>CM040245.1:209909108-210231803 GCA_022545495.1 Chrysanthemum lavandulifolium
AAAACCTTGACACCCATGAGCAATCATGGTCCGTGCCTTCATAGCGTAAATGAACTTAACAGTTTGAGTGGTTTAGAACCATAATAAACGAATTCGGGATGTTTTACGCTCCAAAGATCACAGTTCTAGCATAGCGATCGATGGAAGCTCTATGATAAGCCAACCAATCCATGCCTAGAATGATATCAAAGTCGACCATGTCGAGAGGATACGAGATGTGCGGGCTTAATACGATCATCAAAACGAAGAGGACACTTAACGATTATGATCAATGATCATGTTGGTTTTAGGTTCCTTGGATTTGATGAGACAAAGTAAATAGAAGAATGAAACATCAAGGACTTAAAGAGAAAGAGAATAAATCTACAAAAGGATGGAAGGACTTGCTTGCAAAAGAAGATTTACTTATTAGTCCTTCGTAGTATCTTGTAAACCCTAATCCTCTAGTATATAAAGAGGACATGGGGTGTAGATTTAATATACAAGTCTTTCACAATGTAGACGCCTAGTAGATGGTGTGTATGTAACCTAGACGTGTTTCTATAAACGCTCTAGGTTAGTGTTTGTTTGTATATCCCTAAGATCCGAGATGGCTTAGATCCTCAATACGATTAGGTAACACGTTATATTCGATCAATATATAATTGGGGAGATAATGGTGATGAAAACCTTGTGTCAATAACATAGTTGTTTATATATTCACTGTGCATGATTGTTTGTCTATGTTATTGTTAAACCTAAGGCTCAAACGATCTCAAGGAGTCTTATCAAACTCCACAATTGGTATCGAGTGGGGAGCTCGTTACCTAGGGATTCGCAAGGTTTCTTGGCGAAAAGTTTGAAGAAAATCGGATTTGTGCGATTGCAACTTTTCAAAGACCGCTTTGAAACGCACATAACTTTTTCGTTAACCGTTGGATTGAAATTTTGAAATTTTAGGTGGATGTTCTCTATATACCTATCTAACTTTCCACCAAAGGAATTTTCGATCCGAGCTTCCAAAGAAAAGTTATACTATGTCGAAGTTGGTCAACAAGGAGGTATTAAATTCAATTTTTGGGTTTTCATGTATATTCAACTTCTTGAATTTGTGTTACTTGTTCTAATTCTTGATGGAGGTTGTTTATACATTGTGTGGTGTTTATGATTCATGGTTAGAAGCAGCTTTCCTAGTGTTTTACGAAACCACTTCTAGTGTTTTCTCGAACCATCGATAGTGTTTTCTGCAACCACTTCTAGTGTTTTCGCGAACCATCGATAGTGTTTTTCGCAACCACTTCTAGTGTTTTCGCAACCACTTCTAGTGTTTTCGCGAACCACCGATAGTGTTTTCTCGCAACCACTTCTAGTGTTTTTCAAACCACTTAGTGTTTTTCCGAACCACTCTAGTGTTTTCTCGAAACCATCGCTAGTGTTATCTCAATTCCACCGGTGTTTATTGCGTTATTCGTTCACGATTAGGTTTTGGAATTGAGGGAAGTCGTACATGTTTTTGGTGCGGAGAATTTTGACGATACACACAAGAGATTGATTCACACACACAAGGTGTTTGGTTTTGGTTATTTGTTCTTATAGGATTTAAAAGCTCGTATTTGGTTTATTGGACTAGTTGATTACGAAGACGGTTGAATATCACTAATTTGATGTTGTAGTTGAGTTTCACGGGTTTGTGTTCTTATCATATCTCAAAGTGGGTGTTACACTTTGGAGATAACTGTTCGTGCTTAAAGGATGTTGACGAAGACTTGCAAAATCTAGTTTTCATAGGTCAAGGGTGGATGGATGAAGACCTAGTTAACTATCACTTAAAGGAGTTACATTGTAGTGCTCGGTGTCTCATTGAAGATGAGGATTTTGTCAAGAGATTGCGATCTACTTATATGGTGTTAGTATAAGTTCGTAGTCACGTGGATAAACAAGACATAAGATACAAGTTTGGGTGATTTTACTTCTTCATCAAATTCGTTATACTTGGTTTTCTTCACTAGTGATCATTACATAGAGCTTCTTGATTTGAAGGATAATTTTCATGCATCACTCAAGGGAAGTTTCATCGCTTATATTCTCTATTTGTTGATAACAAAAGGGAAGAAATATTGAGTGCGATGGCATGGATTAAGGGGAAGACAAGATTTTTTTCATTTAGGGAGATGTTTACATCTCAACTTCTGCTACTTCGTCTAGGGAAGTTCGTACACGACTTTGTTTGTTTTGTCATCATCAAATAGGGGAAGATTGTTGGGTTTTAGGTTCCTTGGATTTGATGAGACAAAGTAAATAGAAGAATGAAACATCAAGGACTTAAAGAGAAAGAGAATAAATCTACAAAAGGATGGAAGGACTTGCTTGCAAAAGAAGATTTACTTATTAGTCCTTCGTAGTATCTTGTAAACCCTAATCCTCTAGTATATAAAGAGGACATGGGGTGTAGATTTAATATACAAGTCTTCCAATAATGTAGTCGACTAAAAGGTGTGTGTTTAGCCTAGACGTTAGGGGAGAACGTCTAGGGTATTGATTTAGATTAGTGTGTCCTAGGCGTATGGCTCATCGTAAACGCCTAGGTTATTAGTTTAGTTAGTAGACGTGTTCCTATAAACGTCTAATATTTATTAGAGTATTAGTGAATGAAAAACCTTGTTCAATAACAAAGTATTGTTTTGATTATTCCGCTGCGTAACATGTTTATTATCTTTGTTATTGATCCCTAGCCGAGCTTATAAACAAACTCCACAATTGGTATCAGAGCTTGGGGAGCTCGTTACCTAGGGATTCGCAAGGTTTCTTGGCGAAAAAGTTTGAAGAAAATCGGTTTGTGCAGAATTGCAACTTTCGCAAAGACCTGCTTTGAAACGCATATAACTTTTTAGTTAACTTAGTTGGATTGAATGAAATTTTAGGTGGATGTTCTCTATATACCTATCTAACTTTCCACCAAAGGAATTTTCGATCCGAGCTTCGAGTAAAAGTTATACTATGTCGAAGTTGGTCTGTGAAGGAGGTATTAAATTGAATTTTTGGGTTTTCATGTATATTCAACTTCTTGAATTTGTGTTACTTGTTCTAATTCTTGATGGAGGTTGTTTATACATTGTGTGGTGTTTATGATTCATGGTTAGAAGCGGCTTTCCTAGTGTTTTACGAAACCACTTCTAGTGTTTTCGCAACCACTTCTAGTGTTTTCTCGCAACCACCGATAGTGTTTTCTCGCAACCACTTCTAGTGTTTTTCGCAACCACCGATAGTGTTTTTCGCAACCACTTCTAGTGTTTTCGCAACCAGCGATAGTGTTTTCTGCAACCACTTCTAGTGTTTTTCTGAAACCACTTCTAGTGTTTTTCTGAAACCACTTCTAGTGTTTTCTCGAAACCACTGCTAGTGTTATCTCAATTCCACTGCTGGTGTTTATTGCGTTATTCGTTTCTGCTGATTAGGTTTTGGAATTGAGGGGAAGCTGTACATGTTTTTGGTACGGAGAATTTTGACGATACACACACAAGAGATTGATTCACACACACAAGGTGTTTGGTTTTTGGTTATTTGTTCTTATAGGATTTAAAAAGCTCGTATTTGGTTTATTGGACTAGTTGATTACGAAGACGGTTGAATATCACTAATTTGATGTTGTAGTTGAGTTTCACAGGTTTGTGTTCTTATCATATCTCAAAGTGGGTGTTACAGTTTGGAGATAACTTGTTCGTGCTTAAAGGATGTTGACGAAGACTTGCAAAATCTAGTTTTCATAGGTCAAGGGGTGGATGGATGAAGACCTAGTTAACTATCACTTAAAGGAGTTACATTGTAGTGCTCAGTGTCTCATTGAAGATGAGGATTTTGTCAAGAGATTGTTGGGTTTTAGGTTCCTTGGATTTGATGAGACAAAGTAAATAGAAGAATGAAACATCAAGGACTTAAAGAGAAAGAGAATAAATCTACAAAAGGATGGAAGGACTTGCTTGAAAAAGAAGATTTACTTATTAGTCCTTCGTAGTATCTTGTAAACCCTAATCCTCTAGTATATAAAGAGGACATGGGGTGTAGATTTAATATACAAGTCTTTCACAATGTAGACGTCTAGTAGATGGTGTGTATGTAACCTAGACGTGTTTCTATAAACGTCTAGGGTTAGTGTTTGTTTTGTATATCCCTAAGATCCGAGATGGCTTAGATCCACCGTTATGCTTAGGTAACACGTTATATTCGATCAATATATAATTGGGGAGATAATGGTGATGAAAACCTTGTGTCAATAACATAGTTGTTTATATATTCCGCTGTGCATGATTGTTTGTCTATGTTATTGTTAAACCCTAAGGCTCAAAACGATCTCAAGGAGTCTTATCAAACTCCACAGATCATGTGGTTTTTCATAGGCGTAGATATCGATAAGTGATTCGTTAGTGGTTGTGGCTTTATATTAAGTTTCTTAGCACAAGTGACAGATATAATAGAGTGTGTAGCACCGTGTCAAATAAAGCGAAGATGAATAATCATCAATGAAAAGAGTGCCCGTAATGGTACCAGAAGTATGCTCACTTTGATTCGAGTAGTAGCATAGACACCGTCCGAGTAGGTGGCGGCTTGGTGTAGTTTCCAGAATCGCGGGTTCCTCTTAGGGCAATCCTTGATCTTGTGAGTAGTGGAATCACAAGAGAAACATCCACCAGTGGCCTTGAAACACGGTCCGGATGAGCCTTTCCACAAGTAGTACGAGATAGGTGGGGAGGCAAAACTTCAAATCGTCCGCTGTCGACGGAAGATCCCAAGCACGACCGATTTGATCCTCGAGCCGATCGATCTTTATTGTAACGCGGTTATTGTTACCTTGATTCCGGCGATCATTTCCATTCTTACCAAGACTCGCTTATCTCGACCCCTCGCGCGCCTAGAGTCCACATTCCTTCCCGACCGACCTACCGATCATAACCCTTATCCACTTGTCCCTTTGAATCATAACTTCGCCAATTTCCTTATACTCATTACTTTGAGTCCTACCTTGAATCCGATCACCATCGCGATTACGCTTGTCGTAACCCAAACCCTCATGAAAGATCTCAATGTTACGAGCTGCGTCATTGCAAGCCGACATCCTCATACTCAAGGTTAAGCGATCGGTTCAACACCCACTTCTTCATCCCCATTTGAAATGCTTAGCTTGGCGCCTACCATCTCGAGAATCGCTCCAACAAAGCTTACCAACCTCATAAACCTACTCATGTACTCATTGGAGTTCTCATGATCAAACCGGTAGATCGCCTGGTAATCTCTCTCATACCTTTGTTGCTTAGCATCGAGGAAGTAACGGTTATAGAAGATAGTCCAAACTACGCCCAAGTACAAGTAACGAAAAGCATCTCCTCCTCGTGCTGTTTCAATGCTTTCCACCAATTTAAAGCATCACCTTCCAACTTAACGCAGCCAAACGAGTCTTAAACTCGTCTCCACAACCCAATACTTCAAAAGCTTCTCAACATGAGTGATCCAATCCTCAGCTGGAGTAGTAGAAGGTGCTAAAGAAAGAGGCTTGAGCTTATCAAACGCCGAGCCAAGTGTGAATGCCGTGGGTTGATTTCCTCCACCACTAACCAAGCACCATTCGACACGAATGTTGTTGATCACTGCTCCATCATCTCGGTGTAGTCAACCCGGTGGAAGAGAGTTGAGAGCATTCGCAATTGCGGCATCCATGTTAGAGCATCATCGTCTCCATCCAAATTACGACGAGTTCGAACCATCCGAATGATATTCAAACGATTAGCAAAATGAACAAAGGTGAGATAACGAAATGGAAGTTCGCAGAAGGAAACCTAAGTCTACCCAATCCTCACAGGTCAAATCCTAAACTACAAGGGATAACCTAAGGTTCTTATGTTCACAGGTCCTGACTACAAGTCGTAAACCTGGGCTCTGATACCATAAATTGTAACGCCCCAACCCGCCAAGGGTAAAGGAATCACAAATAATGGTGTCATATCAAAGCAAAACATAAATAACCAAAAGAAGTCTTAACATAAATGCGGAAATAATCCAAGTCAAATGACTTCAATACATAGGTCCCAGCGGAAACGAAATAAACTCCAACATAATATCCGAAATAAATAAGTCTAAAATGGCATCATAAGAAATCAAAGCTAAAAACTCTAAGGTAAGTCCACTCAAGCACTCATCCCAAAGCAACCCCGCTTCCAATGCTTAGATACCTGCCGCGGAAGAAAAGAAAAGTGCGGCTGAGCTTCAAAAGCCCAAAGGAATGATATGAAAGCAAAGCGAATACTAAACTATAATGAATATGAAATAAAGTGAATGAGCGATAGCAAAATCTTAATCATTTTCAAAGCATAAATCATAATTTCCAAAATAAAGTTTATAGTCAACTACCACGAGCCCGAAACATATATCGATCATACTCATATTCACATAAGGCAACATTTGTAGGAGACCTACCAGAGTTATGAAGGACGTGCATGCGCCATGCAAAGATCAATCATCGATAATGATAACATATAACATATAACGGATCTAGGATGCATCCATACGCCCTTCCTACATATTCACAAATATGCTTCACCATCCGAGACGCGGGCGTAACATCACTCTCATCGCCTCTAGAGTCATATCGAGGTGCATCATCGATACGGACATGGAACCCCATGACTAGTTAAATATTTGGCTCGGTGTCAAACTATCTTAGGTCAAATCGTAATGTCATAACCGACACAGATCATATTTTATCGAAAATCATTCATATTTCCTAAATCATAGTTTTCATATCGATAGTTCAAAATCGATGTTTCATAATTCGAAATCGAACCGATAAGCAATAGCTCAAACAAATCAGAATGGGATTCATAGCAAAGGCTTAGGAAACCCTAATACGGAAGAAAACGTTAAAAGAAACCTCTACTGAAAAGGTCAGAATATCTGTACCTTATTCCAACGCAAATGATCAAAAGCAGAAAGATGAAAGGCAAAGGATTACTCCCGCTTCTCAAAACCTATAGACATTAACGGTCGTCCATGTTATTTATGATTTCATATGAGTTAAAATGATCCTTAAATATTTGGTGTTCATAATTAATGATCTTCATACTTTAGGGTTTTATTAAATGAGACTTAAGTATTTTATAATTAATGTTGTAGATTAGGGTTCGTTAAGTCATTTATTAAAGTCTAGGGTTAAATGTGAAAATAGTTTATACGTCATAACTCACACATGAAATAACAACTTACTATATTTAGCTCAAACCCTAATCGACTCTCATTTATGTTCTAGGGTTTTCTTATTCTTTAATATCTCATTAATATACATTTACTTTACATGTTACGTTTATGATTTTATGTGACACATAAGTTACTAGGGTTTGGTATACTTTATTCGGTTCACATATTTAACCTAGGGTTTATGTTTACGTGACCCTTACTTATTTATTCCACGCTCAAAACTCATATATATGTATTCGGTTCATCTAGGGTTTCGCTAGCAAGTTTACACAAGTCCTAGCTCATCTAACACTTTACATATTCAAGTTATATTGTTTTATACCTTAGCCGAATACATCTAGGGTTCGGTCCAACCTCATGTATGGTTCGGCCTTGTTAACTCAACGATACATGACCCGATTCAATATTACATCTTACGTTACATGTCTCTTATTAGTTACAAGGTTTAATTCATTGGGTTTGCCTTGGTTTTCGTTTACACCTCTCGCCACAAGAAAAAGAAAACAAAACGCGACTAAACAAAATATAACCCGACATATACATGCAAAGTACGTTAAAGGAAGTCGAATAAACGTTATACCTTAACTTGTTGAAGCAAAAACTCGACTCCAAGAGTCTTGTGGTTCTCGGCCGAACAAGAAGAAAGAAAAAGGAGAAGCAAAGCAAACTAGGGTTTCAATTTAATGATTATGTCTTGTATTTATAGTTATAGTATTTAGTTTAGGTTTAGGAAGGGTTGGGTTTGGGTTCGGCTTGGTCCAACCGAGCACACAAGCTCACCCAAAATGGGCTTCGGCCCTTGATCCTCTTGTTACAAAACAAATGCCCCTCGTGGGCTCCTCTTGGCTCACGGCTTGGCGCAAACAAACAAAACAACGAGCCCGTCCAATACATAAACGGCCCAACATTATTAGCAAAACGTTTAAGTCCTTGTCGTACCAAAGTCGTTCACGTAATTTTATTCGTTAAGTTTTTATTTATTTGGTTTTTAATGTCGATCATTTTATAAACGGGTTTTACGTATTTTATTATTCTTGGTTCCAAGGGTATTTTCGTCTTTATATATGTTTTAGATTTTTCGGGTTTTACAACAATCTTAAGACAAGATTCTATTTTTGTTCGTTATAAGACACACGTGTTAAATGACATATTTAAGTATAAAACCGTGAAAAGCATTTATAAAGCACTGTTTTCGAATATGTTTGGCTAGACTCATGTAACTACATGCATGCTCTTCATTAACATTGTTGTACTAGTTTAATGAATATGCTAGTGACTATTTGTTTATAGTTTTTACCACGATATTCAAACAATGAGTGTTTATATTATAGGTAGTGGTCAAACTTAATTTATTTGGTAAAAGTAGACTTGGACTAAATGTAATAGCCTTCTTGCATGATTAATTCTGTAATGAAATTTAATATGTTTCATTGGATACATGATATCTTTGAATTCCCTTCGAAAATATGATTATATTACTAGTTTAATGAGAATAATGACAACAATATGTTAATTGTTATTTTTAATTTTTCCGCTATGTGGATAGCTACTTTATGATGTTTGCTTTATGTATAGGTTTCTATGCTTATAATGAGAGAATACTTAGCTATCTCGACAACAATCTGTCAATTAATACTATCACTACATGTGTGTTTGCTTTATGTATAGGCGAGAATATAGATGTTTTGGGGGAAATTTGAACCGAACTACTTTGTGACTTTAGAAAATGTATTTTGCTATGTTGCATGATCGTATAAATAGCTTTTTATTGCAAATCTTTGAATTACAAATGATAGTATTGTAAAATAATGAATATAGATACATACATAAATTTACAAAATGGTATGTCGAATTTAGAAAGGAACCAAATTAAGAAGACTAGTTTGTTATTTATCATGTGATGCTTATACTGTTTTACTTGCACGGGTCACATAAGTACTTTTATTAATTTGTGCCAAACAAAATAAAAGAAAAACTTATATTGTCTACAAAGGCTTGTTAGTAACTACGCATGTGAATCTAGTACGTAGTATATGCTAATGTAGTTATGATGGTGTGATTTTATGAGAAATAGTAGCGCGCTTGTAATCTTCTAAGATTATGCATCAAATAAAAATAGACAACAAACTGTTTGTGTGATATTTGTTGTAGCAGAAATTTGAGATTATTACATTATGATAGAATAATAGAGTGCTCGAAGCATGTTGTATGAAAGTGTGTTGTGGTACTCGTTTGTGTAACTAGTATTCATTTCATAACTACGGATATTGAGATTAAATTTGTTCTTGTAAAGTGTGATTTTTGATATCATTTACCTAAATATGTTATTAATGAGTATTTAATGATCATTTTGGAATATGCGTGAGTTACGGATGACTTGACATTAATATGTTTAACCCACGTAGATAACGAACTTATTGGGTTGACGAATCCAATAAGAGCCCATTATGTATGTCGGACGAATCTATTAATGAACAACTTATCATTTTGACTCGTTAGGTTTGTGACTTGTTTTTAGAATAATAAGTGAAATAAATAAATGGTTATGTTTACCGAGTTGACGAATTCGATAAGTCCTAACAATTTATTTTGAAACTTATTAAACTATAAAGCTTATCACATAGAGGTTGCGTTGAATTGTTGTGTTGTGCATTTGTCTTAAATATAGTGCATTCATTTGAGTCTCATTGACTCGACACTATACACGATGATACCAAACGCTTATAACTAAATTGAGAACGAGATATTTTTTGGAAATAGAAATGGAATATATTCAGGGATAGAAAATATTGAATTGGAAAATGTATTAAAGATGGATCTATATTAATAGGTTGTGCCGAGTCAGTAGTTGCCGAGTTGTGTTAGTTGCTTATCTATTTTCCGCTATTGGTTATTTGTGCTTTGCTTTATCGAGGTGAGTTTCATAGCCTCATTTTTTAAATGTGTTTTATTTAAATTGAGGTGAGAAAGCATGCAACTATTTTCTTGGACCTGCCACTACTTTTTGATTTGCTTATGTGTCTACTAGCGAAGGTTAGATATGTGGTAGATGTTGACTTAGGCTAGGGTAGCAATCCTTTGATATAGCGTCAGTCCCTAGCTAAGAATAAATATCTACTTCCGACCTAGACCAGGGTAGCATTGAATTATGCTTTGCTATGGCCGTGGTACCTGGCTAGAGTCGCTTGGGCCTCACGAGATCTCGCGATATTGGAAGGAATATTGATGGATTATAATTGGAATGTGTTAGACTTAAGAAAAGTGAGTGTCATTCTTAGATTAGTATAACGTGATTTGTATTTATCTTATATCAATTGTAAACGGTTTATGTAAGTTGTAAAAACCGTAAGTCTTTCTATTTCATCCTAAGCTACTATTTTATCCCACATCACCCCAACTAGTAAACTATGTAAGGGTTCCTTCCCTATAAAAGGAACACATGCCCTTCCATTTCAAGGGTTGAACTCTAGTGGAATTCTAGGGATAAGGTTCACATAGTCTTCTAGGTTCTTCCATCTTCTTCCTCTTGTATCTTATCATCTTCTTTATTCTTAATCTAATAATTCTTTCTTTAGTCTCTTCATCTTCTATCTAGTCTTTATGTGTGAAATGAGTTATTATTGGGTCATAACAAGTGGTATCAGAGCTCGGAATTTTGAATTGATCGACTCAAGATAGACAATTCCCCGAGAGACACGGTTACATTGCATAGTTAAAGAGATGCATTATCAGCTTTTAGGTGACAACCAACTCTAATAACTATCTTGAAGATGTGGACAAACCTCAAAAAGGTTGTCAAACCCGTCAAGGTTAATGTCTATCAAGAGTTCTCGAATAGGCACAATCTACTCGGATAAGTCTAGTAAGAAAAATCTTTTCGATTTATGACATTTCAGATATCGTCAATTCATTGGTTAAGTCTAATCACACGAAGATTCAATCACAATCAAACATATTTGTATCACACATTTTTTTCCTCCCTAAAAAATAGCATATAAATGTTATTTTTGATGAAATTTGATATCGAATATGATCATTTCAAGTTTTGTAGGAAGATTTCCACGAAGAACATTTTGTGAACAAAGATATTTTAGCAAATACTCTCCCTCAACAAGTAATACTAACTTTTGAGTTTTTGAAATCATAAGGGGAAGTACTTGTTCTTTTGAGCAAAATTTTAAAAAATTGTGAAGGTTTGATAAATTTTACTCAAAAGTAAGAAGCTTTCGCTCTTTTTATAAGGACTGTGGCACTGATGCGTACCACAGGATCCTTTCATTACAAGTACGGGTTGTACACTGATATGCCTTCTGGACACATCAGTTCAGGACCCGTGCTTCAAAGAAAGGAAAGTGCTTAACCAAAACAAAGGTTTTTAATATTTTTTCAAAGCACTTTTCCTAAAAACATAATGGCTAACAGTTACCTCAGACTGTAACCCGAACTTTAAAGAAAGGAAATTGCTACGAAAATCGATTTTTATAAATATTGAGCACTTATCCTAAAACAAATGAAGATAATTCTTCTCCAATATCTCCAAAACATTTTCAAAATCTTCTTCTCATCTTGCGTACCGTTGATTCGAAAGTTTTCAAAAAGATTTCTCAAAATTTGTCACATTTGGTACCAAGATATCTCCCTCATCAAAATTTAAAAATATGCTTTAATGGGAGTATAAAACCAAAATTGTTCCAAAATTCATGCTAAATCGGCTTCTCTCCAAATGCTTTCAAAAAATATCTTTTAATCATTTTGTTTCAAAACATCATAGATATGCTATTTTGGGGGAGAAACGTGATTAAAATGTGATCAAAATGTTTTATGATCATTGTTGAATCTCAAAAGAGCTCGACTCGATGTAAACAATGAATTGACGATAAAATAAAGTCGAAGATCTGAAAAGACTTGTTCCTGGACGGGTAATAATTTCAAGCTGGTCCAACTAGTGATGTAAGCGTGTCTCGAATAGGACTTGTCTAAGTAGAATGTACCATTTCGAGAAACTTTCTTTGGACTTGACCAAGCCGGGTAATAATTTCAAGCTAGTTCACTAGTGATGTAAACGTGTCTCGAATAGGTCTTGTTCATTGAAAGTTGATCAATTCAAAAGTGCGAACTCTACCCTCAATGCGCAAATTTATCTTAAAAATGTATGTGCACGTATGGAGAGGGAGTATTTCTAAAAATGCAAAACTCTCAAGGTGTTAACAAAATGTGTTTGATAATCATAAATACTTTGAGAGATTTTCAAGGAAAAAGGTTTTATGGTAACATAAGATATTCATGGAGTTATAAGGTGATTAAGGTTAGGTTTTGTGTCCTATGATCCGCCAGAGCCAGAGGGATCTACCCAAGGACAACACCAATAGTTTAGAACTAAAAAGTCCTTAGGTATGATTGAAAAAAAGGAGTAATTTGAGAAAAGAGAAAGAAGGGGTTGAAGAATTAAAAAGAAAAGTAAAGAAAACGGTGAAAATAAATAGCCCTCCATAATCAACCTTAGGCGTAAACCGGGTTCAATTCATATACTCGTTTGTCACTAAGGTGACATCGGTATTGAAGACAAAGACGTCATGGACCCAGTGACGCAATGCAGTTAACCTCCTAGCCACTCAAGTTCCTCTTAAAAGGTTCTTGTTTCATCTCTCACGGAGAACCTTGCATAATCTATCGACCTCTCACTCCGAGATGTGTTGATATTGAAAAGGTGGCAGTCTGCTCCAGCCTCGGCTCACTAAAATCAAAACGCACTTAATCGAGTCTAGAGCCACGAGATTCATCAAAAGATCTCTTAGGATACACTTTCCAATATCATACACTTGTGTTCGCCAAAAAGGACACAAGTTGTATAAGAGTCTTTTGTAAGATCTTTTAATCTTGCCTTACACATTATGGTGGTTGCTAATCTATGTCTCAAACGGTCTACAGTCGTGGAGTGATACTTCAGTATACTTCAGCAACTCACCTGAATTGTAGATATACTTCGGTATATCGTGTTAGACTTCTTGAGGGCCTCCAATTCAGGAACAACCTTTGTAAGGATTAGAGATGTGTTTTCACACTATGCTGTTAATACTTTCGACATTTGAGCCTATAAGTGTTGGAAATCCCGCCAAGGAGATTCCTTTCACGAATCGAGTCCTGATGACGTGGGTCGTTACTTGGATTTATCCAATGTAATGATAAATGTCCCTCAATGGGATTCGGATGACTGATGTGCCCGACCAAGGTGAATGGAATCAAGATATTCATCAGTAAAACAATCGTAGTGGTCTATTCTCTAAAGAAATTCCACCGTGATCGATTGGTACTTTCAACTAACATATTTATGCAGGTACTGATGATAGTCCCTTGGATAAAGACCGTACACCATCATTTCATTTACAATCACCATGTACATCAACATGTTCACCTTCCATGCCCTTCCATTTCAAGGGTTGAACTCTAGTGGAATTCTAGGGATAAGGTTCGCATAGTCTTCTAGGTTCTTCCATCTTCTTCCTCTTGTATCTTATCATCTTCTTTATTCTTAATCTAATAATTCTTTCTTTAGTCTCTTCATCTTCTATTTAGTCTTTATGTGTGAAATGAGTTATTATTCGGTCCCAACAGTAATGTTTATTTTATATCCGCTTTAGTCTCACATAGCAAATAAACTCTATCGTGTCCACTATCAATTTATGTTTAAACCTATGAACTCACCAAATAAAATGACCTTTTAGCATGTTTTCTCGTGTAACTAAGACAATGCTTGAATTGCTTGTTTCTTGGAGGCTTGGCGGAAGGGGCATGGTTGGAGGATCATTCTCAAACTCGGTAATAATTGTGGACCTACCTTATGATTTCTTTTGGGCCCTTCCTTCAATATTTGAATAAATGTAACCAGATAACTAAATATGAGATTGGTTTGTGAATTGATTTATGTTATCTTGTTCTCCTATACTTGTGTTGTGTATCAATCCAGTGTGTTTCACTTGTGTACATATATGCTTGTTGTAGAGATCCTTGGTTTCAAAATTTGATAGATGGAACTTAATTTCGCAACCTTTTTGTTAAGATTTCTGTCTCAGTTGTCGGATCCCTTGGCCATAACAAGCCGGATCCCTCAAGGGAAGGATATGTGGGATCCGGGTAGACAGAAGCTTTATATAGACCCTTTTACATCAATCCAACCTTCCAGACCTTATTGGACTAGTTGAACATACTACATTAGGATCACTCAAGTTTTCCTTAGGCTTAGTTGATCCCACATTCACTCATGGATAACTTAAGATCCCATTCAAGGTGTTTTTAATTTATCATTACTTCAAAACTCACCATCTTTCCGCTTTACTGTGTACACATTGTTTCTCTTATCTCAAAACACGTAGTGTGATATTTTTCTCATTTTTAACAAATTGATTTTACTCATTTTGACCTTAAAATGTTTTAAAATCTTGTTTTTCGTTTCTTGTGATTTTTAAGGAATTTTCTAACTTTTCTTTAATCACCATCCGTTTCTACAACCATTTACTATCCACGAAAACTCTTAGTGTCATCCATAATAACTCATTGGTGTTTCTAAACTCCATTCTCCATAAAGTCATCATTGGCTATTATCACTCACTATACTTGATCATTTAAGTCTTTTACCATTTAAGACATCTTAGTGGATCAAATCACTCAGGATATGTATGTACTAGACCTTTCCAGAACCTAATCATCCTTTTTCTTAGCTTCTAAGAGCCGGATCCCTAGCTTAAAGCTAGATGGGTCCCTCAATAGAGGGATTCGTTGGATCCGGCTGCACATAAAGGTTATTATCACTTAATATAATCATTTCAAACCCTCTTTGTTAATCTAAACACTCCACATTGTCTTAAATGACTCCCTAGAATAGATCAACATTGTAGTTGACGCTTGTGCATGCAAATCATTGCAATGTGAAGAACTTTAGTGATTTAGCCTTTAATTCACTTGCCTAATTTCTTCCTTTATAAACCACTTGTGTTTGTACTTCCAAACCACCATTCAAACACTCATTCTCAGTAAAACTTCCTCTTTTAAATTCTCACCTTTTACCACTTCACCATGAGAAAAGCACCTAGTGCAAACTCATCAACCAAAGGCCCTCCAAAGAAAATTGCTTGTGTTGTCTATGAAATCTCATCACTCGAGTCATCACCCAACAAAGCTCCAAACACTAGAGCTCCTCCCCAAACAACTCTACCAATCAAACCAACTCCTCAAAGACTTGTTCCCACCAAACAACCTTTTCCAAACACCACCATACCTTCAAAACCAAACACTTCTATATCCACTAAAACAACCAAACCCTCACCTCCAGAACTTAGAGTTCTCTCCTTCACCACACCTCATTCATCTTCAAACCTATACTCTCTAGAAGAGTTGCCACCTAGGCCTTCTCATCCACCACCATTGCCCACATTCTCATCAATTGAGAAAATGGTACCACAACAACCTTCTCACTAACACCTCAGTGTTGAAACTTCACTAGCACCCGTGTCTTTCTCTCCTTCACCCTTGTTAGTACAATTTGTGCGACTGGTTATAATGGGTTTGAGTATAGCTTGTCGGACTGGGCCAACAAGCCTTTGATGGGTTGATCTTGTACTAATCCAAGTAATTTGAATAAGATCCCTACACAAGAAGAGCAAACCGTTAGTCTTCATACTGGGACGGACCCCACGATTAGACTCTGACGTGAGAGTAAGTACACATTCTTGAGAGGGTAAGAAGTATGTGTGTGTAATTATGAGAGAGAAAGTTACCGCACCTTGTATAGGGATTAGAGCCCATTTTATAGTCGAGGTTTGTCGGTGGGGCTTCCTAGATTCTCGCATATAGTGGTTGGTTGTTTGAGCGGACCTCTGGCGGACAAGGGTTCGTGTTAACGCGACGCGGACGAAGAGGTCTAACGGTTGAAGGTTCATCCCGTTATGTATCTTCGTGCTGCGTCTTAATGTCCGGACCATAGCCAATTTAGTCATTAGACTTCACAGTAGGCCTGTGGTTTGTAATCATCAATAGGAGCCTAGGGTTTGTAATCATTGGGCCCGAGCCCAGTATGTATAATGTGTATTGGGTCTAGTAGGCATGTTATACATTCTATATGTCATCAAGTCCCCCCAATATAGTATGTTCACTGCGTGCGGATATTGTCGCATGCGGTGGATGTCACTAGACTTTGAGTTGACTAAGCATTTCACCGTTTCGTTCATTGTTTCCTTTTCGGAATGCTTTTTTACCTTTAGGAACTGCTATACCATCCAGTCCCCTCAATCTAGTATGTGCACTGCTTGTGGATATTATCGCATGCGGTGGATTTACTTAGACTACTTCTTGCGGATCGTTTCCTCTTCCGCACTCTTGAAGCGTTTTCTTGACGCTCCCTTTTCTTGGAAAGTGTTTTTTACAATGTGGACGGTTTACGACTTTCCATGTTCTGGTTAATTTGACCAGTGGCCCTTGGTCTTCTACCATCCTTATCCGCGTGTTTTGATTTTGATTGTTGGATCGATTGCTTTGGACGCTGTCCTCTTTTAGGGTTTTCTTGGTTAGTCATCGTCCGCTTGTATAAATACCCTTTATTTTGGCTTTGGCCCATTTTTTCTTTTAATGCTCTTCATTGTAAATACCGCTTCTTCAACTGATTTACCTTTGGCCATATCTGCTTTCCAAGTTCCTCAGTCAGGTTAGGTTCTTGATTCCCTTTTTTCTTTTTCCGTTATGGGTACTTTTTCGTCCACCAAATCTAAACTATCACAAAAGGCACTTGACCGTTTCTGTGTTGACTATTCAATTCCGCTCTTTGTTCATCCGGAATTGCCTGGTCCTAACCAAAGTATTCGTGAAGCGCCGAATGGGAAGATCGGTGTTTATACTCGTTTTTTCGAGTTTGCTAATTTTCGCCTCCCCTTGTCTTCTTTTCTTGTTTCAATTCTTGACTACTACCATATTCATATATCATGACTTTACATCATTGGTGCTAAAGTTTCTCAATTTGAGATTCTTTGTTTTGCGCTTGGTATTGAACCCTCGCTGGTTTGTTTAGGTGTTTTATGTTTTGTCTCAACAACATGGTCGGCTTTCTTTTAGTAAACGTGTTGATAGCTTTCATGCTTGTTATACCAAACCCTTGATTGTCTTAAGAGCTGGAACGATCACATTTTCTGGGTTGACTCATTTGCATGTCCTTCTATTCATCCTTTCTTTGTTGGGGGCAAACTTCCCAAGGATGCCACTCCTAGGGATACTGAGTTTGATGCTAGACACGTCGCCTCCCTTGTTACTAATGCTTCTTCCTTCGTTAAGTTTCCGGAACCTTTCCTTTGTTTAGTTGGGTTGAGCCGTAATTATACTTTGGGCGATGACTTTTACCCTGTGTTTTATGATCAAGAGAAGCAGGGTAGGTATATCATGTCTATGTTTTTCCTTTTGCTAATTTATTCTTGTCTTGTCCTCGATTTGTGTTTCCTTTTGTTTGTTTTTCTACACCTATGGATCCGTTGTCTTTGGTTGCTGTAAGAACCCTATGGAGTTGCTTGTTGATATTCGCCACGGAGGAGAATGAGGTTCCTTTGCTAAACCCATGTAAGGTCATACTTTTCTCTTGCCCTCCGATGCGTGTTTATCAACATGTTTTAATATTTATAAAGTCTCGTTACCTATGGTCTACCCTAATGCACTAACGGGTAGTGTACCCGGTCGCGTGTAGTGTAGTATTTGGTAAAACCGAGGTCATCCCAAGAGCTATGTGTGATGGATTATTACTAAGTCTAAGTGTCACAGATTTTAATATGATAATGATAAGGAAATAATTAATTAATTACTAAAGAAGATAAAAGGCAAATAAAGGCAAAGGATTAATCAATAGAGGATAGTGGTGCTAACCTAGTTATTCCTCCTAGCTAGTAATGTCTACATCTACTTACTTCCAATTACTTCAGGTGGGGTCAAATTCGAGAGGACAACATTTGGTCAATTCGTCCTAACCTATCAGCAAAGATGCCACCACAGGAGAAGTCAGGTGTCCCCTCATAAGTCCTATTGTTCCTGGTCCCCTAAGCCAAGTCATTAAGTACCACTACATGCTAGATTTATAATAGTAAGTGCCCGGGCATTAACAACTTAAACACTCACCCCCTAATTCTTAAGTTCGTCCAAACGGTAAGTGATCAGTTGGTAAAATCGCACAAGTAGAAAGGGTCGTCAGTTGGTCATATCTTACCCTTCCCATCTCAGTCTGTTCACCTAGGGTCAGTTGGTCATATCTCCTAGGCAATTGGCCTCTACCGCCATTCAAAACTACCGAAATAAGGGTAGCTACCAATAAACTATGCATGCATACACTTAGAAATAATTATACGGAATTAATATAAACGCAAACAAAACAATTAAGGAATTATAACTAGGCTAGCACCATGAGGTGCTTAGCCGCTCATATTAACCATACAAATCAATTCAATATTCATAGTTACGAAATACATGAATCGAAAGTAAAGAAAAGATAAAATGTTAATGCTTATCGTAGGGGAGTGATTTCTCCTGGAGACGACTCCGTATGCTCCTCTAGACTGTCTTTGGCTTCTTCCCGTTCTTTGGTTGTGGTATGTGGAATGGGATGCTTTGAAATGCCGGAAATCGTGGGGTATTTATAGGCGGATTCGGGTTATTGCAGTAACTAAAATAAGAGTTACGTAGTAATCTTCAATTCCTTCGTAATTTGAACTAGATCTGCTGGTTACGGCGTAACCTAATGAATGGTTACGCCATATTCTTCAATAATACTTGGTTACGCCGTAGTTGGTGGAATAGTTACGGCGTAGTTATCAGCGGCGTGGAACCTCATTTGACCTAATAGAGTTACGTCGTACTCTTAGGGGAGAGTGTTAGGAATTGGAAATTCCATGTTAAAGTGTCGGTCACCCCAATTATGGTCTAGCACAAGTTAGCTCGTAGACATGTCGTTTGTTACGTTATTTAGTAGTTAATTAGTTAGTTTGTAGCGTAGTTTAGTTTAGTGTAACACCGTGGAGGAAGGACGGGTCTTTACCATCAGATACCGATCCATGTGCCGCCGAGAGGTCGTGTAGTTCAGTAATTATAAATACCCCTTCCATCCTTGGAAGGGTGGTGCTCTTTCATAATCTAACATTCACATTTTGTGCTACAACTCTCTACCAAGAACACCCTCTCTTATCTTTCTCTCTCTCTAAATGGCTAACATGTATTTCCATCATGCAAGACCACCCGAATCATCAACACAATAATATTTACGATCTTACAAATGGTATCAGAGCCATGGTTATTGTGTTTTGATGATTTGTTGTGGTTTTGTATCTTGTTCTAAACTGTTTTTGGTACTTCTTGATGGTCGGAAAACATTGTTTTGTGTTGTGGTAAAACTGTTTTAAGTTTTGTATCTTTTTTTATTGGTTTCAAACAAAAGGTCATAGTCTAATGTTTAGATGTCTGTCTTGTCTCAATATCTTGTCCAAGTCAGTATTTTGATTCATATTTTCACGAATTTTGTACCAAACCTGTATAATCTTTGTGGTCAAACGGTTAGATTTCTTGCGGTCAAACGGGTCAAATATGGAGTCCATGTGCAGTTTTATGGGTCTTTTTGAAACTGGTCAATTTCTTGGTCTAACTGGGCAAAATGAAACATATCTTTATGTTGTTTTTCTGGGTTTTGTATGAAGATGGTCGTAAAATGGTCAGAATAACTCGCCGGAAAAAGTCAAAAAACTGATAGCGACTTGTCTTTACAAGTTAGCGATTTGTGTTAAAAAATGATAGCGACTTGTCTTTACAAGTTAGCGATTTGTGTTAAAAGAGGCAGCGACTTGTCTAAATCATTTTTCTTAAAGCGACTTGATCTAGCAACTTGACCTAGCGACTTGACCTAGCGACTTAACCTAGCGAGTTGTGACATGTAGCGACTTGACAGAAAGGATGAAGAAGAAACGACCACAACCACAATATCAAATAAACCAAATACCAATCTAAACTCTCGACCTCAGGTTCATCTAGCCATCATCGGTCCAAGACTCAAAGCAAAACTCGAAAGGAAAAATGAAAGTGGAGGTCGAATGTAAACCATCACAGCCGAACCAATAACAACATCATATCCAATTATATCCTAATCCCATTTCAACCAACAACTTCAACACTATCGTTACCCATCCTCCATGTTCTACTACAACTCAACCAAGACTCGAACATAAATGAAAAATATTTTCAAGATCTCAGCTCTCCTCTTCGTGGTACCACTAAGACACAACAAAACCTTGAAGGTTTGCATTTACGAAAGAGTTTCTACATCATTGATCAAAAGCTTCTTTCCATATCCGAAAAAAATAAAGAAGTGTTCTTAACAATTATGTTAAAACAAATCTTTTATTCGTTATAAAGGAATAAATCAAGAAACGATATCAATTAAAAGAAGTGATCTCAGTTTATTTCGAGATACCCATTGAATCATTAAGACTATTTAAGGTCCATCTCTCGAAATTAATTATCATTGATCAAAACAAAATTAAATGTCGATATGCATAAGGATCTCGGTTGTTTTCTATGTGCTACAACATTTTGTTAGATCTATAAGATCTATTATAAGAAAAACTTATGACATCATCGATCCTTGTTTGATGATACTCATCATTAATATCCAAAGTTAAAGAAAAGACTAATAACAATCTTGTTATAATCTCTTCCTCAGTTCGTTATAATTAAAAGGAAAAACCAATAACAACAAACATCAAACAATTTAAATGAAACCTACCTTGAACCTTTTGTGTGATGTCGAAGGCTGTTTCATAACCTTAGCCATCCCTGTGGCAGTTACAAAATGATTATGTCCATCCCTGTGGCTACCCTATGTCCTTCGAGTCAAATGATTCTCAAACCATCCCTATGGTTGTATTGTTCGGTTATGTGAGAATATTTGGAGGCGTCTTCTGAGAATGATTAGGGTTGGAGGAGTATTCTTTGTAGTGAGAGGCGGATATTCTTTTGAGATAAGAACTGAATGTGAGATTTTTTAGGGTTTGATGATAAGAATGTTAGATGGGGGCGGTTGATTACTCACTTTTGTGACTAGGGTTACCTTAATACTAGGGATTGGGTACTTATATATACCTCGTGGGATTAGGGCAAAAGGTTACCTTGAATGGGCCGAACTTTTTGGGCAGCAATTAAGCTTGTGTATGTATAAACCTTGGATTGATAATTGGTCTCAATTTGCATCACCCTTAGTTGGGCCGAATGGGATGGAAATATCAGTGTTTAAATTAAGTTGGTTCGTGTACAATATCACATGAGGTTCTTGTTAATTTCATTCGTGGGATTTGCTAAATTAAAATCTGTGATATCCGAAATTTTGGCATCTCAAAAAATTATGATGACATAAGACTTGATATTTCTCAATAAAGAGTGGTATGTTGGTTATTATAATTTTCACGGAGGATACAAAGTCACGGCTTGAACTAAAATTTGAAGAATAATGACTACGGGATTCTTGTGTTGATTATATGAGCTTTTGGAGTTTATGTTACAAATGATGGGCTTCTCAAGATTTGCAATTGATGACATTTAATTATGAGATTTTTCGATGAGATTTGAAAATGAGATTTGATTGGTTATGAGAGTTGATGATGAGATTGGGTATGATGATGAGATTTCTTTGTGTTATGGGGTTTGATACTTTAGTTTATGCATTTTCACAGTATTATATGTCTCGGCAGCAGTATTTATTGGAAAATGTTGACTACGGGGTTGTTAGGACGGTATTTTTATTTGGACTTGAAGTGAGTTTTTCCGGGCACGTTCACTTATTTCGTCTTCTTTCTTTCTACCATTCCGCGAAGATGACTTATTTGGGAATTTATAGAATGTGATAAAGACTTGGCTATTTAGTTACTTTTGTGATTCTTTCTTAGTTAACCCACAACATAACTATCACTTCGGTGTCTCATGCAGTTGAGAATACGTCAAGAGGTTTTGTACATTGGGTACACCGTTTCTTCTTCACAAGGATTAGTACAAGATTAATTAACAAATCTGAGAATATTCTCATCTATCGTACTTTATTTTTTTTCCGATTTGTTATTACTCCCGAGAATTTTAATTCCTTTTACTTTAACTACCATTTTAACGACACGGTTTAAATCCTTGTAAACATTGAGAGTTATAACAACTAAACCGAGCGTCACGTCATCGTTCCTTAATTATACATAGCCTAGCTAACTATGTCTAATTCGGAGGGATCATGTTATGTTGGGGCGGTTATTTATAAATCTTAGTGCAAGCAAAATTTTCACATGTTCCAATTCAAAGTGTTACTTATGAGAGATTCATCCGATATTTTCTTTACTATGATGTTTTATACACTCTCAATCATCGATAACCGTAACGACACTTCTCCATGTCTTCTCCTCGTTATTCATCACAAACTCAAAAATTCGATAGACCAACACGAATCGAATTCGGGATGAGTTCCTTTTGGATGGGCGAATGTGACAACCCGTACTTCGGTCATTTCTCAAAACAATTCATGCTTCACCATTTCAACATTTATCGTAAACTAGGTTTACGTGTTCCAAATCGCGTAACCTTAATGGTTTAGCGGCTAATTCATGATCATATCATCACGAACATTTCATATAGACTAAGTTTAGTCTACATTTCATTAGCATCATTTGCATCATGTTAGTTCATTCATGACTTTGCATTTCACATTAAACGCGTAAATTTTATATTAAATAAACGTTATCGCGTAAGTTATTATTTTGAACATTTAATCCAATACTTCCAAAATGATCCCGACATATTTTATACTTACATTTAGTTATAAAAACAATATTTTGAGTTTACCTAGTGTTTTAAAATTATTTTGTATATAAATCGTTAAGTTTATATTATTACTGACGCTTTTTCTTAAAAACTACACGATAATTATTATATCACTCAAATTTTACAAGAAATGTATTTTTACAATTTTATGATCTCATTATACTTTACTTTGATCTATTAAAATTACTTTTACCTAAAATTTTCTTAAATACACTAATGTATATAAAACCTTACAAGTTATTATTTCCTACACATTTTCTTACACTTATTACAATTTTACACATTAAAAAAAATATATATATATATATATATATATATATATATATATATATATATATATATATATATATATATATATATATTTTGACAAATCTTTCCCTTGGCACCAGAGGGGGTAGCATAAATGATTTAGTAGAAAAATTCTTGATTGTATAGAAACATACTCCAAGTTATCTATTTCACCTCATTCATTCATTCTAATAATTCAAGTTAAGTAAAAGTTTCTCTCTTGGTTGTTCCTCTCTCAAAACCGGCCTTCAAAAGGAGTTAGAAGGGATCATCAAAATCTTTCAAGCTCAAGTGTTTAACAATCTAGGATACACTCTTATTAAAGGTTTTGAAATAAAAACCTAGGGTGTTTAGGTTAATCCTTGTTCTAATCACCTCATCATAGTAGCTTGTAAGCATATCACTTTCATTTTATATCTTTCATTTTCATTTCATATTTATTTCTTCATTTCTTGAGCAAGCATGCAAGACTTGTGTATATTTATACCATTTTTTTTACATTGTTTTTAAGAGTTTAATATATATAAGTCATCCTATAAATTATCCCTTGTTATATATTGGTCTTGATGATGTTTAGGAACCCATGACACCCTAAGAAGGTGTATGGTAGGATTAGAATAGCTTTGGAGTTGTTTTGAAGGGATTGGAATAGGTTTAGTATGAGAAAAACTCTTTTCGACAAGTATAAAAAGTGGTCTGATCTTGTTTTGAAATTCTGGAAAATCCGACAGTAGACACGAATTTTTGGCATAGATAATTAGAAAATATACTTTAAAACGAATCCGTGGCGGCTTGAACGGATTAAAACGAGTTATAACGAAGAAGTTATGAATTTTTCAAGTTTGACGACGAAATATATATTTCCGAAATTTCAAGAAGTTGTTTTTGTTTTGTACGAGTCAAAAGCAGTCTTAAGCTTTATAAATTATTTTGACTTATCAAAAATATATTAGTATACTTTGATACGAAGTTAAGGACGATAATACGTGAAAGCGGATTTGTAACGACTAAAATATACTCGTTTTCACAAAATTGCCGTAACTATATTTTTAGAAAAACTATATTATTTTTACGAGACAAGTGTTACGGTAAACAAAACGACCATGTTGAAGGCTATTTTTAACGTAGACGTAGAACTTTTTTGCAACGAGATGTCTTCTAATAAAATTGAGATCACCAAACATATTTTCTAAAACGACCAACCGTTTGTATAGCGGAGTTGTAATAAATTATTTACGGTTGCTTAAACTTTGCCGAAACTCATTTTTAAACCACATTTTGGACAAAATCACCATATTTAACCTCTATTATCTTTATGTTCGAGACCTCTATGACGAAAACTCATGTACTAAAACTTTGAGATTTTGATACAAGCTTTCCAAAACCGTTGAGTTCATTTCCTAACGTTCGAAGTACACTATTTTACGACTAGCTTTTCGAAGCCATTTTTGTCACTTTCATGAAATTTCCGACGACATTATTTTACGACGAAAAGTTAAAATTTCACAATAAATCATTAATAAACTATTGTAGGATGACATTTTGACGTAAATACTTGCAAAGTAATTTAAGAATGGTCAAGACTTCAAAAGAGTATTTTTCGACGATAAGTATTATTTTCAAAACTCACAAATGGTATAAATAACATACTGAAATGCATGCATAACATTACATCATAACTCATTACGTATCATAACATTCATAATAGGTCAAGATTAAAGCATCACGCTACATCTCGGTGTACTCACTCTTGTCATCATACCAATTTATCAAGTGAGTTCATAGCCCCACTTTACTCTTTTAACTGTTTACAAACTCTTGGGGAGATACATGCTACATTTTTAATCGAACACTAATGCTTTGAACTGTATGCTATATTCGAATGTTTTATTGTCACTAAGTATTTGCCATGTTCAAGTCCCTACATCATGAACCATTAGTCACTTGCGGTTAGCGAATATTGTGAATAGGCCTATTGGAATTAACACTCCCGCCTTATTGACCCGGTTAGGGAAATCGAGCGCACTATATTGAATCATTAAGGTAAATTGTAAGTTTACCTATTAGGCGGCGATGAAACGATGATTACCAATTTTTATTGGTGCGATGTTTACGCTTTGGTGTCATGAACTTAGTGAAATAAATCTTGTTTTGTTTTCAACGATGAGTGTGAAACAATTTAACTCACACTACGATTATTGTGTTCAAACGAATTAATTAAACCTATGGATTTCACTCAACCTTTGTGTTGACCTTTTAAGCATGTTTTATCTCGGTATCTAAGGCATACTTCATGGCATGCATGTGGACTTATCATAGAGTCGCGGTGACGCGTCTTTCATGGATTTTATGCACTTTAAAATATCGTTTGAATTGTAACAAACTTATTTCCGCAAGTTGATTTTCATTTGGGACCTACACTTTGTAAACTCGATTGTTTTATTAAATCAAACGATGTGTTTTCCAAACGACACTTTAGGTCGTTCAATATATCTGAATCTGTGATGCTATGACAATAATCCCGAATTCCATTCATTGCAAAGCAGTAATTTGGGGTGTGATGATTGGCATCGAGCTTCGATTATAGAGAACTAGGTTGCATCATTGACCCTAGACTATAACTACATCATCATAGCATCTCATCATTTCATCATAAGTGCATGTTCACTTTGCATGCGATTTATCGCACATTTTTCGAGTTATTTACTTTCATTTCAAATCGATTGTCACATGGATGCTCTTAAATACCTATCCCATTATCATTTCCTCATACTCTAATGTGGAGAATTCCTTGTCATTCCCTATCATAATTTTTACATCAATTAACTCATCACCGATAACGTCGAATGCCGAGGTAAACCTTTAAGTAGGGCGAAGTCACTCTCACTCCTTTGTTGCACCACTAACATGTCGAGTTACACGTTATTCACACACTAAGCCACTAAACCATCATACATTTGAAACACTTACGACATCTCATAACCCAACTTATTGGAATCCATCATTCATTTTTTTAAGATAACCTCAAATCTATTATCTCATATCACCTCTCTTTAAAGCGCATATTTTTAACATGGGATTTTGCTACGTCTCACATTTCCTCTTGTTTTGAAGAAGATATGGCATCAAGAAAGCCACACCGAAATGACTCAGCGGCTATTCAAAAGTTAGTAAGGGATAGCATAGCCGATGCTCTAAGGATTGAAAGGAAGCGGTGGCTGCTTCTTCTTCTGAGAGGCATGACTCTCGCCAAGCCGCTAAAATTGAGAGGAAGCTGAGCAGCTTAGCTTCTTCTTCTTCTGCGCAGAAATCTTGAGGAGGGTCAGGAGTCAAAAGTCGTTCGTATAAGAACTTCAAAAGTGGAGATCCTACTAATTTTAGAGGTACCAAGGAGCCAACGCCATGGTTAGATGGTTCGAGAAATGGAGTCCGTGTTTTGTTATGTAATTGCCGGATGATAGCAAGGTCAAGTTTGCTACAAGTACACTACTTGATGGAGCGTTGTCGTGGTGGAACTCTTATGCCCAACCGATGGGAATGGAAAATGCTTTCAAGCTCACTTGGGAGCAATTTAAAGGTTTGGTAACAAAGAAGTTTTGTCCGCGTCGGAGGTGAAGAAGTTGGAGATGTAATTCTATGAGTTGGTAACTATTGGGTATGACATTGATACTTACATTGAAGGTTTCAAGAATTGGCCGTGTTATGCCCATCTATGGTTTCGGATAATGAGAAGCTCTTTGGAGGCTTTCATTGAAGGACTTCCGAGATTATCCAAGGTGATGTGACTTCTTTGACCCAAACGATTGAGGAATCTATTCGAGTGTCTCAAAAGCTCATGGCACAAGTAGTAAAGAGGGCAACATCACCAACACCAACCGTAACAACAATACCAACAACCGCACCAACTACAACAATAACCAAAACAACAACAATAACGACGATAACAAAATCAACAACAACAAAATGAAATGGGAAAACGACCAAGGAGGTTATAACAACAACAACCAAAACCGCAACACTAACCGTCATCAACAACAAAATAGAAGGCAAGAAGCGGGAATGGTTTATGTTCTTTGCACCTAGAGAAGGTAGAGGTTATCTTGGAACACACCCACTATGTAATCGATGTAATTTTCATCACTCGGGTCCTTGCCCGCCAAGTGCCACAAATGCCAAAACTGGGACATCTAGCCGTGGATTGTAAAGGTAAAGCCATAGTCACATGCTTGGATGTGGGGAGCAAGGACACTATCGGAATCAATGTCCTCAAAACCAAGGTCAACAAGTTGAAGGTGCTCATGGAATGCATACATGTTAGGGAGGAGGAGAAGCTCGTCAAGGTATCAACGACGGAAGACTAAAGAAGTTCGAAACCAATAGGTCTTATTTCTCCTTATGTACTATGTCGTACTAAGTTTATGTCTTTCATCGTATTCGAATCTTTATAACTTAAGATGTACTACTTTTGATAAACCACTCGTTGTAAAATATTCTCATCTATCGTACTTTATTTTTTTTTCCGATTTGTTATTACTCCAGAGAATTTTAATTCCTTTTACTTTAACTACCATTTTAACGACACGGTTTAAATCCTTGTAAACATTGAGAGTTATAACAACTAAACCGAACGTCACGTCATCGTTCCTTAATTATACATAGCCTAGCTAACTATGTCTAATGCGGAGGATCATGTTATGTTGGGAGCGGTTATTTATAAATCTTAGTGCAAGCAAAATTTTCACATGTTCCAATTCAAAGTGTTACTTATGAGATTCATCCGATATTTTCTTTACTATGATGTTTTATACACTCTCAATCATCGATAACCGTAACGACACTTCTCCATGTCTTCTCTCCTCGTTATTCATCACAAACTCAAAATTCGATAGACCAACACGAATCGAATTAGTGGATGAATTCCTTTTGGATGGGTGAATGTGACAACCCGTACTTTCGTGTCATTTCTCAAAACAATTCATGCTTCACCATTTCAACATTTATCGTAAACTAGGTTTACGTGTTCCAAATTCGCGTAACCTTAATGGTTTAGCGGCGAATTCATGATCATATCATCACGAACATTTCATATAGACTAAGTTTAGTCTACATTTCATTAGCATCATTTTCATCATGTTAGTTCATTCATGACTTTGCATTTCACATTAAACGCGTAAATTTTATATTAAATAAACGTTATCGCGTAAGTTATTATTTTGAACATTTAATCCAATACTTCCAAAAATGATCCCGACATATTTTTATACTTACATTTAGTTATAAAAACAATATTTTGAGTTTACCTAGTGTTTTAAAATTATTTTGTATATAAATCGTTAAGTTTATATTATTACGACGTTTTTCTTAAAAACTACACGATAATTATTATATCACTCAAATTTTACAAGAAATGTATTTTACAATTTTATGATCTCATTATACTTTACTTTGATCTATTAAAATTACTTTTACCTAAAATTTCCTTAAATACACTAATGTATATAAAACCTTACAAGTTATTATTTCCTACACATTTTCTTACACTTATTACAATTTTACATTATAAAAAAAAATATATATATATATATATATATATATATATATATATATATATATATATATATATATATATATATATATATATATATATATATATATATATATATATATATATATATATATATATATATATATATTTATATATATACTCCCCTTGCCGACCCGAGGGAAGTAACATTAAATGATTTGGTAGAAAAATTCTTGATTGTATAGAAACATACTCCAAGTTATCTATTTCACCTCATTCATTCATTCTAATAATTCAAGTTAAGTAAAAGTTTCTCTCTTGGTTGTTCCTCTCAAAACCGGCCTTCAAAAGGAGTTAGAAGGGATCATCAAAATCTTTCAAGCTCAAGTGTTTAACAATCTAGGATACACTCTTATTAAAGGTTTTGAAATAAAACCTAGGGTGTTTAGGTTAATCCTTGTTCTAATCACCTCATCATAGTAGCTTGTAAGCATATCACTTTCATTTTATATCTTTCATTTTCATTTCATATTTATTTCTTCATTTCTTGAGCAAGCATGCAAGACTTGTGTATATTTATACCATTTTTACATTGTTTTTAAGAGTTTAATATATATAAGTCATCCTATAAATTATCCCTTGTTATATATTGGTCTTGATGATGTTTAGGAACCCATGACACCCTAAGAAGGTGTATGGTAGGATTAGAATAGCTTTGGAGTTGTTTTGAAGGGATTGGAATAGGTTTAGTACGAGAAAAACTTTTTCGACAAGTATAAAAAGTGGTCTGATCTTGTTTTGAAATTCTGGAAAATCCGACAGAGACACCGAATTTTGGCATAGATAATTAGAAAATATACTTTAAAACGAATCCGTGGCCGCTTGAGCGGATTAAAACGGAGTTATAACGAAGAAGTTATGAATTTTTCAAGTTTGACGACTAAATATATATTTCCGAAATTTCAGCAAGTTGTTTTTGTTTTGTACGAGTCAAAAACGAGTCTTAAGCTTTATAAATTATTTTGACTTATCAAAAATATATTAGTTATACTTTGATACGAAGCTAAGGACGTATAATACGTAGAAAACGGATTTGTAACGACTAAAATATACTCGTTTTCACAAAATTGCCGTAACTATATTTTTAGAAAAACTATATTATTTTTACGAGACAAGTGTTACGGTAAACAAAACGACCATGTTGAAGGCTATTTTTAACGTAGACGTAGAAATTTTTGTAACGAGATGTCTTCTAATAAAATTGAGATCACCAAACATATTTTCTAAAACGACCAACCGTTTGTATAGCGGAGTTGTAATAAATTATTTACGGTTGCTTAAACTTTGCCGAAACTCATTTTTAAACCACATTTTGGACAAAATCACCATATTTAACCTCTATTATCTTTATGTTCGAGACCTCTATGATGAAAACTCATGTACTAAAACTTTGAGATTTTGGTACAAGCTTTCCAAAACCGTTGAGTTCATTTCCTAACGTTCGAAGTACACTATTTTACGACTAGCTTTTCGAAGCCATTTTTGTCACTTTCATGAAATTTCCGACGACATTATTTTACGACGAAAAGTTAAAATTTCACAATAAATCATTAATAAACTATTGTAGGATGACATTTTGACGTAAATACTTGCAAAGTAATTTAAGAATGGTCAAGACTTCAAAAGAGTATTTTTCGACGATAAGTATTATTTTCAAAACTCACAAATGGTATAAATAACATACGAAATGCATGCATAACATTACATCATAACTCATTACGTATCATAACATTCATAATAGGTCAAGATTAAAGCATCACGCTACATCTCAGTGTACTCACTCTTGTCATCATACCAATTTATCAAGTGAGTTCATAGCCCCACTTTTACTCTTTTAACTGTTTTACAAACTCTTGGGGGAGATACATGCTACATTTTTAATCGAACACTAATGCTTTGAATTGTATGCTATATTCGAATGTTTTATTGTCACTAAGTATTTGCCATGTTCAAGTCCCTACATCATGAACCATTAGTCACTTGCGGTGGAGCGAATATTGTGAATAGGCCTATTGAATTAACACTCCGCTTCTTATTGACCCAGTTAGGAAATCGAGCACTATATTTGAATCATTAAGGTAAATTGGCAAGTTTACCTATTAGGGCGGCGATGAAACGATGATTACCAATTTTTATTGGTGCGATGTTTACGCTTTGGTGTCATGAACTTAGTGAAATAAATACTGTTTTGTTTTCAACGATGAGTGTGAAACAATTTAACTCACACTACGATTATTGTGTTCAAACGAATTAATTAAACCTATGGATTTCACTCAACCTTTGTGTTGACCTTTTTAAGCATGTTTTATCTCAGGTATCTAAGGCATACTTCATGGCATGCATGTGGACTTATCATAGAGTCGCGGTGACGACGCGTCTTTCATGGATTTTATGCACTTTAAAATATCGTTTGAATTGTAACAAACTTATTTCCGCACAAGTTGATTTTCATTTGGGACCTACACTTTGTAAACTCTGATTGTTTTATTAAATCAAACGATGTGTTTTCCAAACGACACTTTAGGTCGCTCAATATATCTCAGCTGTGATGCTATGACATCAATCCCGTGAATTCCATTCACCGCAAAACAGTAATTTGGGGTGTGACATACGTCATGTTCGAGTTTGATATATCGGGTTTACTTCTCCATGTGGTCATTGCAATAGCCGACAGATTGCGTGAATGATGTGTTTACCAAAGTGTTTACTGGATGGTTGATGATATTGTTGATGTTGGTTAATGAACCGTTGATGAACCGCTGCATGTTCCCTTAAAACAGTTATTCACCGAAACCAAAGTTGTCATAACACATTCAAGCTGACATTGTTTATGGTTTTGTCTTGATTTTGTAAAATCCCGCGAAAGAATCTATTTCTCGGTTTACATTATAGTCTTGTAAAATCCCGTGACAAAGGAAACATCCTGGTAATTGTAAAGTACATTTCCGGATCTATCTTATGGTTTATTCTTGGTTTTGTAAAATTTCGCGAAAGAAACTATTTCTCGGTTTAAACCATAGAGTTGTAAAATCCCGTAATGGTGGAACCATCCTGGAGAAAGGAAAGTCTATTTCGGGTTCTTGTTTGATGTTGGTGCTACAGTTTCTACTTCGAAGAAGGGATAAAAGGATGTACTTCAAGAATTGGGTGTTTGTTTGGATTGTTCTCATGGCAGTTTGGCTATTACATGGTTTTACGGGGTTACGTGCTTTTAACCATGGTCGGGATGAAACCATTATCATAGTTCACTTTTAAGATCAAAGGAGGCTAGATTTGAGCTTTTAACCAGAAGATGTGACAAAGGCGTTAATTCACTATTATTTATTTGAGGTTGAAGTGAAATATCACGGGCAAGTGTACTTAGTATCTGAAGGTATCGGGGATTGTTGGATGAAGATTCTTCACGATCCTTGTTCGAGCTTATTATCAAAAACGAAGACTTTGTAATCTAGTTATTGTTGGGTGATTTTTACCTTTTCTTTTACCACTTGGGGGAATTGGGCTCTTATCAACACAAAATAACTATCACTTTAAGGAGTTACGTTGTAGTGCTCAGTGTCACATTCAATTGTGGATTTTCAAGAGGTGAAGTACGTATATTACTTGATGGTTGGTTGGATGAAGAGTATAGACTACGTAGAGATTCAATGAAGGATGAAGTCTTGGCACCGCTCTTTGTTACATATGTGCAAGTTTAAGTCACGAGTTCGGGTTAGTTTACTTCAGGGTCAAATTCATCATATTGGGTTTTCTCCATCAGCTGTCACTACAAACATCCTACTGAATGATAATGGGCTTGATTACAAGTTTTGCCAAGAGAGAGATAATGACGTATGAACACAACAGTTCATGCCTCGTTCCTCAAAGAAAAGAAAAGTGTACGCTTCAGTGCGCTTTATCTTCTGAAGAAGAGAAATCTTCTTATTATGACCATTCTCATCAACATGCTTCATGTTTTTCCATGCGCGGTCATCAAGTGAACGGACTCATCGATAATTACTATTATTCCACTTGCTCAATATAATGAAGATGGCGACATCATGTGCTAATTTTGCGGGGGAGAAGTGTGAATAGAATACATTTGGATGATAATCACTTATTTTAATCAAGAATGGCATCTCCGTATGCAATTCTTGAGGGGGAGAAGAAGTGTGATAATACTGCATGGTTGATTGATATATGAGAATAAATGGTCATAAGGCTCCTAACTCATGTAAGAACCGAGCTTCTTCTTATCGGGTCATCTTAACATGGAGTTTCTTCTATGAGCGCTGGTTGACATCTTCTCACAAGCTGATATAAGTTTAACGACAAAGTGCTTCCGGTTAATGCTTCACGTACACATCAACATGATGATTCCGAACAAACTCTTTGTTCTTGTTTGATGTGATTGGTAGTTTGGTGTTACCAGTTAGTATGTTCGTTGCGGGCTGATGGCTGATTTCCTTGATGAACATCTTTTGGTTCTTGTTTGATTGGGAGGGATTTGAGTTAAGGGGATTTCAAATATACAAGTTAACGGGAATGCATTTGGTGAGTTGAAGATGTTAACTATCTATTCCCCAACCGGACAATCTTGAAGAAGGCCGAGTCTACAGTCGATTCTACATTTTCTGATGCGTGTTAGAAGACTAAAGACGAGTTGCATTTAACAATCTAAAGACTTCTTCTTAATTTGTGCTGCTATCAAACAGATTGTCTGTTTAGGGGAGAGCACTAATTGAGGGAGAGTGAATTGTCAAATTTAATCCCTAATTAGATTTGCTCACATTGTTCTTCAGCAATTTGATTCTCACAAAGACTTCAAGCGATCTTCTCAACAGATTTCAAGTATTTGGGCTTATAATGTTTTTCTGATTCTGAAGTATCAAAACCAGCAAGGGGAAGGAGACACGCATCTAAACGCGAGTTAACTTGATGAACTTAATACTTCTAAGTGATTGAAGAAATCACGGGAAGACAAATGTCATTACCGCAGAGAAACTCAAGGTTTGACTCATGGCGTTTAGTGTTCTTATTCCAACTACGTGGGGAAGTGATGTTAGTGAAAGTTTCTGAAGATAAAAGATGTACACAAGTATGACATATTCAAGGGAGATAAATGTATAACATGAGGAAGGTGTTATCAGTTATTCTTTCGGTGGGAATGTGTGTACTTCGGGTTCTTTAGCTTCATACACGATCATCAGGGACGAAAGATGTGAACATTGGGGAGGTGTTTTTCATTACCCTCATGATGTGTATTCGGGAGAGTTCTTGGATATTGGTGTACTTCGGGTTCTTGAGCTTCATACACGATCATCAGGGAATAAAGCCATTGTTTACCACAAACATTGGGGAGGTGTTTTCTTTCCGGGCATGATGTGTAGTCGGGAGAGTTCTTGAGCATTATACAAAGAGACTGACTGGAAGCATCAATTCAACTACTTGGGGGAACTGGTCTCTTGACATCTTTTTGGAATGGATCGCTTCAGACTTCAGTGGTTATGAAATTTGAGAAGATTAGTTATGAGTGGGATGAAACGTTGCTGTTCTATTGGATGATATAACCCCGAATGGCGAAACCGGTTTATCGGTCTTAAAAGGAGCAATGGATTTATGATAATGGTGTGCTTCTCTCGCACAGCTAAGGCAAGCTTGAAATAGAGCTTGAATCTGCTCATCTAAAGGATTTTCGGTTTGGGGGAAGCGCCAAAGTCTCTCTTCTCAAAGGCTCGTGTTCTATCTTCTATTTTGGAGCCTCGGAAGCTTTGGTGGTGGAAGTTTAAGAGATGACTTAATTCTATCTTCTACGACGTCTTCGCTCGATATCATTATCTCGGTACTGTATTCATCATCCTCTTGATCTATATCATCTACTCTATCGTATATATTTATTAAGACCAAAATACAAAATATAAAACCAACAAAACAAAATAGAAAAATATAAAACCATCAAAAAACCCATAAAACTCATAAAATTTGAAAAATACCAAAATATTGTTTTCTTAAGACATGTCTTCTGGTATCGATAACATCTGCGGTCTTAGAAATGTCATTCAACAATGGCACGGGACCATAGATGAAGTTCGAGCGAAGGTGTAAATATTTCTTTTCAAAACATGTCACAAATCAAATGGCTTCTGATTATTTCAGATCAGAACCCGCTTCTAAAATTGGCTTGCGGTAATTTGATCAGAACCGTGCTTAAACCATGGTTTACTATTATTTCAGATAGCAACCCTCTCTTCAAGAAAGGAAAGTGCTGCGCTAATCCAATTTTCAAATATTTCGTGCACTTATCCTAAAACAAATGAGGAAAGTATGTCGAAGGACATTGTTCCTACTCAAATATTTTCCTTCAAAAATTCTTTAGAAAAATATTTGTTTTAACAAAATGGTGGTAAATGAGTTGCTTTAAAACAATCGGTTTGAGTTTTTATTAATTTTCAAACTCAATCAATGACTTGCCGCTTTTAAACTTTTCAAAAACGAGTCATTGATTGAGGGGGAGAATGTTTTCAAATTTACATCATCTAATGGACTTATCTAATTATCCTATATACCTAAATGTTAAACATGTTAACCTACGTTGAAGGACTAGGTGCCTAGGATAAGATTGTTAGGATTAGATGATTAGAGTTTGAGGAACACATTATTCCCTTTTATAATCTGATTGATATGTTGTATCGACTTTGATTAGTCGATTGCTGTTTGGGTGATGTCGACCACCATATATCTGTATGTGTGTTCACTAACGTATGCAGGTATATTGGTATATAAGAATGTTCCCGATCCGGATCCCACAATATAAGATGATTGGATGCCGAAAGGAAAGGGTAACTATATCTTGGGTTGACAAATGAAGAAACGGAGCTTAATTTGACTTCTATGGAGAGTTGGCATGAAAAAATGTAACGTAAGAGGTCTCACCGCATCAACAGATGGTTTTCTTCATCAAGAAATGAAGAAAGCAGGCTTAATTTGACCTCGATTGGCATTAAAATGCAACGTAAGAAGTCTCATTGCATCACAGACGGCTTTTTTCCAAGCCCTACAAGTAACAACATAAGCTTCTCAACCACCGAACGTATCTTTGTGCAGATACCATTTTAAACAATTTTGAAAAAAAATTGAATAAATTGTTTTGAAAATGGAAAATATTGTTTTGAAAATTAATTGGACTTAAATTTGAAAATCACCGGACTTCAATTTATCAAAACTTAAGTCACTCAATCATCGACTACGGTCATCGATTAAGGAGGACAGTGATTTAAAATAAAATATTTTCAAACGATATCTCTTCATAAAAGTCCGTTTGTACGTATTAATGTGGTGATCTAAAGATTTAATGTTATGTCATGGTATGATTTTTCTTTAGAATCAAGATCTTTCAAAATGAAATTTTTTCTGTTCTTGTTTGATTGTGAAATTGTTTTATTTTTCTTACAGATCTCTTAAAACAATCATACCTGACACTAACAATCTTTAATTTCTTAAATTGGTCCATTTTGATCATTTTTCAAAATTAAATCTTGCCACGTCTTTCCCCAAATTTTCTAAAAGATTTAAATCAATTGGGATCACAAATCTCAAATGGTTTGAAATTTTTGATCGGGAGAGAGATCGTGATTTAAATCTTAAATCTGTTTTAATGGAATTGGTTTTAGTCCTTCAAAGGCACTCCTGCCTCCATGTGCCAAACGATCTCAATATACTTAATTCACATGTTGAGGGGGATCATTTATCCAAAAACTAAATGAGTTTTTAAATCAGGCACATATTCTCCCACGTTTACTAAACCGTATTAAATCACTTGAGATCCAAAATCTCAAAGGGTTTGATATTTTTGATCGGGGGAGAATTTGTGATTTAATAATGAAATTTGAGAAAAGGTGATCGTTTTGATTCAATTGTGCAGGCTGCTCTCTCATATGTGCTAAACGCTTTCGTATCTCGAAGCACATATTGAGGGGGAGCATTTCAAAAAGAAAATAAACTTTCAAGGTACAAATATTTATCTGTTTCAACATAAAGTACCTTGATTGATTTTCTAAAGATTTCGTAATGGCTTTTGTGATCGTGAATGTGCTTCAAAAGAACTCTTTCCTCTATGTGATAAAATGATTTCAAATATCCTATGCACATATTGAGGGGGGGGAATTCACCAAAGAAAATCAAATGGCTTTTTCTACGGAAATTGTGATCAAGAAATTATTTCAAAGAACTCTTGCCTCCATGTGCTAAACAATTTAAAGATCATATGCACATGTTGAGGGGGAGCATTTCTAAAAGATCAAAAACAATTAAGGTACAAAATGCTTTGATTTTATATCACAAGTACCTTGATTGATTTTCCAAATGATTTTTCAATTGGTTTCATGGAAGAATGAACAATACCAAAGACCGACCAATTTACTTTATGCATGGAGTTATAAGGATGGTTAGGTTAGGTATTCGCTCCCACGATCCCTTGAGTCGGAGGGATCTACCTAGGGACAATCCACTGGACAGTGTAGAAGTCCTTAGGTATGATGAAAAAGGAGAAAATGAGAATATGGGAAGAGTGCCGATCGAGACGAGCTAGTCTTTGGAACAAACCCAACAAGGTTCTTGTAATGAAGTCTCAGTAAGTAATGAAGGGTTGAAGAATGAAAAGAAATGAATGTGAAAAGGGTGAAAAGAAATAGCCCCCAATAATTCAACCTTAGGGCGTAAACCGGGTTCAATAGTGGCTACTTAGGTAACACTGGTATTGAAGACAAGACGTCATGGACCCAGTGACGCACTGCACCTAACTACCCAAAGTACTCAAGTTCCTCTTAAAAGGGCTTGTTTCATTCTCACGAGGAACCGACATAATCTATCGACTTTCTCTTAGAGATTGTTGATATTGAAGAAGGAGACCCTCTCCCTAGTCTCCGGCATAGGAACCAAATGTGCACAATTGAGTCTAGAGCCAAGAGATCATCCACAAAATCTCATTAGGACACAAAAATAATGAAGACTTGTTGTTTCACATAATGTGAAAAGTAAGAATATATTTAAGAGTCCTAGGCATTATCCTTGTCGTATTGCAAGAATATCCGATTGATATGTAACATATTCACAATGAAGATGGAAATCCTTCTAGAGCCAACATCAAAAAAGCTCTTGGTGGGTGTGTTGGTCCAAATAATTGAGTAAATCTTGATAAAATAAAGAACAACTTTATTAATAATGAATAACAATAGTTACAAGATTTCTCAATACCAACTAGACTACATGATAACATCCTCAACTTTTTACGGGGATAATCTCGGTATATTATCCCTATTGAATGACAAATAAACTCTCATTGATCCAAGCTATGCTTGTGTTTCAATGAGAGGATGATCCTAACAACTAATACTATGTATTGTTTTTGTTTAGAATGCATACCTATCTATTACAATTACAGACATATATATAGGAAATAATACAAGACATGTGATGATGGTGACATGTGGTCCCCCATGTGGTCCATCTTCATCTTCCTCTTTTGGAAAAGCACCAACCATCCTTTTGAATGTGTCATCACAATATTCCCACTCTTATGGTAAAGTCTTGTACTTGTTTGACTTCTTCTCTTGGAAGTTCCCACCCATATTTTCAGTCAGTATGTAGAGATAGCGTCTTCGTGATCACCGAGACATTTGTCAAAATCTCGATGTCTTTGGTGTTGTTTGTAGCTCATATATTTTACTCACCGACATCGACGTAAGTAAATAACACTAAACAACACTCATTGATTTATTTTATCAATGAGTCACTCACTATTTATTTAGTGAGTTAGGCTATTTTATTTTCAAATCTTGTTCTGGGTGATTGGGTCAATTTATTGGACCCAATGATCTCCCTATTTGTATATACAAATAGCCTAAGGTGATTGGTACATTACCTAGGTTCAGTTGATGATCCTTTAAGTCTCGTGACTAGGTTCAAGGATGGAGATTCAATAACCGTGTTCGGTGATCAAGTTCAATGACCTTGGGGTTCGATGACCAGGAGGTTTAGTAACCCATGGTTCATAGGCTTCTCGACCGGTTCAAATGACCAAGGGTTCACTGGCTTTTATGCTAAGAGGACCCGTTGAATTTGATACATCGATGTCCACTCTCTCTCTTTCTCATTACATTCTTCAGAGAATACAACAAAGGGATAAAAATACAACCCTTTAGTTACATTCTATCACATACTAGATTGACACATTCTGTGGTCTATGACTATCGTGTCTTTGGGTTCTCATTTCTTGATGACTCGGTTTTAGTCATTACGAGCTCATGGCACTATCTTCGGTTCCTCGGCAACTTTCAACCTGGACGTCCCATTCTTCATACACACCTTGAGACTCGGTTCGGCCTCATTTGTCTTCGTGATCAGTTCACGCTCACCTTTTTTTCAATGCTGGGGTTTGGTTACCTTTAGTTCGAGGACACACTTGTTCGGTGAGACCAATGTTCGTGGTCTTGGGTTAGTACTCTTCAACGACTTCAAAAGGAGTTCTCGTTTTCAAGCCCATGTTCAAGCTCGGCTGAATCACATACACACTCCTGAAGTTGTACCACACTCGAATCGGTAACTTGAATTCAACATACCCACACTTTTTAACATCCCGATTTTCCATCACTAACACTCCCTTGTGTTTGATTCGCCTATCATCCGCTCACTAATGGTGATAGTGAAGGGTATACCGCTCGTGAGATTGTGGAGTTTATCGATTAAATGAATGCTTAATCCTATCTCCCTCAAAAACCGCAACATTAGTGTAGTTTTTGAAGTTAAGCATTTAAGTGAAGGCAAAGTGATGTTAATGCTTATAGGAGGTAATGGTTATGAGGTGTGACAACTCGTAATTTCAGGTCATTTTACAAACTTTAAAAGTTTCACTATTTCATCATTTATCGTAAATTACGCTTTGAGTATCAAATTCAGCGTAACCTTAATGGTTTAGATGCTAATTCATGAACATTTTATCGAGGACATTTCATATAGACTAGATTTAGTCTACATATCATCAATAACATCATTTCATATCTATATTATGCATGGGTTTGCATTTTTCATTAAACGTTTATTTTCCTATTAAATAAACGCTATCGCGTAAACATTTATTTTGAATATTGATCCGACACTTCCAAAAATTATCCAAATATATTTCTATACTCATTTTAAGACTATAAAAATTATATTATTAGTTTACCCGGTGTTTTAAATTTATTTGGTATATAAATTGTTATATTTATATAATTACGACGGTTTTTATAAATTCAACTCGATAATTATTATTTCACTCAATTCTTGTAAGAAATGTATTTTTATAATTTTTATGACTTCAATACATTTTATCTTGTTCCGTTAAAATCTATTTTTAGCTAACGCTACCATAAATGCTTAAATTAATACACAAGTTACAAATTATCCTTAATTAACTACACATTTACTCTACACTAATACACTTAATTATACTAAATGCAACTAGTCTTTTTTTTTTATGTAGATGTCGACCTAGGGGGAGGGTGAGTCATTTTGTTTACTAAATATCTTCAAGTATAATGTATTATACTCCAAAATATCTACACATACAAGTCTATTTTTCAAAGTGTAAAAGATCAAGACCATTTATCTTCCTCTCTTCTCTCTAAAAACTGGCAACCTCAAGGGACCAAGAGGAATTCATCAAATATTTTCAAGTCAAGTTATTTACACACTAGTTACACTCTTGATTAAGGTTGTGAAATAAAAACCTTGGGTGATTAGGAAAAACCTTTGATCATAAACCTCATCAAGTTAACTAGTAAGCATCTCATATCCATCTTCATCTTTCATATTTATTTCATATTCATTTCATCATATTTGAGCAAAACATGCAAGACTTATGGATGTTTATACCACTTTTACATTGTTTTTAAGAATTATATATATATTTGTTATCCTATAATTATTCCTTGTAATATATCACTCTTGGTGATGTCTAGGAACCCATGACACCCTAAGAAGGTGTATGGTAGGATTAGAATAGCTTCGGAGTTGTTTTGAATTGGTTAGAATAGGTTTGGTGCGAGAAAATCTCATTTCGACAAGTTTAATTAAGGGTCTGTCCATATTTTTGAATTCTAGAAATTTCGACAGTGAGTAAAAATTATTGGGCTAGATATTTAGAAAATACACTTTAAAACGAAAACGTGGCCGCTTGAACGGGTTAAAACGAAGAAGTTATGCTATTTTCAAGTTTGACGACAAAAACTATAATCTTCAGAAAATTCAGCATGTTATATCAACTTTTTACGAGTCAAAAATGAATCTCAAACGTTATTAAGTGTGTCGACTTATCAAAAATATATTAGTATATATTATTACGATTCCGAGGACATACAAAACGTAGAAAACGGACTTGTAACGATTAAATTATACACGTTTCCACAAAGTTGCCGTAACTTTATTATATAAGAAAAACTATATTATTTCTAATAGACAAGTGTTACGGCAAAACTAGTGACCATGTTGAAGGTCGTTTTTAACAATGACGGAGTACTTTTTATAAAACGATGTCTTCTAGTAAAATTAAGTTCGCCTAACCTATTTTCCAAAATGTCCAACCGTTCATCAAGCGGAGTTGTAACGAATAAAATATAGTCACTTAAACTTTGCCGAAAACCATCCTTAAACGATATTTTGGACAAAAGTGCCATACTTAACCTATATTTTTATCCGTGATCGAGACCTTTAGGATGGAAACTTAAACACTAAAACTTTGAGATAATGATACGAGCTTCCCAAAACCGTTGAGTTCGTTTCCTAACGTTTGACGTGCACCATTTTACGACTAGCTTTTCGAGGCCGTTTAGTCACTTTCATGAAAATTTCAACGACATTATTTTACGACGAAAAGTTATAAATTCTTAATAAATCACTAAATGATTATCGTCGGATATCATTTCAACATAAATACATGTAAAGTCAGTTATAAATGGTCAAGACGTTAAAAGATTATTTTTCGACGAAAAGTATTATTTTCAGAAATTCATAAGTGGTATAAATATCATCCGAATTGCATGCATAACATTACATCATAACTTATTATGTATCCTATCATTCATAATAGGTCACGGTTAAAGGTTGCGCCTCATTTCAAGTGTATCCACTTTTGCCATCGCATCATTTTACCAAGTGAGTCATAGCCCCTACTCTTTTAATTGTTTTGAATTACTTTTGGGGGAGATACATGCTCAACTATTTTTATGGCAATCATGATTATTTGCAAACTATATGTTTATCTGAACTGAATGTTTAGTCATATTCTATATCATAATCATGGAACTAAATGTCGTGGTATAATCATTGAACTAAATGTCTTGGTATAATCATTGAACTAAATGTCTTGGTATAATCATTGAACTAAATGTCGTGGTATAATCATTGAACTAAATGTCTTGGTATAATCATTGAACTAAATGTCTTGGTATAATCATTGAACTAAATGTCTTGGTATAATCATTGAACTAAATGTCGTGGTATTATCATTGAACTAAATGTCTTGGTCTAATCATGAACTAATGGTCTTGGAACGATTTGGAACAACACTCATATGTGTTATATCAACTAACTTTTGATACATTAAGTTATGCACTATAATGTGAATTCATTTGTCATCATGCGCTTGAACATAAACTATACACATTTTGGCGGTGGGTTGTGAACACACAAGTTGCAAGTTTTGTATGGGCGGAACTTGAACCGAGTGGATTTGCAATGCCTTTCTTTGCATGAACATTCTTTAAAGGCTTTACATTTCAACACAAACTCTATGAACTCACTCAACCTTTGTGTTGACACTTTTAGCATGTTTTATCTCAGGTATCTAAGGCATTCACTTCATGGCATGCATGTGGACATATCATAGAGTCGCGGTGACGACGCGTCTCACTTGGATTTTATGAACATTAAAACATCGTTTGTATTGTAACAAACTTATTTCCGCAAATATTGATTACCTTTTTGGGACCTATACTTTGTAAACTCTGATTATTATATTAAATCAAGCGATGTATTTTCCAAACGACACTTTAGGTCGCTCAATATAACTGATTGTGATGCTATGACAACAATCCCGTGAATTCCATTCACGCAAAGCAGTAATTTGGGGTGTGACATGAGGTTATGGTGTTGTTGGTTTATCATCGGGACTGGTTGTCAGGGGTTGTGTCTTGGGTTCAGAGACTCCAAGTTTTGAAGACACGTTTCAGCTGACTTGCAACACTCCGTGAGATACAACCATCCCTGAACAAGCATTCCATTCTCAATCCCTTCTCAGCTACTTATAATCCCCATTTTAATCTTTATCACTCTGAGTCATGACACTAGCTTACAAAAGCTCAACTCCAACACACATTCACACCACATTCGTATTCTTGAACACTCATGTATCCCATTACCCGTCTTCATCACTCCCTAAGCCGCGAGGACACTGATTCATATCACACTTATCAATCAGTATCCTTTTCAGTCTCAGTCCAAAAATCCTTAACTCGATACACCCATTAGCCACATTGATCATTAACAACCCACACACTGATTATAATGACCCAAGTTCCAAACACAATCCGATTCAGAATAACCCACACATCAGCTTGAAACCTACCTCGTATCATCCCCTATTGTTCCAACATCTTAGCTCGAAAGCCACTAACCCCTCATCTTTGTCACGGTATTGGTTCAGCCTTAAGAGCTCATTGAGATACCCTGACTTACAACCTTAACCTGAGTGAGAGACACCATAACACTGAGCTTCTTCTTGTTATAACATACCCACCATCTTAGCAAACCAATTCTTTTAACACTTTCTAATCCCGTACCATAAATCCGATTAATCCCTTGGAGCTTATGCTCATCGATTCCAAACCCATTATTTTTCTACTACCACCATTAATCCTGCATCATCATGAAAAAAGAAGACGAAGCCCGTATTTTGAATGGTTTTTGTGTGTAGATCGAGTTTAGTTTTTTTGATTCGCCAGAGTTAGATTAAGATTTTATAACTCTTGAGATGAAAAAAAAGATTTGTGATAGTTTTTTTTTGTGGATAAGGATTTGTAGAGATGATCTGGAATGATTTTTTTTTTGTGTGTTCGGATTTTGTTACCGGGTTTTGGATATATGTGAGGTGTGTGGTGAATCTGTTGTTTGTGTTTTTGTAGAGGATTTTTTGGTGTCGTCTTTTTGTGTTTGTGTGGATTTGTGAATTGTTTTGAGTGTGTTTTTGAGGTGATATTTTGTTTGATTGATTTGGTTTTTTTTGTGTGTGTTATTTTTTTTTGGAAGGGATAAGATTTTTGTGGTGAGGAGTGTATTTTTTTAACTGATTATTTCAATCAGTGGGTATTTTGGGTGGGTTTTTGTCAAGAAGTCAATATCCGTGTGTTTCTCTCTCCCTAAAAAATTGCTATGACAGTAGCAGTTTTTGAAGGTTCACACATGATTTTTTGACTATCAAGAATGTTACCAGCAGCCAATTGAACGGATCTAGATCATGAGCATAATCCACCCTCTCTGATACCACTTGTTGGTCCAAATAATTGAGTAAATCTTGATATATTAAAGAACAAATTCATTAAATAATGAATAACAATAGTTACAAGATTTCTCAAAACCAACTAGACTACATGATAACATCCTCAACTTTTTACGGGGATAATCTCGATATATTATCCCCATTGAATGACAAATAAACTCTCATTGATCCAAGCTATGCTTGTGTTTCAATGAGAGGATGATCCTAACAACTAATACTATGTATTGTTTTTGTTTAGAATGCATACCTATCTATTACAATTACAGACATATATATAGGAAATAATACAAGACATGTGATGATGGTGACATGTGGTCCCCCATGTGGTCCATCTTCATCTTCCTCTTTTGGAAAAGCACCAACCATCCTTTTGAATGTGTCATCACAATATTCCCACTCTTATGGTAAAGTCTTGTACTTGTTTGACTTCTTCTCTTGGAAGTTCCCACCTATATTTTTAGTCTGTATGTAGAGATAGCGTCTTCAGGATCACTGAGACATTTGTCAAAATCTCTGTCACCGGTGTTGTTTGTAGCTCATATTTTTACTCACCGACATCGTATCGCAAGTAAATAGAACTAAACAACACTCAATGATTTCTTTATCGATGAGTCACTCACTATTAATTTAGTGAGTTAGGCTATTTTATTTTCAAATCTTGTTCGTGGTGATTGGGTCAATTTATTGGACCCAACGAGGTGACATGTGAGATCTTTTCTAAAGATCAAGCTTGTGACAACCGGATGAAATGATGGGGAGATTCATTCTTGAATCAACCTTGGTCCAGAAATGAATTGACGAATACTTTTGGAAAAACCGCTCGATGTGCAAATCTTCTTTCTCTAGCACATCGAATGTGTATTCATGTTTTCAAACACAAAAAGTATCTCTGATTGAAAAAATACTTTTGGAAAAACCGTTCGATGTGTAAAATTCTTCTTTTCTCTAGCACATCGAATGTGTACTTATTTTATAATACAAAAGTATTTTGATTGCAAATTGATCTTTCTCATAAAACCTTCGTCAGATTTCAAAACTCTTTCTTCAAGCAATACACGATTGTTTTTCAAATCAATTTTTCATCAATCGCTGAATCTCAATTGTTGGTTCACTCAATCCGTGTTGTCTTCTTTGAGATGTTCGGTTTGAGAACAATTAGAGCAACCGCGAAACCCTATCAAGGAGATTCTTGAATTCTACCGATCACAGCGTGATTTGACCGATCAACGGGAACCGTGGGCGTGTACCTCAATTCAACGAAGTGATCAAAGACACTTCGTATGTTTTATTGCTAAGCTGTTGTTTGCGGTACATTTGGATGGTTGCGGTTGATCGAATTGAGAAGTCAATCCTAAGCCGCATGCTCACAAAGATCCACACTTAATTGAAGAAATCATGACTTGTGCATATCTACGTAACTCGGCTCGATATTTCTAAACTATGTTTCGCTACCGCCGCAAATATCATGAGTCGGTAAAGCTTCCGCTACTCGATGAAAAGATGTCATGATCCGAAAGTGTGAGCATGTCGGTCCGAAAGTCATAGCATCACATGATGGCAACACAACAAAGGGTGATGTAGATTTAATGTGGTTGATGATCTCGATGACTCAAGATCATCAAAGATGTGGATCGCTTAAAGGCCTCCACTAAAAGTACAAATCAATGCGGACTTGAAGAATCGCTACTAAAGCACAAAGATTATGGAACTTGAAGAATAGAAGTCACGAGCTCGTAATGTAAGACAAAGAAAGAATTCTAGGATTCAAAATGTATTTCATGGGGTGACCTCCCTTAGGGGGAGATTGTTAGGAATTGGAAATTCCATGTTAAAGTGTCGGTCACCCCAATTATGGTCTAGCACAAGTTAGCTCGTAGACATGTCGTTTGTTACGTTATTTAGTAGTTAATTAGGTAGTTTGTAGCGTAGTTTAGTTTAGTGTAACACCGTGGAGGAAGGACGGGTCTTTACCCAGTGTATACCTGATCCACAGGCCGTCAGGAGGTCGTGTACTCTGTAACTATAAATACCCCTTCCATCCTTGGAAGGGGTGGTGCTTCTTTCATAATCTAACATTCACATTTTGTGTAACACCCCAACCTGACAAGGGTAGAAGTGTCACATTTTGGTGTCATATCAGAACAAACAAATTAAATTTTACAAGCGGAAGTCTTAAAGAATAACGTACCAAGCCAAAATAATGAATGATTACAAAGAAAATTACAAAATTCAAGATGACTAAAATAAACTGAAATCTCGAAACCATAGCCCGACAAAATAAGTCCAAATAATATGGTAACTAGTGTTGGTCCACTCAAATAATCCAACTCTCAGCCCATCAAAGCCCATCTTCAAACGTAACACCTGCCGCAGGAAAAGAAATGCGGCCGAGCTTAAAAAGCCCAAAGGAATGATATAACAAAACGAAAGCTAAATAGAATCAAATGCAAAATGAACAAAGGAAACGGATAACAAAGTCACAAATAAATGAGAACAATGAGTCAATGAGGATCTGCAGAACACAATTATACGAGATATCCAAAACGAGCGGATAACAAGGAGAACGAAGCAAAGCAAAGCATCGATGATATATAAACAAGCACATACAAACCCGGACATACAAGAACTGAAACATAAGCAAGCATAGCAAAGGCCAGATCCACACAACATATATGTCCTAAAATCAATTCAGGAAATCAGAAGACATACAAGTCAAAAAGAAATCTAAGGCAAGCGGAAGCAATTAATTAGTAAGTGAACATGGCAAACACACATGTCAAAAACACTTATTTGAAAACATAATCGACATCATAATCACAAGTACCAACGAAGAGTCCACACATGGTAGTCACACATAACAAGTAGGAATATAACATACGATATAATTGAATGAATCAAAGACATAGCAGGACAACAAATTAACAAGCCATACGTCACAAGTTGAACCATTTACCCAATCAAATCGTAACATAAACAGAAATGTAAACATGGAAGGTCAACAACAAGCAGATAAGGATACTATCAGATAATCATAGCCCACAGAATTAACTGAACGAAGTATACATGATAAACAGACAAAAACTATCTATTACACACCGGGCTGGTCACCAGACAATCAGAGGGTCACATAACAGTGAGATCACATATAAACAGATGACAGCAGGTAAATCAGATAACCGTATATTAACCACATCATAGCAGGATAATCAGTAGTAACATAAAACATAAATAGCATAAACAAATCCAATAAACATATAATAACCCGGTACGTGAATGGAACGATAGTCTGGAGTAACGGAATGAGTGTAATGTAACAAAGCAATGGAATATATATATCTTGGTAGTAGAGTGAGTCATATAAGGGTACCGAGTAATGAACAATTAACGAGCATATGGTGCGTTGGGGAATACAAAAGGTACAATATAGGTATATCAAAGGTGTAAGGGTTGTCGAAATCTACCACGAGCCCGGAACATATCATATCATATCATATCATAAGTAACCATTGTATTCGGAGGGTGACCTCGGAATACCATACATAATAGGAGCGGAGACCTCAAGAACAAATGGAGTAGCTAGCTCCCGGAATGTGAAGACGCCAGATTGCACACCTACATCATTCACCATATAAATCATATCATATCATATCATGTTAAATCCACTAAAACATATCATATCTAGGATGCATCCATCGCCCGGAACATATCATAGTGGCCAAATCATATACATATAGTGAGCTCATAATCATATCATATCATAATGGGGACGGTGTGTAACATCACTCAGACATCTTGGAGTCATGCCATTGGTGCATCAATGACACGGTCATGTTACCTTCATGACTAGGAACACATATTTGGCTCGGGTATCAAACCGATCGGGTCAAAGCATAATCATATCATATCATAAGGGTTCATATCAAGTTCATATCAAAGGTTCAAAAGTCAAAGGTTCATATCAGATTTCCATAACATAAGTTCATAATCAGAGGTTCATAATCAGATGGTTCATAATCATAAGGTTCATAATCAGAAGGTCATAATCATAACAAATGAATATCATAGCGAACAGAATCATATCAAAGGATTATGTTGGAATCATATCAAAAGGATCATAGCATAAGGAAATCATAGCAAAGGAATATCATAAGTGAAGTAAAGTCAAGGATCAAAAAGTTATGAGAAATCCCTACTGAAAAGGGATAGAATATCTGTACCTTAGCAACGTAATGAAAACAAACGGAAAAGTAACACGGAAAGCAACGTCGTATCTTCGTCAATGAATGTACACGAATTGATATCATATATTACGTATATACTCATTTTATAAGCTTCTTATGCATGTATGAGTGTTTTACTTATTGATATAATCTTTTTATCTTTCATTTTCTTAACTTCGTATCTGGACCAGAATTTAGCGATTTTATAAAATATTTACTTAGCTCAAATAAAATCAAGTGAAATCAGGGGTTCCCATATGAGTTAAAAGACTCTCCAAAATTGAGGGTTCTATTTCCAAGTAAAATGGCCTATGGAAAATCATAAGTCCGGACACCTGTAAAGTAATCGAAAATACACCTTAAAAGTTTGCGCTTATTAGACCTGTTTAGACACCTTAGAAAATTCCCAAAACTTTCAGAAATTCATTTATAACCTAAATGTCACTTCGTAAAGGAGAGCTCCCAATTCATTATTGTTTGAAAATGAAAAATCAAACAAGACAACTAAATTTCTAACCGTTTTCTCAGCTTTGACACTTGATCTTGAAAAATTCAAAAATACACTTTCCCGACCTCCAAAAATTATGAAATTAGACATGTAAGTATACAACAACCTAAATTAAGTTTTAGAATTCATAAACTTGCAAAAACACCTCTTAATCACCAACCTATGGCTTGTACAAATCGGGTTATCAAAACAGTTTTTCGAAATCACCCAAAAAAAACCCTAACTCCTTTACCCTTTTGTCGACCCCCATAACCAAGATTACACACACTTTTATTATCTTTATTTTAGCATGACTAGAGAATTATCAAACATGTATTATCGAATGGTTGGGAGCCAAAAATCAGATTCAAATGCCAAGTTATATGGGATACATTTAGTCGACACACATGCTTTGCCATTCCATATTTCATAAAGCCATATCACCAGATTTACGTAGTCTTATTTAGTACTTATGTGAAGCTTTCATTCAGATGTGTATTGGCAAAATCAAAGGCTGGAAACAAGTGACTCAAACCAGAAAACAAGCAAGAAAGTGACGAGATGATGAATGTTAAATGTTACCTTGAAGCGTGAAATTGAGGGAGGAAACAAGTTATCTAAATAAGGTAGCCAAGGCCTCCTCTTTCTGCCCTAGAAGCCACGACCAGCAGCCACAAAACATGCCCTATTCGACCAGTGAACACCCATGACCAACCCACGTTCATAGCCTCCTAGATGCGCCTAGCAAGTTCCCTTTGAGGCTGGAAAACGAATGGGAGGGAGGAGTGTTTTCTTGCCGTCATTTTTGGATGAAGGGAACTAGGGTTTTTACTCATGAAGTCATATTATGAAACGTAAGAAGAAAAAAAAACGGGGGGGGAGGGGCTTGTGGGTCTTGTTGTTGACGAGCCAAGGGAAAAACAAGGGCCAAGCCCAAGTCCAAATTTTATTTACAAGTTATTTGGGCTCCTAGTTTAATTACAATGAATCTTTGTTCATGCAAAATTAAAAGAAGACGTATGAGAAATTTTTAAACGTAAATCAATCTCGTATAATTGGTTTGGCAACAATTTATAAGTTAGGTCAAATTTACATTTGATGAGCATTTACGCATTTTATAAGTTTTAAATTTAGAGGGCAAAATAGTCTTTTTACACGCTTTAGATGTTAGGGTTTTACATTTTGTGCTACAACTCAGTACCAAGAACACCCTCTCTTATCTTTCTCTCTCTCTAAATGGCTAACATGTATTTCCATCATCCAAGACCACCCGAATCATCAACACAATAATATTTACGATCTTACAGAGAGTTACGCCGTAACCTTCTGATGAGTTGGTTTTCTGAGTCACGCTTTAGTTACGGCGTAATGTGAGAGATGAGTTACGCCGTAACTTCTTCAAAATCAGCATACTATGGTGAATCGTTGATATTTCTCAAATTTCGCGTCTCTTTAGCTCCAATGCTCGTAATTTACCTGAAAGTGGAAAACAAGCGTAAATCCATATAAATGATATAAATTACAAGCATTATCGTGGGAAATTGACACTTAATATTCGTGACTATTTGATGTTATCAAATATCCCCCACTTGAACTCTACTTGCCCTCAAGTAGACCTAATTAGAAAGATTCCTAAAACGATATCTCCCAAAACCTGGAAAATATAAGTTACAAATCCATTATGCTAGAATAAAACAAAGCCACCTCACGAAAAGGGAACGAAACACTAAAATCTCTCAACTATTCTAAATGTCAATTTTGGGCTGATCACTCAATTGCATAGTCATAGCATGTATTCTATCATAAGCTTGGTGGTTACACAAATCTCCACCACTAGAGTTAAGGGCTAAAAAATTCTCGAAGGCAATATGGGTAGACACGACAAAGGTTAAGTGGTGACTCGTCATTACTAACATGTCACGGCGAAGTGGACAAAATCAATGATACATGACCAAATCCATGGCCAAGACACCAAAGATTGCTCGTTGCATTTCCTAGACACGCTTCATGACTAAAGGGTAGGATAAGACATGGGATATATAAATGGTGTAAAATAAAAATCAAGCAGTTAGTCTAAATCTATAACCAAGTCATCACCACTTACCGTCCGCCCAAAGTTCAAGTTTTGAAGTCAAGAAACCGGATCATGAAATACTAGGTAGATGTGTCATTAGAGGACGTCGTGATGGGCACTACTACCTTTTCTCCAACTGTTGGCATGATTACCAACTTCAATCTTCGAATGTGACCGAGGTGGCCTCCTCGATACTATATCTATAAAGCTCATAGTGTAGTGCTTATAACATCGCACTTTACAATAACTAAATAACATAACCACTTTTTCTTTTTCTTTTTTTTTCGAATCACTTTTTTTTTCAACATAACAATAATAACTAAACATAATATCCCCCCACTTGAGATGAACAATGGGAATTTGGGGGGTCTTCAATGATCTTCGTGAATATGTCGTTGATGAAAGCGTGATTTCGAACCTTTCCACTGAACCTTGAACTTAGGCAAATGATGACTTCCCAATCACAAATAAAGACTACAGTGGTAGGCTAAGGTGTATAGGTGTATCGAAACAATATATTGGGTTAACAAAATGAAAGGAATGGTTCAGATGGGTGTATCTAGGGGTATCTTGCACTAAAGGTGAGTGCAACAAAAGGGTTTCACATGGGGGTCGAGAAGTCGAGGTGACTAATCGATAGACACACAATGGTAAGCTATTTGGATGATAATCCTATAATATTGCCTTCTAAAACTGAAAAGTCCAAATGCATCGAGCTAACTCAACATACCTCGTCTATGGTCTTGAAATGATGCAAAGGCCAAGTTCTAAAGTTTACAAGCTACCGGCACACTCATAATTTGGTGTATTTGGGGTAAAATATTGGAAACGGATAAGGCTAATCTCACCATATAATATCAAAGGTTGTATGTGCTTGGCTAAGGTCTAATCTAGTTAGGTTAATAAAAACATGTCAAAATTAAAAATGGCATAATTTTTCAAAACAACCTAGAAAAACGAGGGCAAAATAATGTTCAAGAGATAATTCTACTCCCGTCCCCCTACTTGAATTGTACAAAGTGCCATTTGTACTAAGCATTAGATAAAGGTGAAGAGAAAAGTAGAATTAGAGCGAGAACTTCCCGAAATTTGCTCCATAAAGAAAGAAGGCCCACGAAAAGAGACGTGCCTTCAGATAAGCATCCATGAGCAAACTTCAATCCACGAAATCACACTACCGACAAGCATAATTCTAAAAGAAAATTAAAAATGAAAAACAAACCGGACTCACTTCGTAGGAATCACGGTTGCATTTAGCATATGCAACAAGTTTTAAACCACTTGGTGTCCCAAGTGGACGAGTGAAGTCTCGTGAGGGTTTACAAGGAACACACCCATAAATTTAATTTAAAATAATAATACAAGATTATTGTATTTTAAAATGAAAGAATTAAAGCGAGAGGAAGGTTACGTTGTAACTCTTTGAGGAGTTACCAGAATCGGCAAAACGACATAAGTCGCAAAGCGAGTGGTTCTGGCGTAACCACCGAGATGGTAATACCGTAATTAGTAATGCATCCAAAATGCTTTGCAAAAGGTTGGTTCTGGCGTAATCACATAGATGAGTTACGCCGTAACTATGGTCGATCGCTAAACCGCGGTGATAATTACTTCCTCGTTTCCGCAAAATGGTTAAAACACAAAACCCTAAAGAAATGGAAACAAAATAAATGAAAGGGATAATTCGGGTTGTCTCCCAAAAGAGCACTTTTCTTTATTTACGAGTCTTTAAGTTAGACTTAGAGCCACGGGGCTCTATGGGGGCCTTTGGACTTTCCCGACTTCCTCCATGTCTTTCATCAAGTTACGCCTGACCCAACCGACATTTGTGGTAGTGCGGAGGTATTCTTTAGTTTCAATCTTCCGAATTTTGCAAAATTTTTCCTCTGGTCCTAAATGGTATCGAGTGAACTCATATTTTTCGGCTATAATTGGTGGCGGTCTCTTAAACGGGATGCCAAGAAGTTGGCATCTTATTTTCTCGTGTACTTCATCATCAGGGTTAATGAAACCGTCTTCACCTTGTAGCTCGAGGTAATCGAAATCATCGTCTTCGGAATCGGTGTCTTTAGGTTGGTCATCGTTAGGTGAATTTTCTACGAGTATTTGCTTGCATTCTTCTCTTTCCTTCTTTGATGAGTCCTTGGTGTCACCCTCTGATTTTCCCTTTGGAAATTCGTCGTTAGGTTGATCTTTACTCATACATCCATTCCAGATTTTCTCCTTAGTTAACGCGTCAATTTTTCCGTAATTGATTCTGACCCAATCGTCGAATCCGAGATCATCTCGCTAAGGAAACTCGTTCTTTCTCGAATCATTATTCGAGGTCCATACTCATCTTCCCAGCTCTCTCAATGCCGCTTCCCCATTACATTCATAATCAAAGGGTTGCGAAGCCCAAACATTTCGTCGCCGGTTTTAATTTGTTCACACCAATGATTACGGTCCTTCGTCATTGTCATTTTCAAAGAAATATCATCGAGGGCTTAATGGTTTTCCTTGAAGAATATGTTTTCATAATTGAGTTCCAGATTTATAAACAAGACCGAATTAATTATTGCATCACCAAACCTTACTGAGTACCAATCTCTGAATGACAGATCTCCAAAATCAACGTCATGCCTCCCTGATTCATGTGGGCATACCTAAACTTCGTTTTTCACATTACCCCCTCCGTTGCAATACTCACGAAAGGGGTTGAAAGTTGGCCAAGCTTATGTAATCTCATCTTTCATGATGAGTAAGGGTCTGCAGTAATGCTTGATAGGTGGTCCTTCCACTTCGTTAATCGAAAATTTGGCTAATATCTCTTCGTCGTTAAGTGTAGTCCACATGTATCTGTCATCATTTACCCTCTCTTTATCAACTCCTCCATCGCATGTTTTCCGAGGGTCACAAGAGGCCCATAAGCTGTAGCATTCTCCATCGTCAATTGCAATAGCCTTACACCAATGACTCTTCCTTTTAGAGTTGCCAATCTTGGTAACCTTGTCATTGCTTGTATTCTGGTTACGCCGTAACTCTGAGATGTGATTACGGCGTAACTCACTTTCGCCTTCAGTATTAGACTCATCGGAGGACTTTTCATTTTGAGAAAATATAGCTTTACATATTGTAGATTTGTTCTTATGTGCCTCATTTCTCCTTTGTACTTTGTCGCCAAGCTTTCCAATCATAGTTTAGAAGTTTTTTAGTGATATGTCATGGGAAGAAAGGCTTTTGTTTGTATTATCTTGAAAAATTTTCAGCCATTCTTCTTGCTCCTTTTGCCTCTTGGTTGAATCTACAAGGTACTTGTTTATAATTTCCTCCAAGTTAGCTCTTCTTTCATTACGCTCATAATATGGTGGGGGTCCTCCATGATACCCATTACGCTTATCCCCGTAGAAAGGTCGATTCTCTCTATATTTGGCTTCCTCGATCGTATCTTCGTTGTCAATTTTAGGACAATTCTTAGTCAGATGTCCCCCACCACAGTTTTCACAGCCGACTTGGATGGCATAGATAATTTCTTTAATTTTTAGCATATCTAGACATATATTTTGAAGCTTATTGGTTATTGCCGCAATTCCATCGAAACTTCTGCCTTGGTTTCTTTTACTTCCTCCGTCGTGCCATTTTTGAGAATGATCAGCCATTTTTTGAATGGCTTCAATTGCAAGAGTATGAGTCATGTTCGGGATAGGTCCTTGATAGTCCAGCATCTGCCTTGTAGTTACGTTGATTCCTTTGAAGAAGATGTTGACCTATTGCTGGTTCTTCATATTATGTGTAGGACATTTGTAAAGGTGATCGTTGTATCTATCCCAAGCTTGATACAATGTTTCATCGTCTTCTTGTTTAAAATTATGGATCTCCAAAAGCTGGTTAGAAATCTTCGACGGTGGACAATACCTCGAATAAAGTGTTTTTGAGTAGAGCCCAAGTATTAATTGCCCCATGGCAATCTTTCAATCCACGTCCTGCGGCTCCAAAGAAGAGTCATGGGAATACCCTTAGCATAACAAAGATCATGAGACACGCCTGGAATGTTGAAAAGGCTTGTGATGTATAGGGCATTTTCAACGTGTTCATATGCATCTTCGTCCCCTGTTTCTAGAAAAAGGGTTAGCACGAAGCTCCCTCATAAATTGGTCTTTAATTTCAAAACGGACATCAGCTCTAATCTCCGGTCTTACGAGACCTAGCCCTTGTTATGCTCTTGTCAACACCAAATATTCCTCAAGAGTGAGGTCATCGATGTTAACAACTTCAATGGTAACTGAAAACTTGAATAATGATTGTGAGAATTACAGAAAAGTTTAAAAACAAAATGAAAATGAAAGACTTAATATTAATCCTAATATAACTCCCCGGCAGCGGCACCAAAAACTTGATGCAGGTGTTACTAACCAGGTTTTAATATTTATAAACTCTCGTTACCTATGGTCTACACTAATGCACTAATGGGCGCAATTCGGTCGGTCGTGTAGTGTAGTATTTGGTAAAACCGAGGACGCCCCAAGAGCTATGTGTGATGGATTATTACTAAGTCTAAGTGTCACAGATTTTAATATGATAATGATAAGGAAATAATTAATTAATTACTAAAGCAGATAATAGGCAAATAAAGGCAAAGGATTAATCAATAGAGGAGAGTGGTGCTAACCTAGTTATTCATCCTAGCTAGTAATGTCTACATCTACTTCCAATTACTTCAGGTGGGGTCAAAGTCGAGTGGACAACATTTGGTCAATTCGCCTAACCTATCGACAAAGATGCCACCACATGAGAAATCGGTGTCCCTCATAAGTCCTGTTGTTCCCTGGTCCCCTAAGCCAAGGCATTAAGTACCGCTACATGCTAGATTTATAATAGTGAGTGCCGGGCGTTAGCAACTTAAACACTCACCCCTAATTCTTAAGTTCATCCAAATGGTAGGTGATCAGTTGGTCAAATCGCACAAGTAGAAAGGGTCGTCAGTTGGTCATATCTTACCCTTCCCGTCTCAGTCCAATCACCTAGGGTCAGTTGGTCATATCTCCTATGCAATTGGCCTCTACCGACATACAAAACTACCGAAACAAGGGTAGCTACCAATAAACTATGCATGCATATACTTAGAAATAATTATACGGAAGTAATATAAACGCAAAAAAAAAAACAATTAAGGAATCATAACTAGGCTAGCACCAAGAGGTGCTTAGCCGCTCATATTAACCATACAAATCAATTCAATATTCAAAGTTCTGAAATACATGAATCGAAAGTAAAGAAAAGACAAAATGCTAATGCTTATCGTAGGGGAGTGATTTCTCCCTTGAGACACTCCAGATGCTCCTCTAGACCTGCCTTTGGCTTCTTCCTACGTTCTTTGGTTGTGGTGTGTGGAATGGGATGCTTTGAAATGCTGGAAATCGTGGGGTATTTATAGGCCAGATTTAGGTTACGGCGTAACTAAAATAATTGTTACGCCGTAATCTTCAATTCCTTCGTAATTTGCACTAGATCTGCTGGTTATGGCGTAACTTAATGAATGGTTACGCCGTATTCTTCAATAATACTTGGTTACACCGTAGTTGGTGGAATAGTTACGGTGTAGTTATCAATGGCGTGGAACCTCGTTCGACCTAATAGAGTTACATCGTAGTCTTAGGGAGAGTTACGCCCGTAACCTTCTCGATGAGTTGGTTTTCGAGTCACGCTTTAGTTACGGCAGATCGAGAGATGAGTTACGCCAGTAACTTCTTCAAAATCGAGATACTATGGTGAATCTTTGGTATTTCTCCAATTCCGCCTCTTTAGCTCCAATGCTCGTAATTTACCCGAAGTGGAAAATAATGGAAAACAAGCGTAAATCCATATAAATGATATAAATTACAAGCATTATCGGGGGAAATTGACACTTAATATTCAGGACTATTTGATGTTATCACCCTCCCTCTTCTGTTGAAGTTGGATGTGTAGCCATCTGTTCGGACATCGGGGTTTCTCGACCGTGTGGTGATATCGTCCTGCGTCCTGACTATTCTGCTTCTGATGTTGGTTTTGATAGTTGTATGGCTTCCGGTTCTAGGAGGAAGAAAAGGAAAGCTGGTGTCACCCTTGTCTATCCCCCTAAGAAGGTGAGAATCGACCTTAACGATTCTGGCAGGGCCTCCACTGGTGGTAAGTCTTCAGAGTCCATTCAGAAGTTGTTAGCTCAAAGTTCACAAACTCTTGAATATTGTTTAAATGCTTTGCCCACTCATTCTTCTTCTTCTCCTTTATTATCAACTACTCCCTTTCATGAAGCTGTGACGTCTACTAAATCTAGTTTTGGTTTGCTCCATCTTGATGGTTCTCCCCCTAGGTTTGTTGTTTATGTTTTCGTTTTTTCGTAATTCCTTTACTTTTCCTACCTTTTATTCACTTTTTCTTGACTTGTTTATTTGCAGTTCTCCTGCACCCGTTATGATGGATGCCATTGCTACTACTGTCCTTCCTGTTGGGAAGGGGAAGGGTCAAATAGATGTTTCGTCCTCTCTTCCGAACAGCTTTTCTTCTATTGGCGGTATTCACCCCGTTCTTGATCACCTTTCGGACCTTGATATCTCTGCTGGGGACATTCGTACTGTTGATGATCTGGACTCTAGTTCTTCGTTCAGGGTTCATATTCCGAGATGGAATGTTGCCAAGAGTTCGCTTCTTGATTATGTTGATGAATGCCATGTTATGGTGGATGAGTTCGCTCCTCCTACCTTTTTTCCGTTGTTCGTAATACGGGGTGTGAGCGTCTCCTTGGCGAGTTTAACATTGCTCTGGTACGACAACTGTGCTTTAGTTCTGAAGTTCGTCTACGTTTAGAGTATAATGCTATGGAGCGGAAACTCTTATTGTATATTTTGGCATGTAAGGATAAGGAGACTTCGGCTCTGGAGTCTAAAGTTGCTAATGCTGCTTCTTCCAAGACATCTTCTGCTGTTGCGTCTTTAGCAGCTTTTGCTACGGAACTTTCGTCTTTGAGGAACCAGAATTCCATGCTTGAAGAAGATCGAAATTCTCTACGAGCCAAGGTGGCAACACTTCAATCATCTCTTGACGCAAAGTATTCTGAGTCATCTACTCTAAGAGCTGAAGTTGTTGTTCTTAAGTCTCAGAATTCCAACCTTTCCGGATAGGTGCGCGTCCGTGTCTTTTGTTTAATTGTTCCGCTTGTTTGTTTCCTGTTGCCCTCTAACTTTGTTTTGTTTGTAGATATGGATTTTGGAGGAGTCATGTTCTGAGCTCCGCAGCCGAGTTCCTTCCCTTGCTGCTTTAGAGGAAGATTTTTGCAAGATCCAGGATTCTAAGATTGCCGACACGCGTGCTTGATTCGCCATTGCTAATTTGTATGCCCTGGCTAGCCATCTTGATGAGGAGTTTTATCCCCGGTTTCTTATGTTATTATCTATCCGGCGCTGGTTGTTAACTAACGGTATAAGCCTGGCTGTGTTTAAGTGCTTAAGTTCTCCAGAGTATACTGCGGCAATGGCAGAGGTTATTGAGCGTGCAGTTGACAAGGGTATGCGGGAGGGCTTAGCGGCAGGCATTGTTCATGGTAAAGAGAAAAGAGAGCTTGTTGAGCTTGCTGTGTATAATCCTTCTGCGGAAGATCATTATGTTTCCGCCATGAAGGCCTTTGAAAATGTGGAGTTTTCTTTACTCTCCATGCTTAAGTCCGGCAAGGATGCTGGTATTGTGGAAGTTATGGACCTTCTTCGTGTTGATGGGCCTTCCGCGAATGCTCCTATGATTGCAGTGTTATAGCCGAATTTTGATCAACTCATCGTCCCTATTTATGATAAGGGTAATAATGTTGTTGTTGGTAGCAACTCTTTGGAGGTTGTTCAGAAGAGAGTTGATCAGGTTAGAAAATGCCTTGGTGCTCATCGTTTATCTGTTGCCGATGTTTATAATTCTTCCGTTGATCCTTTATCCGCTCGTAATGTTATGGGTGTGGAAGCATCGACATGTGAGTTAGCTTCTGCTTGCACTATTCCTTTGCCGCTTGTTCCTCTTCCTGTCAGTACCTCTGATATTTTTGCGAGACCTGTTTCTATTGAAGATTATGATGTTGGAGGGTCTAGTACCCTTGTTGAGGTTGCGAACAATCCGCAATCTGGAGTTAGTGAGGTCCCTGCTGTTCTGTCCGAGCTTGAAGTGAGTGTGGCTGCCGTAGTGCAAATTTAGTTTTTCTTCTTTTTTCTGAGATGCTTTGTAATCATCTAAACAATGTATGTCTTTGTTTCTTTTGTGATGCTTCTGATAGTTGTATGCGGCTTTTTGTTTTTGTTTCCACATGTTTTTCTTTTACTTTGTGTTTATGCCACAACTTTTTTCCTTATGCAAGTTATTGATGCTTTTTGTGTATGTTATTTTCCATTTTTGTGTTGCTATTTTAACGTTATACGGATATGCATGTTTTGTAATAGTCTTTTGAGCACGTACTCTTTTTGTCTGTGCGGTGCTATTTTTAACGTTATACGAATATACACGTTTATAATAGTATTTGGATAATTTTGGGCTATCCTCCCAGTACTTGGCTTGCAATACCTCTTATGTACTTCGGTGATTGTGTTGTTCACCAGTTGGTTATTCGTGATAACTCTTTGCTATTCGGAAATAACATGTTTGGGTCATGCCCAATTTGATATATTACAAAAATTTCAAAAACTGTAAATTCGAGTACATATTTTTTTCATTATCAATTGTCCTTACCCTTTTTATCTGAGTCTTATGACTTGTGATGCTCATTCCTTTGCGGAGCTTTGTTGATGGTGGTCATCATTCTGGAGGAGTGCTTTTGCAGTTTTGCTTTTCTCCGCTCCTACGGAAGTTTTGTTTTCAATAGTTGTCCGTGGCAGTTTGCCTTATACATAGTAGTTGAGATTTCCTTTCTTAAAGAAATGTTCCGACCGGATTCGCTTTTGCTGACGTTGTCATTTTTTTGCTAACATCCCTCGTGCGGGTATTTTCCTTCTCTTCTAGGTTCCGAATCCTCCTTCTTTTCTGCTATCTGTTTCTTGAAGGAGATCCGGTCCCTTCTTCTCCTTAGGGTTGCTATATTATCCATGCGGGGTTACCTGAGAAATTCGTGAGCTTGCAGCTGGTTCTCGAAAGGTCGTGGTGCTTCCCCTTGCCTGTTTTTTTTTTCATCGGGCTTGTCATGCTATAGGGTATACAGCAAGTTTGATAGGCCTTTCAAGAGGTTTCCTGTCTGAACCCGCCCTGCTGTGCGGAAGTGGAAAGGCTTTTAGTGAGGTTGCTTTTCCATCACACAGCTTTTGTTTTATCCCGGCGCACACAAGCTGATTATTTGTTCCTTAAACCAAGTATATCCAACCCAATATACCTGCATTATTAGACGTACGCTTGTTTGGGGAGCTGGGTTAGAGACAGAGGAATGAAGGCATAGTTTTCATCCTCTGTTTGTTTGTCTTTCCTAGGGAAGTTTCTTGTTAATTGGGGGCATTTTACGCGTGGCGTTGTGCCCCACTTCCTTTGTTGTCCTTCCCCAGGGACCAAACTCTTCGCACATTCAATCACACCCCTCGACCCATTTCTCGTGAGATAGTTCCTTCTTCCACTTGGGATCTAACTCTTAGGAAGGAACTATATGCATTACCAAAATCTCAAAGGGTTAGTGAGAGCTTTCCTGTTTTAAGCTCTCACTTTTGGTATGCCCTAGGATCTCGGTATGTCCACGCAAACTTCAATGGACATGGGTTTTGGTGGAAGGAGTGTTGTGAACGGTCATGAGGTCGATTATTAGTCGTCATTTTAGAATGACTAATGTTATTAGTTGTCACTTTAGAACATGCTTCTACTGACTCCGCCTTTGCCTTTACGTTTTCTTTTATCCGCAGCGTGTTTCTATGCTCTTCATCCTTCATTATGGCTTTTCTTCATGCGGTCACCCACAGTTTAGTTCATTTAAAAATGGCGAGGTGTTTCTTTGATCTTTCTATTTGCTTCTTTGACCTGCTCAGTGGCCTACTCTTTTTCAGGATCGGCTTTCCCCTCATTTTAGTGAGGATGCATGTTCGGACCGTATATGTGTTATATTATATATATTTTATTTATTTAGCACGCTTCTTTTTGTTGCTCTCCGGCCCTTGTCATCGGTCCCTTCTTCCTGTCTACTCTTTGCTTTTTTAAATGTAAACAATCTTCCGTGGTATGTCTTGCCTTTCCATGAAATTCACAGAACTTTTCGCTGGATTTTTCTTCGATCGCAGTAGTCGAGGGGTGGCTTGGAGACCTAGCCCTTCTTTGTGCCAGTATTTCGCAGACGGATTTCTCAGGCTGCAGAAACCTCGCGGCCCTTCTCTAACCTTTGACTTGTTTTTCAATTCTTTTCTGAAGCGTTGTCGATGCTTGGCTATTGTTCTCTATGTTCGTCTTTGTATCCAATACTTCCTTCTTTCATGGCTTCCCGCAGCTACTTCCCCTCTTAGGAAGGAAGTCGTTATGCTCATTACTTCGTTCATCGACCTCGGGATTCTATCGTGTAACCGCTTAATCAGCTCCGGATCAGTGATCGCATGTATGAATCTTGAGACTTTCATAATTTCAGGGGCTCCCTTTATGTCTCTTGTTTCCTCTTTGAACCTCCTAACAAAGTCTTTCGTTAGCTCCCCATCCTTTTGCTTGATGTGATGAAGCTCCACAGGATCTTTGATACATTTCTTTTGATGTAGGAAGTTAGTCAGGAAGGCTTCCTTTAGTTTATCATAGCTATCTGTCGACTCGGGTGAAAGGTTGTAAAACCAGACCCTAGCGGATCCAGTTAGCGTAGAGTTGAACATGTGACACCACATTGGCATGGCCCATCGCTCCACCTTTGCCGCCGCCTGGAAGTCTTTTAGATGATCCTCTGGGTCTCCGCTTCCATCATATGTTTCCACGTTGGTTGGCATCCGCGTTTTCATAGTCATTTCGAAGTAGCGGATACATGGAGTGAACGGATCAGTCTCCTTGCAGACCCAGGGTCTAGCCAGGTCATAGTTGTTGTTATCATTTGACTTCCGCTTTTTAACTTCTGACCCTCGGCATCCGCTTCCGTGAGGTCTGACACTTGGATAGTTGTTTGCTTTCCGCGACCGAATTTTTTCGGTTTTGTGTCTTCCCGATCCTGATCCTACCGGTTGCGATTGGGAGTCTCTGTGGTTGCCCCTCTCCTTTCTTCCGGTACCGTGGCTGACTTGCTGCATGTGGTCTTTGGAGTACACAGAAGTATTTTCCTTCTTGTCTCCGAGTCGGTGGAACACACTTTCGCCCAGCCTTTTGAACACTGTTTCCCTTCCGTCTTCCTTCCCTTTGGGTGACCTTTTGCTGCCTCAAGCTTTTTTCATAAATCTCCACTTGGTATCTCTGCTCTATGGCGATATTGGGCTTCACGGTAATCCTTCCGGATTCTTGTCGCTTTGGCTCTTTCTTCACGTTTCTGAACTTTCTCCATCACAATAGGCAAGATCTGGTAGAAGTATTTGTCACAATACCTCCGGAGGACTGCGTCGGACGTGGGTCCCTCAAGGTCCGTCGAGACCGTGGGATTTGCTCTTTCTACCGTACTCCGCAATGTAGACATGAAAGCAGGATTTGGTCCAAGTCGAGTGCTCATGGTGAGTATTTTCTGGAATGCAGTTGTGTACTGGGTCCCACGGATGGCGTCAACTTGTTAGTACAATTTGTGCGACTGGTTACAATAGGTTTGAGTATAGCTTGTCGGACTGGGCCAACAAGCCTTTGATGGGTTGATCTTGTACTAATCCAACTAATTTGAATAAGATCCCTGGACAAGAAGAGCAAACCGTTAGTCTTACGGACCCCACGGTTAGACTCCGGCGTTAGAGTATGTACACATTCTTGAGAGGGAAAGTAGAACTATGTGTTTGTAATTATGAGAGAGAAAGTTACCGTACCTTGTATGGGGATTAGATCCCCTTTTATAGGCGAGGTTTGCCGCTGGGGCTTCCTAGATTCTCGCATATAGTGGTTGGTAGTCGGAGCCAGACCTTGGTGGACAAGGATTCCGTGTTAATCTCGAATGTGGACGTAAGAGGTCTAAAGGTTGAAGGTTCAGCCCATTATGTATCTTGCATGCGTCTTAAGATCCGGACCATAGCCAATTTAGTCATCGACTTACCGTAGGCCTGTGGTTTGTAATCATTGGGCCTCGAACCTGTGTTTTGAAATCATTGGGCCCGAGCCGGTGTATGTATAGTGTGTATTAGGTCTAGTAGGCATGTTATACATTTTATACGTCATCAACCCTCAAATGGTCCATTTTGGATTATGAGGAATCTCCAACCTCAACAACCGGGTCATATAGATTTGGATACTTCTTTACCTCCACCACCAACACATATGCCACCACCTTCATCGTTTGTGGAACTACCTCTTCCTTCATCAAACTTACCTCCACAAACTTCTCCATTCTTACCACCACCATTTCCAAAACCATGACAATGATTGCTATCATTGTTAACATGTCCAAGGGTTAGTCCATGCACTACATAATGAAGTACGTTTCATGTTCTATCACCTTCTTGAACGTTTTGATGAAATCAACAAACCTAACCATCCCTAAACCATGGAATGCAAGCACAAGTGGTGTTCTTTCTAGTCTTATGTGCAACTTAGATTGTTAGATTTTTCTTATTTCATTACAAGTGTGTATCATTTTCTTAGTTTTAGAGAATTGAAGTATGTGTATCATCTCACTCATTTTATTAAATGAAACTACATGTTTGTATGTTATATAGTTATGTGAACATGTTTGGTGCAACAATACATGACTTGCTTGAACGTTTACGCCATTATTTGTATCTACATTGCTGCCACTAAATTGCAGGTACACGGATCCCTCCAATTTGTCTTGACGGATCCCTCAAGTGAAGGATCCAGCAGAACCGGGTGGACAGACATAATTTTGAACTAACTTTAAAGTTCATTTGCAGGAAACAATGCACCATATACTTGTTTTCTAACCCTTTTTGTATATTTTCAAAATACACATGAAGACTTTGACGCCCTCAACATTGGGGAGCTTTTTATCAAAGCAAAACATTGCAAAATACTATCAACACACTCATTTAGTCTTCCTAATTACTTGACGACCTCATCAAACGGAAGCATACGTCAAGGGGGAGCTTTTCGTCAAAGAAAAAACATTGCAAAATACTTGCAATACACTCGTTTAGTCTTCCTAATTACTTGATGCCCTCATCAAAGGGAAGCATCCGTCAAGGGGGAGCTAAAATGAGACTTCTTTCTTACCTTACTACTTCTTCTCTCTACACTTCTTTTTCAAAACCGTTTTCTTAAAACTATTTCCAAATCTTTCTTTTCTACTATGTGTTAGTTTCTTTTCGATGCTCTTTTTGTTTCGACAAAAAGGAGGAGAAGAGAGTAAAAACTCCAATTCGAAATTTTACGAATTCTATTTTTTACTTAAAATAATTTTATGTTTTCTCATCAACAAAAATGGGGATATTGTTAATACAAATAAACCATAAAACGCTTATGTATATTTTACGATCTTTGTAACACCCCGAAAATCTTAATGACAATGGAAGACTAATTCGGTGTTACTTGAATGGAGATCATAGTCAATAATTATAGAAAACGACTCGAAGAGACGTTTTATTAAAATAGTTATCATTCATCGAAAACTCATAGTTTGTTACAAAATATTGTAAATAGATCAAGTGTTTTTCCCAAAAGAAAGATCATGAGTTTGAAAGAAATGATAACTTTTATGTTTTACACCACCGGATAAGCCTTGCCATGCCCTGCTCCGCACCTTGGTCATAATCTTCACCGACACCGAGATAACATGCTTAAAAGGTCAACAAAAATGTTGAGTGAAGTCCATAGGTTTAAAATAAGTTGAACACAAGTATAAGATCATGATCATTGTAAACTAACAATATCATAAGAAAAATATCACAGATTATTATGCACTAAGCTCATGAAACCAAGACTCAACCGCATACACCGAATTACCAAAGGTAACGTAAGTATGCCCCAAAGGAGGTAATAGCCAATTACCTAAAGATATTCGATATGGTGCGCCCGGTTATTTCTCTATAACCAAACGGGTTCGTTATTCCCCATAGTACTATTCACGATATCTACGCTCACTCGCGGTGACTAATGGTTCATGATCGGGACTTGTGGCTAACAACTTAGGCAAGTACCAATAATCAAGAAGATCAAGCATTTATGAAAAACCTTGTGTTCTAGTTTAGAGCATGTATCTCCTCATGGGTTTATAAAAATAAAGTAAAAGCGAGGCTATGAACTCACCTTGATGATAATGCACACGCAAAAATAGATCAAGCACAATGTAGCGGAGGTTCCAACTCGAAACCTAAAATGATGAGATGGCGAATCTCAAGAATGAGCATTTTGGTTCATGACCAAAATAATAGAGCATTGAATATTCTTATTCAATAGATCATTGGATTGTCCAATCCAATAGTGTGCGATCGTGATTAACGTTTTAAGTTAATTTACATGCTACATTGCCTTAATTAATGATCCTCACTTACGCATAAGTGAAATGTTTTTCCCGTTGTGATCTTAATAGATTTGTTGAGCATTTTAACGTATTTAGATTCCCGAGTATTTTATCGAAATATGTACCTTTTACATATACTTAATTATTTTCTAAAAATATATATATTTACATATACATATATATATTTTTACATATATATAAATTAAATTCATCGTTATTGAAAATATTACGCTCATGTGGTCAAAATACTTATTTTTACGAGGCTATAATGAAATCATAAGTTTTGCTAAACTTTTCTCAAATTTACACTTTTTACCCTCGAGTTACAAAAAGTACAAGTTTAGTCCCTATACTTTTAGAAAATAACACTTTGTACCCATAAGTATCATATGCTTAAAGTTTTCAGATTTGACACTTTTAGTCCCTCGGTAAAACTGATTTTTGCAAAACTATTTGTTACACTTTAAAATATTTACATATTTAGTTATAAGCTTTATTAGAAGTTGAGGGTGTATTTTGCCATGTTGTGAAAGTTGTAAAATAAAAAGGAAGGAAAAGTGCCATAGGGTGGATTCGAACTAGGGACCTCTCGCTTAACACAACACGCCCTAACCAACCGAGCTAGGCTCTTTTGTGTTTTATTTACGTAATATGCTATATATCGTATAGTTTCTGCGTTAAAATCCTTGTATATAGGCTAACGTGATCGTGGTCATGCATGGTATCCATTTTCTTGTTTCCATTTCTTCTTCTTCTTAGTTAAGTTTTTAGTTCTTATTATGTCTATGTTTAGTTTAGTCCTAGCTTATATGTTTCAATGTTACATGTTTAAGCTCGAAAGACTAACTTATAATCGTTAATAACAACAAAGTGTGACATTATACTTGTGGATAAAAGATATCGAAAATGAAATGTGAGAAGGTTCTAACGAAACTTACAACACTCACTTGGAGTGGAGATGATACGTGAGATGTGTCGAATGAACTCGAGTACTCCTTGTTCTCCTTATAACTTGTTACCCGAATTCCTATTTTACCCAAGTCTCCTAGTTGTTAATAACCCAAAACTCTTTGCTTCCTTTCTTCTAGCTCGACACAAACATAAGAGAAAAGTGTGAAGTGTTTGTGTTTGTGTGAGATGAAGTGTTTGTGTTTGAGAGTTGTGATGAAAGGTTATGCATGTGTGTAGCTCTTATAGTGAAGCAAAGGCATGGTAGTTTGTTTATTTTATTTATGTTGTTCCTAGAACTCAAGGAAAAGAAGTAAAAGAATTTTGAAGTCCATAAGCATGCATGCTAGGATCGGCTAAGAACAAGGGCATGCTTGGTGTTGTCATGTCACAATGGAAGAAGAAAACATATTACTTGGTGGTTAACCAAGTTAAAAGTGGTCAAGGAAGTCCTAGGGAGTTGTTTAATACTTAGGGTAGCTCAAGAGAAGGTGTTGTCTCTTTTGTTCATGTCTACACGCAAGGGATCAAGGTCAAAGTAAGTGTTTGTGAATTTCATCTTGTGTTCTGTCGAGAGTGATAGCAATGAAGGACCCATGGTTTATAAAGTCTTGGTTGAGTCAATGGGTCTTGGTGGTTTAGAGTATTATAAAATGGGTTAGAGTAGCTAAGGTGTTTTCTTGTCTCCTTTTGATCATGTCACACGATTAACAGACTCAAATAGGGGAAATAAACTTGGTCTTTGTTTTTGGTTTCTTGTTTGGACGGGTTACACGAAAGAAACACAACATGTTACTTGACAACAGTAAAGAAACACAAAAACATTTACTAATGGCCCTTTTAAATGTAACTTGGGATTGGGTGGGTAGTGAACAAGGCCCAAAAGGATATAAGATAGGGTGTTGGGCTAGTCAAGCAAATCGACAAGGCCCAAAAAAAATATTAGTGTGGGCTTGATCCGGTTATAAGGCCCATTTACGAGTCGGGTTGAGTCACGAGGTGGTATAAAGTCCAATGAGTTTCGAGGCCCAATACGAATTTTATATATTTTATTATAATTAAATTGTAATTTTACAAATTTTACGTATTCATTACGTATTTTAAGGTTATCAAGATAGTGGGAAATTTATTTAGATCACAACGGTATATTTTATGAACGCTCAAGTGCGTTGATCATGCATATGCCAAATGATATGCAAATGTGATGTTTAGAAAATTTCATGACGAAATAGATCGTGTTTAATTCTCGATTAAAGCGTTAAGTACATTGAAATTTTCCGGAGCTTACAAGACCTACCCTTAAGAGAACTGCGTCCATGGTTAAACTCGCAGAGGTCGTCATGGGTGATCTAGATGAACAGTGGGGATACTTGGAACGATTACATCCTCGCCCTGTGTGAACTCGCACTCGCTTCTTATGATTCCATCGAACTTTAACGATAGGAATGCGGCTTTGCTTAAGCCTCTTAACTTCTCCGTCCATGATCTCGATGGGTTCTTCGACAAAGCTAAGTTTGTCATTGAGTGGATGTCCTTGAGTGGTACGACTAGAGTTTCATCCGAAAGACACTTCTTAAGATTTGAGACATGGAACGTGTCATGTACTCGCTAAGTTCTTCGGGAAGATCAAGTTTATATGCCATGGACCAATTCTTTGAAGAATTTTGAATGGTCCGACGATCGAGGTTTGAGCTTTCCTCGCTTTTCCAAATCGACCATCCCTTTCTGTGGTGATACTTTGAGCATTACACGGTCTCCGACTTGGAATTCCATTGGTTTTCTTCGAACATCTGCGTAGCTCTTTTGTCTATCTCGAGTGCTTGCAATCTTTGCCGAATTTGCATTATCTTTTCGTTGTCTCTGGACAATTTCGGGCCTGTAAGTTGTACTTCTCCAACTTCCGCCAAAGAACCGGGCGATCGGCATTTTCTTCCATAGAGTGCTTCAAAAGGAGCAACTTTAATGTTTGGCGTGATAACTATTATTGTAAGAGAATTCACCAGAGGTAAGTGCTTATCCCATCCTTTTCCGAATCAATCACACATGCTCTTAGCATGTCTTCCGTAGTTTGGATCGTTCTTTCACTTTGTCCATCTGTTTGAGGATGGTACGCGGTACTCATATCTAAGTTGGTACCCATGGCTTTTTGAAGCGCTTGCCAAAATCTTGAGGTGAATCGGCTATCACGATCGATATGATAGAGATTGGTACACCGTGACGAGAAACAATCTCTTTGATGTACGCCTAGCGAGTGTAATCATCTCGTCGTTCTCCTTGATTGGCAAGAAATGAGCGGACTTTGTAAGACGGTCTACAATAACCCAAATGGTGTCAAAACCATTAGAAGTTTTTGGCAACTTTGTGATGAAGTCCATTGTGATTCTTTCCCATTTCCACATAGGAAGTTCTCGTTGAGTTAGCAATCCAGATGGCTTTTGATGTTCACTTTAACTTTCAAGCATGTCAAACATTTATTGGCGATACAATGCGATATCACCTTCATATTAGGCCACCAAGACAAAAGCTTTAGATCTTGATACATCTTGTTGGGACCAGGATGTATGGAATACTTCGATTTATGTGATTCATGCATGATGAGTTCTCGGATACCTCCAAAGAGTGGAATCCAACTTCGATTTTTGAAACATAGCGTTCCGTCCGATCTCTTCACAAATCCATTCTCATTCTCCCAAGATGCCATAAATCTTCTCATTCGCCTATTTTCTTCCTTAAGGGCTTCGATTTGAGCTTCAAGAATTTTCGATGGTAGGGGTGAATTGATTACCATTCCCAATGATCTCACTCTAAGTGGCTTAGGCGATCTTTTTCGCTCAAGGCATCGGCAACAACGCTTGCCTTTCCGTGATGATAACGGATCTCGCAATCATAATCACTAAGCAATTCGAGCCACGACGTTGACGATATTCAATTCCTTTTGATCTAAGATGTGTTGAAGACTTTTGTGATCGGTGTACACTATACACTTGGTTCCGCACAAATAATGTCTCCATAATTTGAGTGCAAATACCACGGCGCCAAGTTCTAGATCGTGAGTAGTATAATTCTTCTCATGAGTTTTGAGTTGTCGTGACGCATAAGCAATCACTTTGTTCCTTTGCATGAGAACAACGCCTAAACCCATGTGTGAAGCATCACAATATACTACAAAATCTTCGGCTCCTTCCGTAGTGCCAAGATAGGTGCTTCGCAAAGTTTGTTCTTTAGGAGTTGAAAAGTCGATTCTTGATCGCCTCCCCATTCGAATTTCTTCGTTTTCGGGTTAACTCGGTCAATGGTTTAGCTATTTTCGAGAAACCTTCGATGAATCTTCGATAATAACCAAGAAGTCCTAAGAATTGACGAATTTCATGGGATTAGTGGGTACCGCCAATTCTTAACAGATTCAATTTTGCGGGATCCACATGGATTCCTTCACCGTCGATCACATGACCAAGAAATTGGACCTGTCTCAATCCAAAAGTCACACTTGGAAAACTTTATGCATAATTTTTCATCCTTGAGTAACTTCGTGACGGTCTTCAAATGTTCCGCATGTTCTTCTTTATTACGAGTATATAAGAATATCGTCGATGAACACAATGACGAATTTATCCAGATATGGTTTGCAGACTCTATTCATGAGGTCCATAATACAAGAAGTGCATTAGTTAAACCGAATGGCATTACTTGGAATTCATAATGGCCATATCGAGTTCTAAATGCGGTCTTGGGTATATCTTCTTCTCTTACCAGAATCGATGATATCCGGATCTTAAATCAATCTTCGAGTATACACTCGAGCCTTGTAATTGATCAAACAGATCATCGATTCTTGGTAAGGGATAGCGGTTTTGATTGTGAGCTTGTTCAATTCTCTATAATCGATACACATCCGAATGATCCATCTTTCTTCTTAACGAATAATACCGGTGCTCCCTGTGGTGAGGAACTTGGTCTAATGAATCCTTTCTCGATAGCTCTTCTAGTTGTTTGGATAACTCTTGCATTTCGAGGGCGCTAAACGGCACGGTGCTCGCTACATGTGAGTAGCTCCGTGAATAAGATCGATTTGAAATTCGACTTGTCGAGCGGTGGAAGTCCAGCAAATCTTCCGAAACACCTCGTAAAATTCCTTGATTACTGTGTACATCCTCTAGTCGCTTTCTTCCGACTTCTTTTCCGTTACTTGAGCTAAGAAGGCATAACATCCTTTTTCCATGTACTTTATTGATTTCGCACGTGATATGATACTTAAGTACTTTCTACTTTGATCTCCTTGGATGACTAAGGTTTCACCGTTGATCGGGATATGAACGGTTTTCTCGTCACAAACAATCCTAGCACGGTGTTTGGACAACCAATCCATGCCAATTACGACATCGAAACTTCCAAGTTTGATTGGCAAAAGATCTATGAGGAACGAGTGATCTTGTAATAGAATAGGACAATTACGGATTACGGTGTTGGTTCCTATTATTTTCCCATCGGCAAGTTCTATCTCATAAGTTGTATCTAAGGCGATTGGGGATATTTCAAGTAATGGTGCAAAAGTAGTAGATACAAAACTCTTATCGCTCCCGAATCAAACAAGATTTTTGCGTAATGATTGTTAAGAGAATACGCACCGCCACAATGTCGTGGTTCAACGGTGCATCTCCATCTCCTAGCATGTACACTCTTGCACGCGCATTGTTTGTTTGAACGACATTTAACTTTGGGCATTGACTCTTGAAATGACCGGTTCTCCACATCCATAGCGCTCATGTTTGTCACGTTGTTGCCTCTTCCGTGGTTTCGCAATGCTTACCTTGATGACCTACCTTGTTGCACTTATCGCACTTCACAAAGACAAGGTCCGTAATGGTGCATCAAACATCCGTTACATCGGGATGTGGTCCTACATACCCTTTTCCAAAGTGGGTGCAAGATAAGCCCTTGCGGCTTCTTGCCTTCGGTTTTGCCGATTGTGATGTTGGTTCCTGTTGTGGTGATATTGGTTGTTGTTGTTCCGATTGTTGTTGTTGGACCGATAGTGGTTGGAATTTGAGGTTTTCCGATCATCAAACTTTCTTTTGTTGTCACTTGAGCCTTGTGCATTTGCAAGCTTTAGTATTGGTTCCATAAGGCGGTGGGATACAATGACAACTTCTTCAACAGTTTTTGGCTTCGAAGCGATGACATCTCCTTCGATGCTTCGAGGTAAACCTCCGATCAAAGCTTCCAAAAGCTTTTCATTGGTGGGAAACAAATGAGGACATAGAGCTCTCACTCATGGAATCTCTTGAAGTATGTCTTGAGATCATTACCTTTAGCGACCAAGTGGTAATACTCATCTTCGAGTTTCTTGATCTCGCCTCTCGGCAATACTGTTTCATTACAGTTGTTTCAGATCGACCATGAAATCTTACAAGCTTCTTCCATTCCAATTGGTTGAGCATGGCCTTTCCACCAAGATAACGCATCTTCTAACAAAGTTCCAATGCAAACTTGACTTTGCAATCATTTGTGCAATCACTTAGCGTAAATACGCCTCGGTTCTCTCAAACCAATGAAGTAAACCAATAGCACCTTCATTGCCCTTGAAGAATGTCGGCTTGCGCTCATGAACTCTTTGTAATTACACTTATGAGTTACGGTGGACTCACTTTGATTTGTTGGAGTGTTAGTTGCATTTGAGTTTGCCATTTCAAGAAGACGTGCACCTGCGACACGATTCTCTTCAAGAATGCGAGCGCTTTCACCTCACGTCGTCGCTTGAGCGACACGCTCGCCTTCACCTCTCGAGCAATTCGGGCGTTCTCGCCTCTCTTGCAATTTCGGCTTCTCTTGCAATTTCACTTCACGTGCCTCTTGGGCAATTGTTCACTTCAATGCGCTCACCGGCTCTAGCGAAGATCGACATGTTGAGCTATAGTCGCTTAACACTTTCAAATGACCATTTTACGAATAGTCATGGAGTGATGGTGGATGAGGTAGCTTTCTTCTTGACCATTTTTCTAAAATTTCCAAGAATAAATACCAAGATTAAGAAATTATCGATCGATGATAAAACTGATTTCATATTATACATATCATAATAGTCCAGATTACCACTTTAAATTAATGATATGATATTGATATGAACAACAATTGAAATATGATTTTTCTCAACAAATCATAATATATGTATAAGGACATAAGGATCGGTTCGGCATACATCACCGAGGAATAATATCATAACATCAGAATAATAGAAATACAACCATTGGATACATGGAATACATCATTACATAGTTTTGATCACAACCATAGGTTACATCATCATAATTCTTGTTCCAAGGTTACAAACCAAAAGATACAAGCCTTAATGCCTCATATGGCGGCTTTATGATACATACTAAGATAAAGATGACTAGGATTTACGATCTCCGGCGCGTCATCCCGACGACGACGAATCTCCTCAACCATGGTCGCCAAGTCTCGGATCTGCCGCTCACGGGCTCGATCTCTCGCCTCGAGGTCATCAATCCTCTCCTCCGGATAGCGGTGTGAGCATGAGCGGATGCAAGCTCGTGATGTAGGACTCTCTCGACCCAAAGCGCTCTCTCAAAGTACTAGCATCTCGAATAGTAGTCTCCAATCTCCGAGTCAATTGGTTAACGGCCTCTCGCCTCCACAACTGAGTACTCATCATATCAAACACAATCTCAATGGAGTAGCGACCTACCACGAGGTTCTCGACTTCTTCCTCCAAGCTCTCTATCCTCACTAGTGGAATCTCATCATAATGTGCCATGAGCTCATTCAACCGGTCTTCGTGCTCGATAAGTCTCGTAGCCAACAGAGGAATAGTGTGGTGTAATGGTTCACCGGCAATGTGTATAACCGAGTCGGTGCAAGAGTTGAGCTTTCTCCAAGCTCAAACGAACTAGGTGCTCCTCCTCTCTCTCCAACGTCAAGTAAAGGTATCAAGAATGACCATCTCCTAGCACCGGATTTCTTCCTTGGTCCGCCTCATTATCCACTTGAGTAGGCTTGTCGGGATCGATAGTGATGGTGGATAGCACTTGATGCAAAGCGGTAAAATTGGCTCACTAAAAGTGTCCAAAGGAGGTGATGTTGTAGGTGGTGATGAAACAGAAAGAGTAGTCCGATGGTAGAACACATGAAGTGGCGGTGGTGGTGAAGTAGCGAGTGGGTGGAACAAAGCAGTGAAACCGGTGATGACCGAGCGGGTGGTGACCGAGGTGTGGTGATCGAGTGGTGGCATCACATGAGTCATAGTGATGGGTCGCACACGCTTCCTAGCGGTGCGTTTGAAGGTCTTACCATTAGGATGCGCCTATAAGGTACTCCAAACGGCTCAGCTCATGAGGCTTAAGAACACGAATCCTACGCCGACGACGACGGATAGCTTGGGAAGATGATCCAAGAATCGATGAAGTAGTCGGTGTTCTCGATGACTTGATGATTCATCATCCACAAGAACATCTCAAGCGTGTAGCCATTGTCGCGACTCATAGTATCGATCTAGGGTCATGGAAGCAAAAGCATTGTACTCTTGAGGATGAGCAACATAGTTGGAGCGAAGAGGAGTTCGGGCAACTTCACCTTCCTCAAAGGTTCGGCCGTCCAAACAAGAGTCGGTATGACAGATCGGGATGGTGGCATAGTGACATCGTAGAGGACATGGTATCATCCATCTCGTGTCTCGAGGACGTAACAATCGGGTGGGATGCGATATGGTATCTGAACAACCCATAAATTAATGTAAGTAAATGCCAAATAATATAATTATTTTAGTTAGCTAAGCAAATCTCCATGCCTAACTAAAATGAATGCAATTTACTTATGATCTAGTGATGCATCAATCCTAATGCATAGAGCGGTCACGGAAGGGCGTAAGGCAGTGGTGTAAAATAGTCCCGTTTTAAAAGTGCGGTTATAGTCCAAATGATTTTGAAAACTCTTTGGTTCTCTATAACCTTGGCTCGATGTTAATCAGTAACACCCCGAAAATCTTAATGACAATGGAAGACTAATTCGGTGTTACTTGAATGGAGATCATAGTCAATAATTATAGAAAACGACTCGAAAGAGACGTTTTATTAAAATAGTTATCATTCATCGAAAACTCATAGTTTGTTACAAAATATTGTAAATAGATCAAGTGTTTTTCCCAAAAGAAAGATCATGAGTTTGAAAGAAATGATAACTTTTATGTTTTACACCACCGATAAGCCTTGCCATGCCCTGCTCCGCACCTTGGTCATAATCTTCACCGACACCGAGATAACATGCTTAAAAGGTCAACAAAAATGTTGAGTGAAGTCCATAGGTTTAAAATAAGTTGAACACAAGTATAAGATCATGATCATTGTAAACTAACAATATCATAAGAAAAATATCACGATTATTATGCACTAAGCTCATGAAACCAAGACTCAACCGCATACATCGAATTACCAAAGGTAACGTAAGTATGCCCCAAAGGAGGTAATAGCCAATTACCTAAAGATATTCGATATGGTGCGCCCGGTTATTTCTCTATAACCGAAACGGGTTCGTTATTCCCCATAGTACTATTCACGATATCTACGCTCACTCGCGGTGACTAATGGTTCATGATCGGGACTTGTGGCTAACAACTTAGGCAAGACCAATAATCAAGAAGATCAAGCATTTATGAAAACCTTGTGTTCTAGTTTAGAGCATGTATCTCCTCATGGGGTTTATAAAAATAAAGTAAAAGCGAGGCTATGAACTCACCTTGATGATAATGCACACGCACAAAAATAGATCAAGCACAATGTAGCGGAGGTTCCAACTCGAAACCTAAAATGATGAGATGGCGAATCTCAAGAATGAGCATTTTGGTTCGCGACCAAAATAATAGAGCATTGAATATTCTTATTCAATAGATCATTGGATTGTCCAATCCAATAGTGTGCGATCGTGATTAACGTTTTAAGTTAATTTACATGCTACATTGCCTTAATTAATGATCCTCACTTACGCATAAGTGAAATGTTCCCTGCTGTGATCTTAATAGATTTGTTGAGCATTTTAACGTATTTAGATTCCCAGTATTTTATCGAAATATGTATCTTTTACATATACTTAATTATTTTCTAAAATATATATATTTACATATATATATATATATTTACATATATATAAATTAAATTCATCGTTATTGAAAATATTACGCTCATGTGGTCAAAATACTTATTTTTACGAGGCTATAATGAAATCATAAGTTTTGCTAAACTTTTCTCAAATTTACACTTTTACCCTCGAGTTACAAAAAGTACAAGTTTAGTCCCTATACTTTTAGAAAATAACACTTTGTACCCATAAATATTATATGCTTAAAGTTTTCGATTTGACACTTTTAGTCCCTATAAAACTGCTTTTGCAAAAAAATTTTCCTTTGTTTGATTTTTACATTTTTACTTATTTAGTTATAAGTTTATTGATTAAAGTTGAGGGTGTATTTTGCCAAACCGTGAAAGTTATAAAATAAAAAGGAAGGAAAAGTGCCATAGGGTGGATTCGAACTAGGGACCTCTCGCTTAACACCACACGCCCTAACCAACCGAGCTAGGCTCTTTTGTGTTTTAATTCTACGTAATATGCTATATATATAGTATAGTTTCTCGTTAAAATTCTTGTATATAGGCTATCGTGATCGTGGTCATGCATGGTATCCATTTTCTTGTTTCCATTTCTTCTTCTTTCAATGAAGTTAAGCTTATTTTAGTTCTTATTATTCTTCTCAAGTTAGACATGTTTATGTAAATAACTAACTAGTCCTATGGTGCGCCTAACATGTATACGTGTGACATTATACCGTGATAACGAAAATAATATCGAAAATGAAATGTGAGAAGGTTCTAACGAAACTTACAACACTCACTGGAGCGGAGATGATACGTGAGATGTGTCGAATGAACTCGAGTACTCCTTGTTCTCCTTATAACTTGTTACCCGAATTCCTATTTTACCCAAGTCTCCTAGTTGTTAATAACCCAAAACTCTTTGCTTCCTTTCTTCTAGCTCGACACAAACATAAGAGAAAAAGTGTGAAGTGTTTGTGTTTGTGAGAGAGTTGTGTTTGAGAGTTGTGATGAAAGGTTATGCATGTGTAGCTCTTATAGTGAAGCAAAGGCATGGTAGTTTGTTTATTTTATTTATGTTGTTCCTAGAACTCAAGGAAAGAAGTAAAAGAATTTTGAAGTCCATAAGCATGCATGCTAGGATCGGCTAAGAACAAGGGCATGCTTGGTGTTGTCATGTCACAATGGAAGAAGAAAACATATTACTTGGTGGTTAACCAAGTTAAAAGTGGTCAAGGGAAGTCCTAGGGGAGTTGTTTAATACTTAGGGTAGCTCAAGAGAAGGTGTTGTCTCTTTTTGTTCATGTCTACACGCAAGGGATCAAGGTCAAAGTAAGTGTTTGTGAATTTCATCTTGTGTTCCTGTCGAGAGTGATAGCAGCGAAGGACCCATGGTTTATAAAGTCTTGGTTGAGTCAATGGGTCTTGGTGGTTTAGAGTATTATAAAAATGGGTTAGAGTAGCTAAGGTGTTTTCTTGTCTCCTTTTGATCATCATACACTCAAAGCTTAAAGGGTGAATGGGAAATAAACTTGGTCTTGGTTTTAGTTTGGTTTTTTTCTTGTTTGGTTGTTCGGTTACAACAGTAAAGAAACACAACATAACTTGAATTTACTAACTCTTTTAAATGTAACTTGATGGCCCAAGGAAAACATTTATTGCGATTGGGTGGGTAGTGAACAAGGCCCAAAAGGATATAAATAGGGTGTTGGGCTAGGGTGATTAATCGACAAGGCCCAAAAAAAATATTAGTGGGCTTGATCCGGTTATAAGGCCCATTTACGTGTCGGGTTGAGTCACGAGGTGGAATAAAGTCCAATGAGTTTCGAGGCCCAATACTAATTTTATATATTTTTATTATAATTAAATTGTAATTTTACAAATTTTACGTATTCATTACGTATTTTAAGGTTATCAAGATAGTGGGAAATTTATTTAGATCACAACGGTATTTTATGAACGCTCAAGTGCGTTGATCATGCATATGCCAAATGATATGCAAATGTGATGTTTAGAAAATTTCATGACGAAATAGATCGTGTTTAATTCTCGATTAAAGCGTTAAGTACATTGAAATTTTCCGGAGCTTACACTCAAGGTCATGAGTTGCTAAGCCGTCATCATCAAGACCAGCAAGTGCATATTATTGATAGTTCTTCTCTCCCTCCAATAGTGTGTCGTGTTGAAGGCATTGGTGTATAGTGCCGAAGGTGTACATTCGATATGGGGCGTCGATGTATATTTGTGTAGTTCGGGTTAAAGGTCATTGATATCCTTTAAAGTATTGTAAAAAGGATTTTATCTCCTTTGGGTAGTAGTGTTGGGTAGTAGTTCTGCCTTTGTAATAGAACTCGGTATCTAGCCATGTACCAGATAAAGTGTAGGCGACGTTGTGATAGGTTTGGTTCTACCTCGTGGAAGAACTCGGTGTCTAGCCTTGTACCAGATAAAGTGTAGGCGATGTTGTGAAGGCTTCTCCGCCACATTAAGGATCTTGTGTTGTGTAGTGCTTAGAAACTCTCGAGTTGGGTACTCGGGGAGTGGAGTAGGGAAAGGAAGGTGTCCTTGTAGCCGAACCATTATAAATACTTGTGTCGTGGTTTTGTGTTTCTTTACTCTTTATCTCTTTGCATTATTTTTGTATATGTCCATCTATCAATATCCAACACACGATCTAAATGGATTTGTTAATACAAATAAACCATAAAAACGTTTATCTATAATTTATGATCTTCTAATGTTTTGTCGATAACAAACGTAAAATCATTTTAACGAAATAAATAAAATACGTAAAAGCTTTGAGCCAATACTTTACTAACACACTTTTACTGCACATATTAAAACCATCAAAACATGTTTAGTAAATACGTTATATAAAACCAAATACATTTTTATGCAACACTTACAAGTAATATTGTTTACTTACATCTTATAAATGTATATGTACTTTGTATATGTTGTAATGGGTAAGTAATGGGTAAAAACCAAAGTCCATAACCCATGACCCATGATCCATTGACTAGGTACAATGAATCTTGTTGGTTAAAAACTAAAGTCCATAACCCATACCCATGGAGCATCATCCATAACCCATGACCCATTGCATGACATCATGCATAAAATCATGTTGGATATTATCCATGATCCATAACCCAAAGTCAATGACCCATGACCCAAGATCCATAACCTATTGACTAGGTACATTACATCTTGTTGGGTATCCATGATCCAAAGTCCATGACCCATGGTCCATAACCCATAACCTATAACCCGTTTGCAACCCAAAATCTAGACTAAACTGACCCGGTAGCCGGATCCCAGCATTTGCACTAGCCGGATCCCTTTGGTGAGGGATTCACCAGAACCGTGAGACAGTAGGCACATTTCGCCTATAAATAGTGAGCCATTTATCTCTTGCTCACCACCACTCTTAGATATACTTTCTCTCAGTATTCAAACCTCATTAACCACATATCCAAAGGATCATTCTATGTAGTTTTATCTTCGTGTGATTCTCTAGGTTACTCTTAAAGGCGAGATCACCACCTCTTGAAGAGGTGCAAGCTCAAGGTCATGAGTTGCTAAGCTTCGTCATCATCAAGACCACTAAAGTGCATCTTGTTGATATTTCTTTCCTCCCTCCATAGAAGTGTTGTGTTGAAGGCATTAGTGAATGGTGCTGAAGGTGTACAATCGATATGGTGCGTCGACGTACAAGTTGTGTCGTTTGGGTTAAAGGATGTTGATATCCATTTTAGTGTTGTAACAAGGAGTGTGTCTCCTTTGGGTAGTTTTGTTGTGGTGTAGTGTTGGGTAGTAGTTCCTCCTTTGTAATGGAACTTGGTATCTAGCCTTGTACCGGATAAAGTGTAGCCGACGTTGTGATAGGTTTGGTTCACCGTGGAAGAACTCGTGTCTAGCCTTGTACCGGATAAAGAATAGGCGACGTTGAGAAGGCTTCTCCACCACATTAAGAAGATTATGTTGTGTAGTGCTTAGAATTTCTCGAGTGGGGTACTCGGGGAGTGGAGTAAGGAATGGAAGGTGTCCTTGTAGCCGAACCACTATAAATACTCGTGTCGTGGTTTTCGGTTCCTTTACTCTTTATCTTTTGCATTACTTACTTATATTCTCATCTATCAATATCCAACCCACAATCTAAATGGATTGACATAAGCCGATCTAAATACTTTAAAACGAATTTTTAATCGGCAAAACAATTTAACTCCCCTTCTAGTTTTCCACAATTGGTTTCAGAGCTTCGTTACCAAGTTTCTTAGAGTATATTGTAATTTAAAAACTTGATACGATCCGTGTATGTTTGAAAACTACAAAGAAGGAAATTTCTTAAAACAAATACTATGTTTCAAGATACTTGTTGATACAAAAGTTAGGCGTTCCTTATTTGGGTCCGATTCCGTATCAATTATGTCTTAATGCTTGAGACCTGGGCACTAAGAAAACAGAAAACACCGTTAGGCTTACCGTGGGATTGTCTCCCACGATTATCCTCCGGCGTGAGAGTAAGTAATCGGTTTGAGGGTATGTTTAAGAATTATGGTTTGTAGATCGTACCTTTAATGATGGTTCGGATATCCTTTATATACACATGAAACCCAAGTGATTTCGTATTCCTCACGTTTCGGCGTATCCCGCCTAAGTCAGGCAATCAATACATATCCCGTTCCATGAGAGATACCCGAGATCTAAAACCATAAATAACTTTGGGTTTGGGCCTTCGTGGGCCCAAACCGTTACTGGTTTAGCCCATGCGTACTGGGGCTCGATCGCTAGTAATGTTATTGGCCGGGTTCATGACCCGAATGTAGACTATACGTCATCATGTCCCCCCAGTCTAGTATGCGCAGTGACAAACTGCATATGCTAGACTAATAACTGCAGCGAATAAAAAACTGTGCAGCGTAGCAAAGAAGCTAAACAGGCTTCCCACCTTGAAAGATACACGTTGGATCTAGACATAATATTTAAAATGGACACCTCGTAAATCGGGGGAAAGTAACTGTACCCACGTCACCTCAGTAGATCCTAGCCACTCAAGTAGAGAGAGTGGAATCCATGTGTCAGTCATCGCGTGGATGAGGAGACCTATATAACCATCGCTTTGCTTATTACCGTGATTATCACAAGAAAAACATTTCCACCATTAAAAAGCTTCAACAAGAAACCGTAATACTTCAAAGGTAACATGCGTGCGCCTATAAAAAGATACCATGGTTCGAGGTTTATCGATTTCACATCCAAAATAATCGAGGCGAACTTCAGAGTTCGCCTTGGATTATTATATACCCTCACGGTGCATCCGGAAGTTCCGAGTGCACTGGCGTCCATTGCGGACTTCCTAAAGGGAAAATAGGGTATATATGCGTTTTCGAGTTCGCAAATCAGCGTGTGCCCATATCGCTATTTTTAGCGACGATTAAACTACTATCGCTTGCATATATCCCACCGACCTTTGCATAGGTGCGCTAAAATCATAATTTTGAAGTAAATTGCCACCATGGCAATTAACCCGACCATCCATCTATTCCGTGCATTTTACCACACAATGTGGTCAAACGGGTGGGTATCCTTTGCTAAGCGCGTTGGGCGGCTTCAGTGTTATACTGAAAAATTAGATGCGCTGAGGAATTTAAGAGAAACATTTTTCTGGGTAGACGACGCGTGCTTCCCATCGCGCTTCAATTTTTACACCCAAGGTACATTGCCAAAGGATGAGCGCCCCCTCCCTAGATCGTACAATGTGGAGGATGCGGATACAATAAACACCAATCGCATCCCCATCAGTTCCTACCCTGAGGAATTTTTGGTGCACATGGGCATTAGCCGCAATTATTTTGGTAGTCCTGAGGAGGTTCCAATCTTCTTAGGCGCGGATGGCCAGGGTGGGTGCTCGTCCTTTGCATTCCTTTACTTTTGTAATGTAAGCCTTTCTTCTTCCATTGTAATTATAATAACTTGTTTGTGGTTGTCTTCTGTGGCGCAGAGATGGATCTATTTGCCGTTGTGAGATTGGCGAAGCCACGCCAGGTTAATGTAGGTACGCGCCCACTGAGAGAGGGAGAAGAGCCTATTCTTGATGCTACAGCAGGGCGTACCCTGGTGATGGAGCTGGGAGATGCAGGGGCTAGTTCATCTGTCGCACTGGAGGCAATCCCACTACAGAGTGTGCCGAATCCGAGAGTGTCTTCCCCAGTAGCGCAGCCACCACAAGTAGCTGTGGTGGAGTGACCCATTGTTGAAGCGCAAGAGACCACCTGGAGGGGAGGGCGCAAGCTCATCGAGGAAGAAGCACCCCGTTATTCTAACGGTGGAGTCATCATCAAGTGACGTTGCTTCACCTTCTCCATCTGCGGATACAGCCGGCCCGCAGTAAGTAACGTCTTCAAAGTTTTATGCGCATCTCCTGTTTATGCGAGAAATTAATAATTCCCTTTTTTGTGTGCAGGTTTGAACAGTCTGCGGAGTCGCCCCCCAGAGATAGTCCTGTGCATTCTGAGTTCTCCGAGCCAGACAGCAAGAACGCTAAGCCCTTGGCGGCAGGGGATGCGCCCATAGAACAGCTTGTTGAGGAGTTGATGCAGGCAGCTACGCATCAAGCTTCATTAGTGAAGAAGCTAAAGGCTAAGGTTTCTGAGGAAGGCAGTCAAGGCGCACAAAAGGATCAAAAAATTGCGTCGCTAGAGGCGCACCTAGCTGGTGCCAAGGTGGAGGCAGAGGGTCTTAGTGCGTATGCCCAAAAGCTGGCTGAAGAGAAGATGTCGCTGATGGGTCAAATAAGCAAAGAGCGTGCTGAGTCGTCAGGGTACAAGGCTGCGTGTCTCTGGGCGCTGAAGTATCTGGAGAAGGGCAAGGAAGAGTTGTCCTCGCAATTGGAAAATTTTGGTGCCACTGTGACCAGTGCGTTGGAAGCGCAGGAGATGAATCTGCGTAAGCTCAGCCTGGAGTATGACGAGGAGTTATATCCTCAGCTCCTATCTACAATCGTTGAGCGCAGGTGGCTCATTGGCCATGGTCTGCGGCTTGCTGCACTGGGGGAGTGGTTCAGTGCGCATTGGCGCGGGGTAAGGCAGAGGCTGTTGAGGAGCTGCATGAGGCAAAGTTGTTGAAGGTGCCTGCTGATAAGGTACCCGGGTATAATGCGCAATCATATGATGAGCTGGTGGCTGCTATGGAGAAGATGAAGGTATTGGAGCTTCCCATGATTTCCGAGTTAGAGCGCGACCAGGATTATCCGATAGGGGTTATTATGCAGGGGCTGACCTTAGCTCGACATCTTGGGGAAGATGCGGAAGCGCAGCTGGATCATTTTCTGAAACCCGATGAATCTCAACTCCAAGTGCCAATATTTGCCCGCCCCAAGGATATCTTGAATCCCTTTGCTTTGGAGAAGGAAGTGCCCTTGAATCAGGTGTTGGAAGCGCATGCTACAAGACTTTCTAGAAAGGAAGGGATTAAAGGTAAGGTTGTTTTGTGCGGTATTGGCGCGGCCCATCTTCCCAGATCTGATGGGATACCGGTTAGTGTTGCCACGGTATCGCGCCAAGATTCTGACCTATTGAAGAAGCTGAATGAGGTTGGAGACGCTGCAAGCTGTGTAGGAAATTTTCTCTTAGACGTTGTAATAGTATGTAGGTAGTGACTTGTAAAGTAAACATCATTTTGTAAGCACGCATGGTACTTAATGGAATATTATTTTTGTTGAATGGTGTTGCGACTTATAATATTTGCCCTTAGTTACTTGTCTTTCCATAAAAAACATGTGTATTGTCTAAGAAACAAACTATTGTATAAGCGCGGATAATATATGAAGTTCATAACAGTGTGTGAAATTCATGGTATACTTAAAACATAATTTCTAAGTATGTTTTATCATATTCGTGTATGGTGTGATATGCAGCGTACTGTAAATATCATATCAAGGAGTCAAGTGTCTTGATTCCTAATTTGTTAAATGTGCACCGTATGCGTTGTTGCGCACCCGTCGTGGGATGCGTACAGAACTTATTCCAACGTCTTGAGAACAAGGTGTTTAACAAGGATACATGATCCAATGTTGATGGGTTTGCAACCCTCTTACTCAACGAGTTATTTAGTAGGTTCACTCATCCTTTTACCATCGTGGGTTTTTTTAAGTGCATGCACGCCATGTAGGCAAGAGATAGAAAATGTTAAGACATAAGATATATGGAAATAAAAATTTGAAATGTGTCGCGGAGTTAGCTAGAAACCGCGACATTTTATTACTACTTGCAAGTTTTTATGAAAGAAAATAAATAAGACATTTCACTAAGTAAAACAAAATGTAAATACACGGATATTTATTGTGCACTTCACTAAAGTGCAAGAGTGTCCGGGTGCTGGGCCGTAGCCATTCCTAGAGATAACATCGCTTAAGATTGCAAATGTTCCATGTGCGCGGTAGTTCCCGGCCGTCCATGTCTCGTAGTTTGTACGCGCCTGTTCCTAATGCTTCAGTGACCTCATAGGGTCCTTCCCACTTCGGTCCAAGTTTGTATGTGTCCTCTGCGTGGCTCGCATCATTGGGGCGGTATACAAAGTCACCTGGTCTGAATGAAACACTTCGTACCTTAGCATCATAGTATCCCTTCATTCTTGACTTCGACCTTGCTTCACATATAGTTGCGCGCTCACGTCTTTCTTCCAACATGTCTAAATCAATAAGCCGCTCGTCATCATTGGTTGCCACATTTACCTCAGTAGTGCGAATAGTTGGCATCTCAATTTCGGCAGGTATGATGGCCTCTGTCCCATAGACTAGAGAGAAGGGGGTGTCTCCCGTGCTAGTTTTGATTGAAGTACGGTGTGCCCATAGAACATGCGATAATTCTTCTACCCACCTTCCTTTGTGCTTGTCCAGACGTGCTTTAATTCCTTCGCCCATACTTCGATTTGCACGCTCTACTAAGCCATTGGTTTGTGGATGTTTAACTGATGCAAAGTGTTGCTTGATATTCAACTTCTTGCACCAGTCCTTGAAGGGATTGTCACAGAATTGTTTCCCGTTGTCCGAGATGATTTCCCCAGGTAGTCCGAAGCGGCATACGATATTTTCTCAAACGAAGCGTTTGACTTGATTGCCAGTAATTGTTACAACTGCCTTTGCTTCAATCCACTTGGTGAAGTAGTCTATGGCCACTATGAGAAACTTCAATCCTCTTGCTGCAACGGGGAAGGGACCTGCAATGTCGATACCCCACTTATAGAATGGCCATGGCGCCGTGATAGGCGTTAGCTCCTGTTGTGGTTGGTGCAGGATGGGTCTATGGACCTGACAATCGCCGCACTTTCTTATTAATTCCCGCGCATCACGGTGCATGGTGGGCCAATAGTATCCTGATCGTAAGGTGCGTGCTACCACGGATCGTGGTCCTGAATGCATGCTGCATGAGCCGGCGTGGATTTTCGTGAGTACATAGTTTGCTTGCACGGGGCGGACACAGCGGAGCTATGGTTGCAGGAAGGAGCGTCGAAATAATATATCGTCTCGAAGTTCAAACCTCTGTGCCATGCTCCGTATTTGTTGAGCTTCCTTCTGCTCTTGGGGCAATACATCTTTGCTTATGAATTCCATTATTGGTATCATCCACGTAGGACCTTCCTCCTCTATTACCGTGGATATTTCCATCTCTGAGATGGACTTACTCTTTAATGTTTCCACCAACACTTGTTTTGACAGGTGAGCGAAACTTGTGGATGCAATCTTGCTTAGCGTATCCGCCTTTCGATTTTCCCCTCGAGGAACCTGCGTGATTGTGAACCTGTTGAAACTCTGAATTAGTGACTTGGTCTTGTCTAGGTATTGTATCATGTTTTCCTCCTTAGCCACGTATTCGCCCAACACATGATTGGCTACTAGCCGAGAATCCACATTTGCTTCCAGGTTGCGTACACCCATTCGTGCTGCAATGCATAGTCCAGCAATTAGGGCTTCATACTCTGCCTCATTGTTTGTCGTTGTGAATTCAAAACGCAGTGCGTAAGTGAATTCCATACCTTCCGGATTTGTAAGGATGAGGCCTGCTCCTGACCCATCCACGCATGAAGATCCATCCGTGAACAAGATCCATGGATCTTGTAGTTCCTTCTGCTTAATGCGGGTGCATCATCGATGTCGCTTTTCGATGATGAAATCTGCTAATATCTGCCCTTTTATTGCAGTACATGGTCTGTAAGAGATGTTGTGCTCACCTAGCAACACGCTCCACTTCTGTAGTCGTCCTGATGCGTCGGGTTTGGAGATAATTTGCTTGATTGGCTGGTCTGTTATCACTGCTATGAGGTGCGCCTGGAAATACCTGCGCAGCCGTTTGGTGGCGAACACTAACGCCAAGACCAACTTCTCCATTGCACTGTAATTAATCTCCGTTTTCTTCCGCTTTGCTTACGAAGTACACGGTGTTTGTCTTGAATTCCTATCCGCCGCCAGAAGATCATACCGACCGCCCATGGGTCGCGGATAAGTACATAATCAATTCTTCCCACAGTCTGGGTGCTACTAGTGTGGGAGCGTTGCGGTGTTGTTTAAGTGTAAAGGCTTCTTCCGCCTCAGTAGTCCAAATGGAAATCTCCCTTTGATACACTTCTTGAGTGTTTTGAAAGAGGGAGCGACTTGTCCACGATTTTGACAATAATCTATTTAGGCTCGCCGATTTTCCATTGAGAGATTGGACTTCCTTCACACAGCACGGTGAGGGAAGTTCAATGACGATTTTAGTTTTTCTCGGGCATGGTTTAATGCCATCCGGTTCTATCAGTATCCGAGAAACATGCCTTCAGAGCGCCAAAAGTGCATTTCTTAGGATTCACTTCATGTTGATCTTTTGAGAGTTCTAAATGTTTCCTCAATGTCGCGCACCAACTCATCCTCGATGGCTCTTTATAACCAAGTCGTCAACGTAAACCTCTAAGTCATGCCCATTGCTTTTCGAATGCATTATCTACTAGCCGATAGGTGGCGCTCAGATTCTTCAAGCCAAAAGGCATTTTGTATATCAAGAACGCCTTGGCTTGTATGAAAGGCCGCTTTTCTCCTCATCTTCTTTAGCCATCCGGATCCGGTGGTATCCTTTGTATCGCCCGGGAAGCATTTAAGTGGGTATCCACACAAAGACTCTACCTTCGGTCAATCTCCGGTAGTGGGTAGATCTTGTGGACATGCCTTGTTGAGATCGTGAAGTCAACACACATCCGCCAGCTACCGTCACTCTTTTTTACCATTACTGGGTTGGAAAGCCAGTCGTGGTAGTAGACTTCCCTCATAATACCTGCCTCCACAAGTTTGTGTACCTCTGCGAGAATTGCTTGTGCTCGTTGGTGAGTATCCTTGTCGGATTCTCAACTTGTGTTCTGTAATTGAGCGTGGTACCCCAGTCATGTGCTTTGGCTCCCATGCAAAGATATCCAGGTTATTTTGCAAGAGTGCGCATACAGCTGTCTTGCCGTTGTCCGACAGTGATCCTCCGATCGATACTTCCTGTTCTGGATAATCAGGATGAATAGCTACCTTCAGATTTGGAACTTTGGTTGCACGCTATTCTGTAATGGGTGCCGTTTCGCATGCAATCGTGTTACATTCTCTATGTGGTACAGTGGCATTGTAGAGTGTAACAATACCACCTTCCACTGGGAATTTGAGCATTCCATGTGCTATAGGCGATGCATCGCTGCATGGTCGATATCCCCTGGTCTTCCGATAATGCCATTGTATGGCAAAGGGAATTGATCACCATAAAATCCATCCAGTCGTCATGAGTGTTCTTTATTGCCTACATCGACTAGTAGGCGATTGCCCCATAGGCCATATCTTTTCTCCTCAGAAACCGGTCGGTGTTGTCATGATCGGGCTTAATCGATCGCGATCTCGTGTCGCAATACTTGAAGCAGTGTTCATACATTATGTATGTCGATGCTCCTCCATCAATATACATGCGGTGGATATCGTGACCCCCCGCATTAATTTTAATGGTGAGCGGCTCTAGTACTGCGTTGTCCGCAGTCAAGGTGGGGAAAGATATTTCACTTCCACGAGAAAATTTCTGGCTGACCTTCTGCCTGGTTACTCGTTGCGATGATTGTATCATGTATATGGTGTCAGCCTTATCTTTGGGTGCTTCCTTCTTGATCCCAGTCTTCTGCTTATCTTTTCCCTCCTTGATGTTCTTGACTAAGTGGTCCAATCTGCCCTCTTTTACCAGTTTTTCTATTAGTTGGCGCAATTGAACACACTCATTAGTAGTGTGGCTGATGTGCTCGGTTGGTGCAAGTTTTAAATTTATAAAAGGTGAATTACCAATATTACCAATAACACATACGAGCAAGTATACTCGTCCGTTATAGCAAGATTATGAAGGTAAGTCGATCGTCATAGGATTTGAGTGAATCGAGCACAAGTTTGAATTAACGAGTCTATTAAAACATATAACAAAGCAAATAGATATAATGAACTTCGATGATTAAAACTACACTTGCTTAAACTAGTATCATATCATAGATTAATGTGATTGTGTTAACTACTTAACATGTTGGTTGTGATAATTAGTTGAAAACTAATCTATTGTTCTTACAAGTTAAACCTTCGTCAAGATTTTAGTTCATAAAAACAAGCTTTAAGTTTAACCAATCAATTCAAGATCAATTCAAGTTTCATAAGTCTACATCAATAAACTTAAACACAAAAACATCCACATGTTTATCAAATTGCTTAAGAAATGGTCAATACAAAAGGTAACCGATCATAGACAAAAGGCTACAATTGATTCTCAACAACTAATCTTACGACCATTTAGATGTTTCCAACCAATCCAATTTGATGATCAAAAGCGCTTCTATTACAACCACACCTTAGTTCCTTTGTATAATCAAGAATAATGGGTAAAACAATCATCCATAGACAAAATGATTATGACTAGTTGAATTAAACGAAGTTCTTTCGACCCCAACGACATTACCAATTAGCCAAACTTGATTAACAAATGTCACTATGAAACTTTAGCACGATTGGATCTTAGAATTAACTTGAAATTGAATTAAAACATGTTAACACAATCACTAACTAATCATATGATAATCAACATCATTTAAGCAAGTGCATAAAGAAACTAGCCACTCATAGCAAACATGAACATAAACTCATAACTTTGATCATTAGAAAACATGATTAAAAGTCTTACAATTCTTGGAATAAGATTACAAATGATGAAGTAGTGATTCCCAAAGGATCGTGGTGGACTTCTTGGTGTTTTGGCCTCCAAAGGTGGAACTTCTGGAACTCCAAACTTCTCTGGATTTCTAAGGACGAATTTTAAGAGGTTAAGGCTTGGTTTGATGAGTAGAGAGCTTTGTAATTGAGGTGTTTTCTCATATGCTCACAATTAGCCTCTATTTATACTTTTCCAAGGCCTAGGGTGTTAAATGCTTAACTTGGCCTCCAAGGAGTGAGGAAGGGACTAGAATACACCAAGGGAAGGACCTAGAATCGTTTGGATGCAAAAGGGAAGCTTAGTGATGAAGATTTGACAACTGCAGCTACTCCAACCGGATCGGTCATACGACCAACCGATCCGCTGGTCTTCAATAATAACACGCCGACCGATCCGGTTATGGTCATGAGCGATCGGTCGGTTATGGCAAAACATTAATTCCGACCAAATTCCAACCGATCCTACTGAAGGTGTAACCGGATCCGTTGGATCTTCCGAGATACGAAACTTGATTTTTCTCTTCACTCGACTTGTAGAACTTGGTTCTTCAATCACTAAAGTCTTCAAAGGTACTTGAGATTTAGCTTTCTTCAAACGGAATCTTCGATTAGTCGCATATTTCCATATTTTCCTCCATTTCTCGCACTTGGTTATAAATACTAGACAAACATCTCTAGATACGATTAAGTACTAAAATCACGCAAATATAACCAAATAATGAGATATAAAAGTACACATAATGCTACTAAAAACATGCACAATCCGAGTGTTATCAAATTCCCCACACTTAAACTTTGCTTGCCCTTAAGCAAATCTAGGACAAACATCCACCGTATCGGATCGTGATTATGAAAAATGTGATGCAAATCAACCAAGTATAAATACGAGAGAAGATTCATCAATTATGCTTATAAAGGTGAAACATCAAGATGTTTGACAATATCTAATGATTTTCTTGCATGATTAACATTTCAAAACACCTCACGAAAAATAATGGAATATAATTCACTCAATCACTCATTTTAGTGGAGTAACAAGATAAATCACACTCATTGCTCACCATGATTAGATTATTACCATAAGCTTGTACAAGAAACAAAACTCCACCGATGTGGCGTGAGCACCAAGTAAAACATCTAAAGAGGGCTTTTATTCGGGTTATAATGATAGGCTTAGGGTTAAGGGTATGGATAAGGCATGGGAATGTGAATGAAATTGGTGTTAAAATAAAATGAAATCAAGTCTAATACCCATGTTGCTAGCTACCAAACGCTCCACCTAACCAAATAAACGATTATAGCTTTGCTTTCTTCTTTTCCACTTTCCACAGCTTTTCACTTTGCCATGACAATTATTCTTCGATCGTAGCACATTGGCTATTATTTCCATACTTTCAACACAAATTATTTTTATTTTATTTTATTTTATTTTATTTTTTGTTGGAACAATAAACTCAACACATGGCTCAATCAATCACATAGGATGTGGTACTCATAATCATTTGAACAATCTTCACTTTCCATGAAACTAGCAACCAACTGTTTAGACATTGATATGGGATAGGCTAAGGTTTAAAGTGTAAAATCTTTTGTATTTTCCGGGTGAAGCAAACATGAAAGGGATGGCTCGTAAGGTGTAACTAGGGTATCTAGTGCTAAAATGAGCACTACAAATGGGTCCATGTGGGTGGTTAACTAACCAATGAGGCTAGCTAATATATCATTAGATGTAAAATGGAAGGCCATTTGGGTTAAATCCTAAGGTGCCTCTTTATCACACAATTTACTTAAATCGCATTTAATGCAATCTCACCATGTCCGTAATGATTTACAAGCACAAGTTCTAGAATAAATAAAATCACCAAGACACTCATAACAAAATTCTAAGCATAAAAGATGAATGCTAATAAGAAATAGGCTCAAATCCTCACAATTTAGTGGAAAGGGTATAATATGTGTTAGCAAATGTCATCGATCCCGTAATGGATTGCAATAGTAATCGGAACACATCTCGAAATTTCAAATATTACCAATTTTACCGGTGGAATGATCCATTATTCTAATAGATAATCCTAAAAGTGTGAAAACAACTAGATCACAAGGGCAAACAAAATTTTAAATTTAAGCATGAAAACTCTAATTTTTCCTATTCACCCCCACACTTAAGTTAGACATTGTCCTCAATGAAAACGAACTTCAAAGTATAGAAATAGGGAAAATAGAGATGAAACCAGATATGTCAATGAGTTTATCACCTTAAAATTTTTCTTCATCTGGCGCCCACCGGAGAAATCATCACCGCACACAATCTTATAAACAAACAAAAGGTTTTATTAAAGGTGGCACCCCCTCCACACTTAAGTTCAACCAAAGGTTTAAACTTGGGGAGTGACCACGTAAAATCACATCTCAAACACACGGGTTGCCTCCCGAGAAGCGCTTGTTTTATTATCGAGTCATCACCGACTCGAGTCTTCCCGACTTATTCACCGCAAGGGCGCTTTGAACATTTTGTAGAGTTCGGGATGTACATGAATTCTTCACCAAGATCTTCAATATCGCTCGCATAAACTCAAAGCTTGGTTTCCATGGAACAGTTTGTGGAATTCTTCCAGAAATGGTGCTACAAAGGTGATAGTTTCAATTCATTCTCATGGTGTCTCCAGACACCGTCAAGAATCGAAACTTCATTCGCTTGCTCCTTGTCGTAGTATAACTTGATTCGGTGTCCATTAACAATGAAACTTCCACCTTGTTTGTCATAGAGCTCGACATACCCGGATGGATATCCATGTTTAACGACATATGGTCCAAACCATTTTGGTTGTAACTTAGAGCTTTGAATTTGAATTTCATGTTAAAAGCGTAACTTTATCTCCCGCTTTGAATTCTTTTCAATTCGTAGCTTTTATCATGATAAGCTTTTGTTCTCGCTTTATACGCTTTGGAGTTTTCATAAGCTTGAGTCTTAATTCATCGAGTTTGTGCAATTGCGTAAATCTTTCTCTCCACTATTTTGAGATCGGTGTTACATTGTCCGAGCGCCCAATAAGCACGATGTTCAACTTCGAACGGCAAATGACAAGTCTTCCCATACAAGCGTCCGTAAGGAGTTGTACCAATTGGTGTTTTATAAGCCGCACGAAATGCCCACGAGCATCATCAAGTTTTCTTGCCCATAAAGACGGATTGTCTTTACCGCTTTTTCCAAGATTCTCTTGAGAGCTCTGTTGGTATTTTCGACTTGACCACTAGTTTGTGGATGATAAGCAATGCAAATCGATGATGAACTCCATATCTTTTCATGGTTTTTCCATTTGTTGATTGCGAAATGAGTTCCTCGATCGCTTATGAGTGCTTTGGGAATTCCATAACGAGCTAAAAGCTTTTTGAGAAAATTAACGACGACACGAGCATCGCTTGTCGGTAAAGCTTCGCTTCGCCCATTTGGACACGTAATCAATAGCAACGAGAATGTATTCGAATTTGTGGGATTTAGGAAAGGTCCCATGAAATCTATTCCCCAAATATCGAATATTTCACACACTTGAATGCTTGTTAATGGCATTTCATCCTTCGAGAGAGATTGGTGGTTCATTGACAAGCGCCACAATTTTGAACAAGTGTATGTGCTTCTTTGAATATTGTTGGCCAATAGAATCCAAGATCAAAAACTTTCTTAGGCGTGGTGGAAGGACCATAATGTCCCCAGTTGGGCCATGGTGACATTCGCCAAGAATTTTACGAGTTTCGAACCAAAATACATCTTCGGATCATCCCATCGGGACACATTTTGAAAATATATGGCTCTTCCCAAAGTTGTATTTGAGTTCAAAAGAATTTGCTTCTTTGAGCATGAGTTAGTCCTTTTCGAGAATTCCTCCGCGAGGTAGTTTGCAAAGTCAAGAAACCAAGGATCGCTATTTCCGCCGATGGTCATAAGAGTTTCATCGGAAAATAATCATCGATTTCTTCTTCTTTCAACTCCTCAAGATTAGGATTTTCGAGACGAGATAAGTGATCGCAGAAGATTCTCTCGCCTTTCTTATCTTTGATTTCGATGTCAAATTCTTGGAGTAACAAAATCCATCGAATAAGACGTGGTTTAGCGCCTTGTTTGGTGAATGATACTGAGTGTCGAATGATCGGTAAAACGATCGCTTTTGAGAGCACAAGATATGATCCGAATTTGTCAAAGGCAAAACGACAATGAGTAATTCTTTTTCGGTGACGGTATAATTTTGTCGGGCACTATTCAAAGGTCTTGTCGGCAAAATATATAGGCCGAAAGTTTTTCCTTCGTTGTCCTAAGATGACTCCAACAAAGAAAATCGTCATGTCGCATTATAAGTTCAAGGGTAGTGACCAATTAGGTGAAACCATGATCGAGCACTAGTAAGTTGAGATTTCAATGATTCAAAGCTTTTATGCAATCAAGATCAAGTCAAAGATAGATTCTTTCTCAAGAAGTTTTGTCATCGGACGAGATATTTTGGAAAAATCTTTGATGAATCGGTAAAACCAAAGATGTCCTAAAAACTCCTAACGGCTTTGACGTTGGTTGGTGGTGGAAGTTTTGAGATGACATCGACCTTGCTTTGTTGACTTCCATTCCAAGACTAGAGATTTTGTGGCCAAGCACAATTCCTTCGGTTACCATAAAGTGGCATTTCTCCGATTGAGAACAAGATGTGCAATTTCACATCTTTTGAGAATTTTATCGAGATTAGAAAGGCAAGCTTCGAATGAATCTCCAAAATCGAAAAATCATCCATGAAAACTTCCATGGAGGTTTCTAGCATGTCTTTAAATATGGCAATCATACACCTCTCGAAAAGTCGCGGTGCATTACAAAGACCAAAAGGCATACGCCGATATGCGAGGTTCCAAAAGGACAAGTGAAGGTGGTCTTTTCTTGATCGTTAGGATCGATGGGAATTTGGAAATATTCGAAAATCCGTCGAGGAAACAAAAGAATTTATTTCCGCTAGTCTTTCAAGCATTTGATCCATGAACGGAGCGGAAAGTGATCCTTTCGGTGGCTTTGTTTAACTTACGATAGTCAATACAAACACGCCAACCGGTAATGATTCTAGTTGGAACTAGCTCATTTCGCTCATTAGTTACAACCGTCATTCCTCCTTTCTTAGGAACACAATGAATGTGGCTTACCCAAGGGCAATCCTCAATTGGGTAAATGATTCCAAGATCGAGAAGTTTAATGATTTCCTTTTAACAACTTCTTTCATGTTGGGATTGAGTCTACGTTGACGTTCTACCACGTGTTTAATCCTTCTTCAAAATTGATTTTGTGTTTGCAAAATTAGGACTAATTCTCGGATATCGATGTTTTCCAAGCAAAAGCTTGTTTGTGATTTTGAGCACGAAACTAAACTCTTTCTCATTATCCTTGAGCAATGAAGATATGACTACCGGAAGAAGTGAGTTTTCCTCCGATAAGCATATTCAAGATGATTTGGGAGAGGTTTGAGTTCGAGATCGTGGGTGGTTCTTCGATAGAGGATTTTATTCGCATCTTGTCATTGAAAGTGATTTTCAAAATTTTCTTCCTCTTCCTCTATTTCTTCTTCTTCCGAGTTATCTCCTTCAAATTCCATTTTCATGAAATCATCAAACTCTTTGTCGAATTAATTTTTCGAAGTAGTCATGAATGGATCGGATTCGCTCAAGAATGCATCTAATTCCTCATCGCTGACTTCGCCTATAACATCGACGTTAAAACAAGTGTCATCACCGAATGTGGGTAGCGCATTGCTTTATCGATAAGAAAAGTGATTCGATCTTCCCCAACCCAAGGTTGAGTTCTTTTCCTTTAACTTTGATGATTATGTCGGTATATAGGAAAGGTCTTCCTAAAATGAGTGGGACTTTACTATCTTCTTCCATTTCCAAAATTACAAAATCCACGGAAAAATGAATTTACCGACTTGAACAAGCATATTCTCACTATTCCACGGATATTGATAGGAATGATTTGCCAATCGATGCTCATTTTGTTGGTTTCAGTCGTTGTTGCATAACTTGGAATAGAGTGAATAAAGCATCAAATTGATACTTGCGCCAAGATCGGCTAAAGTATCACATTTAACGTTATTCCGAAAGTACATGGAATAAGAAAGCTCCCGTGATCTCCGAGCTTTGGTGGAATTTTGTTTTGAACTATAGTCGAGCATTCTTCGTTAAGAAAAGTTTCGATATTTGCTCAAGCTTGCTTTTGTTATTAAGAAGTTCTTTCAAAATTTCCGTAATTGGGCATTCCGGTTATAACATCAACGAGAGGAACATTGAGTCTAACCTCTTTGATTATTTCGATAAACTTCTTATAACGTTCTTCCATCTTTTCTTTCTTCAGGCGTTGAGGATAAGGAATTTTTGGTGTATACGCCTTGACGGGTGGAATGTCTTTCTTTTTGGTGGTTTGAGTTGTGTTTGGTTCTTTGTTTTCATCCTCACTATCAGCGGTGATAGGAGTATTAGGATTAGTTGGTGGATCGTACGAGAGACCACTTCTTGTGAAAACAGCATTGATATGTTCATTTCTTGTTTGGGGTGGACGGTACGTCTTATCATTTGATGGTTTTGGATTGGATTGAGTGTTACTTGGCAATGAACCGATGGTCGAGAAGAATGTTGGTCGAAAGTCCGCCAAGCTTGTTTTCAAGGTCTTGGATAGATTCTTGATGATTTTTCCGTCCTTGCTCAACTTTGGCTTTGAGATTGAAAATTGATTTTGATAAAATCATTTGCGGATTTTGACCACCACGAATTCTCTCATGGTTTTTTCAATTCGGTTTCTTCCGCCTTTTGTCGGAACTTTGGTTTGGTGGATCGCCGCCTGTGGTTGAGAATCACGGTTGTCATCCCTTGGTCGGCGATCTTGCCAATTTCCAAAATTTCGACCGTAATAATTACTACGATATCCCCCTCAACGGTATCCTCCTTGAGCGTAATATGCTTCTCCTTCTTTCGGTCCACCCATAGGTTTATCGTCGCACTCGGACGATGGGTGATTTCCTCCACAATTGTTGCATCCGTCTCGCATGTCTTTCATTTCATCTTTCATATCCTTGTATTGCGAGTTGATTTGTGAGGTTAACGCCCATCTTCTCCATGAGTTTTGAGGTATCGGTGTTTTCGACAAAAGCAACGGTTTTCGGAGAGGTTTGGTTTTGAATCTTTGGACCAATCAAGTTTGAGGAGTACTCGATCTTCGAGCAATTGATGTGCATCATTAGGAGTTTTATAGAGAAAATTCCTCCAAGATCAAGGATGCCTTGAGAGATTTCATCTAGTCCATGGTAAAAGATTTGGATAATGGTTCCTTTTGATAATCCATGTCCATGACAACCACGGCAAATCTTTCATTCGCCAAGCTTCGACAAGTGATTCGCTTGGGTTTTGGTTGAAAGACGAATTTCTCCCATTAATCGATCAAACATGGCGGTGGAAAGAATCGCTCACAAAAGCTTGCCTCATCTCCTCCCAAGTATTGATGATTCCCGGGTTAATTCATTGTACCATACTTTGGCATCTCCGCGAGTGATGATGGAAAAGTTTGAGTTTAATGGCATTGACATCGTGTCGCCATAACGGAACATGCCGCAAATTTCGATGAATTCGCAATGTGCTTATGCGGATCGGCTGCGCACGCCATCGAATTGTCGGTCTTTGATCATAGAAAGGTGATGTCCTTCACGGTGAAGTTGTCACCAAGGTTAATAGCAACAATAGCACTTCCGGAGTTGGTGCTACGGTTGGTTGGTTCCCACATGGGTTGATCGTCCGCCATGGGAAAAGGTAATTGGTGAAAGGGTTGTAAACAACTTTGGCTTCAATGAGGTTATCAAATGGTGGGTTTGGTACTCTTGGTACACGGGATCGTTCGCAGGGATTTGAGTGAATCAGAGCACAAGTTTGAATTAACGGAGTCTATTAAAAACATATAACAAAGCAAATAGATATAATGAACTTCAGATGATTAAAAACTACACTTGCTTAAACTAGTATCATATCATAGATTAATGTGATTGTGTTAACTACTTAACATGTTGGTTGTGATAATTAGTTGAAAACTAATCTATTGTTCTTACAAGTTAAACCTTCGTCAAGATTTTAGTTCATAAAAACAAGCTTTAAGTTTAACCAATCAATTCAAGATCAATTCAAGTTTTCATAAGTCTACATCAATAAACTTAAACACAAAAACATCCACATGTTTATCAAATTGCTTAAGAAATGGTCAATACAAAAGGTAACCGATCATAGACAAAAGGCTACAATTGATTCTCAACAACTAATCTTACGACCATTTAGATGTTTCCAACCAATCCAATTTGATGATCAAAAAGCGTTTCTATTACAACCACACCTTAGTTCCTTTGTATAATCAATAATAATGGGTAAAAACAATCATCCATAGACAAAATGATTATGACTAGTTGAATAACACGAAGTTCTTTTCGACCCCAACGATTATTACCAATTAGCCAAACTTGATTAACAAATGTCACTATGAAACTTTAGCACGATTGGATCTTAGAATTAACTTGAAATTGAATTAAAACATGTTAACACAATCACTAACTAATCATATGATAATCAACATCATTTAAGCAAGTGCATAAAGAAACTAGCCACTCATAGCAAACATGAACATAAACTCATAACTTTGATCATTAGAAAACATGATTAAAAGTCTTACAATGCTTGGAATAAGATTACAAATGATGAAGTAGTGATTCCCAAAGGATCGTGGTGGACTTCTTGGTGTTTTGGCCTCCAAAGGTGGAACTTCTGGAACTCCAAACTTCTCTGGATTTCTAAGGATGAATTTTAAGAGGTTAAGGCTTGGTTTGATGAGTAGAGAGCTTTGTAATTGAGGTGTTTTCTCATATGCTCACAATTAGCCTCTATTTATACTATTTCCAAGGCCTAGGGTGTTAAATGCTTAACTTGGCCTCCAAGGAGTGAGGAAGGGACTAGAATACACCAAGGGAAGGACCTAGAATCGTTTGGATGCAAAAGGAAGCTTAGTGATGAAGATTTGACAACCGCGGCTACTCCAATCGGATCGGTCATACGACCAACCGATCCGCCGGTCTTCAATAATAACACGCCGACCGATCCGGTTGCGAGGTTGCGATCGATCGATCGGTTATGGCAAAACATTAATTCCGACTAAATTCTAACCGATCCGGCTAAAGGTGTAACCGGATCCGTTGGATCTTCCGAGATACGAAACTTGATTTTTCTCTTCACTCGACTTGTAGAACTTGGTTCTTCAATCACTAAAGTCTTCAAAGGTACTTGAGATTTAGCTTTATCGAAACGGAATCTTCGATTAGGCGCATATTTCCACATTTTCCTCCATTTCCTCGCACTTGGTTATAAATACTAGACAAACATCTCTAGATACGATTAAGTACTAAAATCACGCAAATATAACCAAATAACAGATATAAAAGTACACATAATGCTACTAAAAACATGCACAATCTGAGTGTTATCAGTGGCCCTTCTGTCCATGGTAGTCGCAGTATCCGCTTCCCACGCGTCGATCTTCTAGGATGTGCATTGGAGGGGGTCTTGGGAAGTTTGCACCTTCTGTCACAAATATTTCTTTTGGATTTTTGGTTAGTGGGGTGTATTTATCATTATCGCGTCCACTTCCCTGGCTGCGGTAATTCCTGTTGCGGTTGCTACTCTGGTTAGTGGATTGTCTCCGAGGTTGTTCATGTGACCTGTGGTTGGAGTAACCTTTCCTGCTATCCGCCGCAGCTGCTTCTCCTTGGATAAAGGACCTTGTACGCTTCATAAGTTCATCAAATGATTGGGGAATTTTGTCATTCAGCCTCTTTATGAGTTCTGGATTATTGATCCCATTCATGAATCCTGAGATCTTCAGCACTTTGAGGCATGCTTTGACTTGTATGCACTCATCTTTGAAGCGCTCCACATAGGCGCTTGTGGATTCCCCCTGGCGCTGTTTCACTCTGGCGAGTTCGATAGGGTTTTTAGCACACTCTTTCTTTGAGTGAAGTTTAGGTGAAACGCCTTCCGCAACTCTTCGAAGCCATTAATGCTTCTACGTGGAAGCCATCGAACCAGCCGTGAGTTTCCTACTAATGTTGAATTGAATATGGGCACCACACGGTTGTGGCCGCCGATAGTAGCGGCCGATTCAAAAATTTTAGGTGATCGTGTGGTCACCTGTTCCATCATAGGTTTTCATATTGGCGGGCATGCGCCTCCTTTTATTTTTTGAGAAGTCACTGATGCGCCGAGTGAACGCGTTAACCTTTTGGCGACGCCAAGGAAGGGATAAGTCCTCTTCCTCCTGGTCACGATACCTTCCCCTGGATTTCCAGTATCCAGTCTCGCTATCCTCGTTGTCCGAGGTATCACCGGAGAAAGTACTTTCTCTTTGTTGGCGCTTGCGCGGACCATCTAAGGAGTCAGAGGATGAACTTCTCCTCTTTCGACGCTTACGCTCAGTGTTTCCAGATTCTGAGCTTGAAGAGCTTCCATTTGGGGAGCGTCGTCGCCTCAGTCTGTCATGAACCCTGCGGTTTCCAAGCCTATCATGGATACTAGTACGCCGCCCATCTTCGCTCGATTCTCCCAGACATCGCAGTCATTGCAGATCATTCTCACCCTCTTCCCAACTCGTAACACCGGAGGCTCATGGCCGTCTTTTCTCGCGCTTCTCCTTCTGAAGGCGCGACGGAGATGCCTCATACTCTGTGTCAAAGTTTAGTCGGGATTTCAAGCTCTGAGTCGACCTCTTTTTTGCTTCCTCTTGCATAAGAGTGGCCAAGGTTTCGTAGTTTTGAGACACAAAGTCACTTGGCGCTACTTCAGGCGCAATTCCTTCCAGTGCAAAGGCATCCGTTTCCATGTATGGGCTCCTGTTTCGAAGAGGTGCGCCTGGTGTTTTTGTGAGATCCTTTTTCGGTAGGGGAGTGATAAAGAGATTACGCGGTGGCTCTTCCACGTTGGTTGTTGTTGTGGTGGCATAGGTTGTCCCCGCTTGTTGCTCCATCGCTGGGAAGACCAGATCCGAACCTTGGTTTTAGTCGACCGTTGTTCCAGAGGCCTGTTTGAAGGTTGATCCGCCTTGCTGTTTCTTTCCATGCATGTCGCCATGCGATCGCTGGTTTTGGTTTCCTTGTTTCGTCATTCTAGTTCTTAGTGTTAGGGTCCCACGGATGGAGCCACTTGTTGATACAAAAGTTAGGCGTTCCTTATTTGGGTCCGATTCCGTATCAATTATGTCTTAATGATTGAGACCTGCACACTAAGAAAACAGAAAACACCGTTAGGCTTACCGTGGGATTGTCTCCCACGATCATCCTCCAGCGTGAGAGTAAGTAATCGGTTTGAGGGTATGTTTAAGAATTAGGGTTTTTAGATCGTACCTTTAATGATGGTTCGAATATCCTTTATATACACATGAAACCCAAGTGATTTCGTATTCCTCACATTTCGGCATATCCCGCCTAAGTCAGGCAATCAATACATATCCCGTTCCATGAGAGATACCCGAGATCTAAAACCATAAATAACTTTGGGTTTAGGCCTTCGCGGCCCAAACCACATCGGTTTAGCCCATGCGTACCGGGCTCGATCGCTAGTAATGTTATTGGCCGGGTTCATGACCCGAATGCAGACTATACGTCATCAATACTTTTTCTGTTGGATGTTGATTGGATGATAACACTAATTCTTTTCTTTTCTTACATCGTATTTTGTCTTACAAAATGCACTAACCTTTCTTGTCATTTTGTTTAGTTAATCCCAAAATAAGCAGTCCATCAAGATTCTTTGGAAATAAGATAACTTTCCCCAAAAAGTTGTCCAAACCTATTACCAAGTAGATCTCGAGGAAACCAGAGTTATCCATTGATAAAACTCATCAAAAAGGACACTCAAATTGCAATAGAGGTATGACTTTCATAAGACTTATCTCTAAGTAATATTATTAAAAACATGTGTATGATTGTCACTAAATACGAAATTATGTGTTTATAGTTTATCTTCCATATAAATATCTAAATATAGTTATATGATATACGTGTCTTCATTAGAAAACGTCGTGCACACGTGTCATCGTCCGTCTAAACCTAGGTATATCATTATGTATTGTCCAAACCTAATATCTAAAAATCAAATCTTTCTAAATACAAATAAAACAAAACACAAATCTCAAATATTCCTCTTTCCCTATAAAAAACCCTCTGATTGTCAAACCCCTTACCAATAAATCCCATTTTTCAAATCTTCCACTTTCAAAAAACTCACACAACTTCATCTTCTTCATCTTATCATTTTGAGAAATCCAAACCAAGGAAGATCTTTGTCATCATGGTCTACATCGCTCTGGTGATCATCATCATCTCGCGCATCGTTCTCGTGTATCCAATGATCAAATTTTCGCATGGAGACATGTTCTTTGTTTTATTGATCTACATTTGTATCATCTATCTGATCCTTTGTATTGCTTTAAGCATTGAAATGAAATATAAATGATGTCGTAATTTTCTCGTTTTATTCTCGCGTAGTATGTTTTTTTCCTTTTGTTCGCACATTCAAAACCTCAACATGTTTAAAACTATTAATGTAAGTTCAAGAATTAGCATTGGCTAAAACACAATTTTATATTGTAACATATAAGTCATAAAAATAGATCCTACGTCAAAACAAATTTCTGCCAAACCTACAGATCTCCCGGATCCCTGGATTTTAACTCGTCGAATCCCTTTTAAAAGGGAACCGGCAGAACCGGAGAAACTGATGACAGAAACTCATGCGAACACCATAAAAATCATTTCATGAAAACTTACTATAAAAGGAAAATCTAACTAAAATATCAAAAAGGAGTGAGTTAAAAATATAGGAGTGTCATTGTCAATAAAATAGAATAGACAATAAAAACGTTAGGAGATCCTATTACTTTACCATAGTTCATAAATAAAATACTTAAAGGTGTCACCAATCAAAAACAATCCCACTCTCGAAGTTTTACTATGAACTAACATACTCATGTAAAATATTCGTTTCATGTCTATAGGTCTCATCATGTCTCATGGGTATGACTTCGATCATCAACTTACTTATGTCTACATTCCAAACATATCTTTTGAACCTAACACCCCTGGCAATCATGTTCGTGGGTTCAATAATCTCGAAACTCGTTTCTTTCATGAAGGACGTGTTGTTGACTCACCTCTAATCTTCCAAGAAGGTATCAATACCTCATTCCACACCATAGGACTAGAAGGTCTTCTCAAGATCAACGAGAAAATTTGTCCTCGGTTTGTTTTGGAATTCTTCTGTCAAGTTAAGCTCGTTCGTAACGAGGATCGTTCTCTATCACTATGGTTTTGGATCGAAAACCAAAAGTTTTTTTTGACTCTTGAGCAATTTGCTCACATTCTCCGAATTCCAAATTATGGACAATGTTCTTTCACTGAAGATTGGTCCCTTGATTCTCTCTTTAACTATCGTGAAGAAAACAGTCCATATTGTTCATGCATTCCCTCTCCTCAAGAAATAACTCGCTTTCTAAGCACTCCTCAACATTCCAACTACTCGAATCCCAACATAATTCATACACGTGAACTCCGGGATGATCTTAAACCTCTCGTAGTCATCCTACGTGAAAATGTTTGGAGTCTTGCAGGAAATCGTGAGATACTTCCCGCATGTTGTGCTCATATGATTTACTGTCTTCTAACTCAACAATCATACAATCTTGCCTACTTTTTTGCAAGGCGAATTGTAAACCTCCAACGCAACAAGAACAAACTAATACCATATGGGATGTTCCCGACATGCCTTTATCATCATATCATGTACTATTACCCAAATCCCTCAATATTCACTTGTGAATAAATTGAAGGAGCCTCTGAATGCATCTTTCATCACTTCATTCTAACTCAACCGGGATTTTAGCAGGTTAGTTTAACTGTTAGTTTCGACCCATATATCTTTTGCTTGGTGTGACTTAAGTGTTTTGTGTGTCATATGTGGGTTATACGTGTGTTTTGGTATTAAATTCTTTGTGTAACATTTATTGATGTAGTTTGAGTAGTGATAGTTTTGGTTAATTTTATTTCATTCACATTGGTGACGTGGAAATGACTTGTATGGTTTTTGTGTTTCGCGGTTATTGCGTAACAAGTTTTGTTCAAGTTCCTGAGCGTTAATAATTTACGTGGTGTTTGGTTTTATGGTTTATATTAATAATAAGTGTGAAAATTCTATTTTTGGAAACTTAGGTTTTGAAATAATTTTTATGCTAGTTGTTGTAAAACGAAGGTTTATCGCGTAAGACGTTAGTTTTCGATATAGGCTTTTATAAAATAGCAAAACCCAAGGTTTAAAGTGTAAATATATATATATATATATATATATATATATATATATATATATATATATATATATATATATATATAATATAATTATGGACTAATATTGGGATTTTAGGGGAAAAGAAACAAATTTGAGTCCTAATATAACTCTTAATTAAGGAGGTTATCTAGAAGGGTCTTAGGGTAGTATAAATACAAAACCAAAACACCCTCACTTATTTTTTTGAGAATAGTCGACTAGCAAAGAGGAGAGAAAAAGAGAAAAGTTAGGGTTTCACTATTTTGAAGAAAAACAAGCTTAAGGTATGTCTAGTTATTCCTAATTCATTTAATTAATGATTTGATTCATGTAATACAAATTATGGTGGATTAGGGTTTACCTTAAAATCTGTAAGTTAATATTGTAAGACATGTTAGGGTCATTAGTTAGTGATTTTATGGTGATTGGTGAAAGAATTAGGGTTTAGAACATGCGAATTAATGAGTTAAGTGCTTGCAGTTTTTAGGGCTGTAGTAAACGATGATTTTATAATAGATGATAAAGAGTTAACTAATGTTTTTTGATTCTAAACTGTAGTTCAGAGGGTTGGCTTTCCGAAAAGTCCGGCCTCGACTGATTTCGAGTCTGGGAAGGGTGTCAAACGATTTTTGTAAGAAAAGGTGTCAAAGCTGTTAAACCGGGACACATTTAGATTAGAATAAAAGAGGTTAAATGTGGGTCTAAAAGTGTAATAAAGGGTAGCCCTTCTGGGGAAGTTAATTTTTATGTATTATTTGACTTCCACGCGAAGGATAGCCATTAATAAGTTGTGAAAGTATGATTTGCTGGTGAACACATTTCGGTGTGTGTGCAGATCCGAATCTGGATAGTTTTGATGTTTGATTTTCTAGAGGGCACTTGTGTGTGTTTTAGTTCATGGCCTTCTGGTAGTGGCTTGTACACTCATGAGGGACCATGATAAATTTTTGGTGTGAGTTGTGGAGTTCTTTTGGTTGTAATTTTATGTGGGTGAAAGTACCCCAAAAATCTGCGTTTGTTGGTAAAAAGTAAACAGGGGGTTTAGTGAGTGTAAGCAGTTAGTAGTGTTGGGTATGGAGTCGAGGTGGCCCGTGATGGTTAATACAGCCCTTAGACATCCATCATATGTGTGTTACATGGACGTAAGCTTTTGGCTTGGTCGCGTGTAACGTGGTTTTATTTTTGTTTGTTTAGATTTGTGTTAGACTTTTGTTGAAGCTGCGGAGTTTTCAGGTGAGTTTCATAATCCCATTTTTCTTTGTTTTGAACTTGGGATGGAAATGATGCTTGTGTTGAAATAAGTTTTAAGTTGTTGTGATTACTTGGTTTAATTAGTGCATGGACTTGTAAGTGGTTATTGTATGCATACTGCATGTTATGTTTCTTTCTGAGTGGTTGTTCTGTGTGATTCTAATTGGAGGGTAGCTTTGTTACCCATTATTCGTCTGTGTTGTTCCAATTGGAGGGTGGTGACTCTACCCAATATTGTTCTGTTTGATTCCGATCGGAGGGTAATGGTTACCCAATTATGTTGAATTTGGATCGTGGGCACGTTCCGTCCCGTTGATGGTTAATGTTGAGATTGCATGTTACTACATTGATAGCTATCTTATTGTACTGCCATGTTTTGATATCACAACGAACTTGTTGGAAAGGGTTAGATTTTGTGTCTTAAACCTATGAACCTCACCAACTTTATGTTGACATTTTTAAGCATCATTTTCAGGTGAGCGTCATAAGGATAAGATAGAAGGAAGCGAATAGGCGAGACCATAGTTGCATTTTAAGATGTTTATCTTTATGATTTGGATTTATGACTTTATTTTAAGTTTTGAATGCGATACATTGTTTGTTTACGTTTAGTAATTTATGTCTTAATAAAGACACCTTTGGAGTTTAAATTTTGTTTATTTTGGGTATTGTTATGGCACTTTGTGTCTACATAATGCTTTATTATTATGCATATAGAAATTCTCTATTTAGACGCCAAGTGTTGTGATGATATCCATGAAGTTACACTCGCGTTTCCGCCTTGGCGAGGTGTGCCAGAATGGTATCAGAGCCTAGGTTATAGAGAAGTAGGTGGTTGAACCTAGACTATAACCTAAGAGTCCCTCATATAGATGCAATTAGGGTCTATGTATAAGTATGGTAATTTATATGATTATTTTCCCTAAATTCATGATTTGTTTCTGTCGATTTTTGGATGTCTATTTTGTCCCCTATACTTAGTATTGTATATGTTGATTTTAGTATGTCACCTCATTTGCGTAAGAAGTTTCGTTAGGCTATCATTTTTGCTACCGGTTGCAAGAGAAGTGGTAGGTTGAAGCGGACTAACCATTGAATCTGAGTTCCCGCTAGCATGTATCCATGTTTGGACAAGGAGAGGATGTTTATGGAAAACTTTGGTGGAGAAGAAGTGGAGAGGTTTGTAACCACGGTGACTGCTGGAGATGGAGCCGTTACCAAGTACCCTGGGAAGTGTCCTCACTTCTCAGATAAAGGAAAGGTGGTTCAGTCTAAACCTCATGATTTGTATGCACTTGTGGATCATGCGGAATTGGAAGAAAGAAACATGAATGGTTTTGGCACGTCGTCGACTACCTCAACGTGTAGGAAATAGGATTGGGTGGTTGAGTAAAGATGAAGAGGAGCTAGGATGGAATGATGTGGATTCGGATCTGGAGTCCGCAGCAAGTAGTAAGTTTCACCGATTTGAGTGGGGAGGCAAGTGCGAGAGTGGAGCTTGAGATATTGTGCGACGTCTTTTGTTTTGTGTCATGTTTTGGAATTCTTATATTATCTTTTTCCATCTGGAGCCATGTTGGAGAACGATTACTCCTGAATATTGGATCGATCTTATCCAAGTGATTTTGATTATAGGGTTTAGGTGATCATTGGAATTGTTCCATGTGATATGATTGTTTGCATGAAGTGTAGTCATAGGAGGGAGTACACTTGTGAAAGGGGGCATAGATAATTATGGTGGCCAACTTAATTATACATGCGTCACAACACAAGTGGACTTGCAAGTATGATAGCATGGATTGTGTTGTGTATTAGGTGCTATGTGGTATATGTGTGATATCATTGAGATGTGTGGTTTTGGAAGTAAGTATGCGTGTGGAATAGGCCTTATAACTATGGTCGCGAACATAATTATAAGGGTATCACACACGTGAACTTGTGACCATGATTACATTGATTGATGCTTGTTGTTATATGTTGTGGTAGATGTTATGTGATATCATGTTGATGATGGTTGTATGGTTAGAGAAATATTCTCTTAACCGTTTGGGCAATCGTTATATGTTAGAGTGTGTAAGTGGTAAGATTTCATTCTAACTATCATATGATGATACCTCGATTATCTAGTGGTACTAATGTTGTGATATTTAACCTAATTCTCTGGTTAGCATCCCTGTTCGTACCATGTTGGTACGGATGCCCTATCCTTCCTATTCGACGTCGTGATAGGTGTTGGTCATTCAGATTCGTTTCTTTGGTTATTCCTTGCATTCATTCCTCAAATGAATATTATAGTATTTTTCGACTACGATTGGTTCATAACAAGTTGGTGCGGATATTTAATCCCTCATTTACACACCAATTGGATTTCGTGACATGTTTTGCGACTTGTTAGTATCGATGTTTTTCTATGATCTTAATTTGATCGTTGTACGAATGAGTCTTTACGTTCTTCGCTTGGTATGCAATGTATTTGTGTGAGTGTTCACTGGTATGAGTTCGTTTGATGATTATTTCGATTATGTGATTCTTTTATGTCTTCCACATTCGATTAAAAGGTTGCATTAGAGTCCTTATGGTATTTTACAACTCGTTTTGGGTATTTCAAGGTCATTTGATGGAAACTGTTATTTTTATGGTGAAAATGAAGTGTGAAAAAAAAACTTTTATGAAATAATTTTGAAGACATTTAGGAAGAATTTTTTGGTAAGTTTATGACGATATTATTCTAAAAACTGTCTCTTAAAAAAATAGTGGTTATAATGATGTCATAAATTTAAGGTGTTATGAGTCTATTGTCAAAACTATCATTGACATAACCATTAAGAATAAAACATCCTACAATTCTGCTATGAAAGTATATTTATTTTACTATCTTAATAAGCACGATTTAAATATCTTAAACAAGTAAGGTGAGTTACTATATTTCTATAATTAACTCTTGATGTCATAAAAACTATGTCTAATATGGAATTTAAGAAAATTATATTTAAAGTGACTTAACATATCTGAAATGATTTTCTTGCATAAAATGATTTGTATATTAAAAAATATATATATAAGTTTAAGGTATGTACTGTGAACACGATATTCATTTTTTTGGGTAAGGTCGAGTACTGGAATAAGAACTATATATGGTTCTCATTTACCAAACTTGATATGTATTTGGTTCATCAAGTGTTTCTTTTGTTGTGGTACGCTTGTGGATTTTCTATGTGTACGTGTATTCTATCTTTTCTTTGTATGGGGTTTTCATGAACAATTGATCTGTGTCTACTTTTATTTGTGAAATTCCTCATTGTGTTTTCTAGTTTTGATTCGATATTCGTTTACTGCAATAGTCGATAATTCGTAACCCCTTGAGTTCGTTTGATATACGTTTTGGTTCGACCGGTTACATGGTTCGCGCCGTTTTCTTAGGATAGATTGTCGATTTGGTTATCATTGTGTTTGTTGAAGAAGAAAAGGATGTTTGCCAAGTTGTCCAAGTGAGAGGTTCAGCTTCAAGATGTACGTTCTTCAGACATGTGGTCAACAATAGCGAGTTTTCATGGACACTAGTAAGATAGAAGTAGTGAAGAGTAGTTAAATCTCGGGACGAGATTTCTCTAAGGGGGGGATGATGTAACAACCGTGATTTTAGCAGGTTAGTTTAACTGTTAGTTTCGACCCATATATCTTTTGCTTGGTGTGACTTAAGTGTTTTGTGTGTCATATGTGGGTTATACGTGTGTTTTGGTATTAAATTCTTTGTGTAACATTTATTGATGTAGTTTGAGTAGTGATAGTTTTGGTTAATTTTATTTCGTTCACATTGGTGACGTGAAAATGACTTGTATGGTTTTTGTGTTTCGCGGTTATTGCGTAACAAGTTTTGTTCAAGTTCCTCAGCGTTAATAATTTACGTGGTGTTTGGTTTTATGGTTTATATTAATAATAAGTGTGAAAATTCTATTTTTGGAAACTTAGGTTTTGAAATAATTTTTATGCTAGTTGTCGTAAAACGAAGGTTTATCGCGTAAGACGTTAGTTTTCGATATAGGCTTTTATAAAATAGCAAAACCCAAGGTTTTAAGTGTAATAAAAAATAAATAATTTATTTTTTATTTTTTATAAGGGTATAATTATGAACGAATTTTAGGGGGGAAAAAAACAAATTTGAGTCCTAATATAACTCTTAATTAAGGAGGTTATCTAGAAGGGTCTTAGGGTAGTATAAATACAAAACTAAAACACCCTCACTTATTTTTTTTTAGAATAGTCGACTAGCAAAGAGGAGAGAAAAAGAGAAAAGTTAGGGTTTCACTATTTTGAAGAAAAACAAGCTTAAGGTATGTCTAGTTATTCCTAATTCATTTAATTAATAATTTGATTCATGTAATACAAGTTATGGTGGATTAGGGTTTACCTTAAAATCTGTAAGTTAATATTGTAAGACATGTTAGGGTCATTAGTTAGTGATGTTATGGTGATTGGTGAAAGAATTAGGGTTTAGAACATGCGAGTTAATGAGTTAAGTGCTGGCAGTTTTTAGGGCTGTAGTAAACGACGATTTTATAATAGATGATAAAGATTTAACAGATGTTTTTTGACTTTAAACTGTAGTTCAGAGGGTTGGCTTTCCGAAAAGTCCGGCCTCGACTGATTTCGAGTCCGGGAAGGGTGTCAAACGATTTTTGTAAGAAAAGGTGTCAAAGTTGTTAAACCGGGACAGATTTAGATTAGAATAAAAGAGGTTAAATGTGGGTCTAAAAGTGTAATAAAGGGTAGCCCTTCTGGGGAAGTTAAGTTTTATGTATTATTTGACTTCCACGCGAAGGATAGCCGTTAATAAGTTGTGAAAGTATGATTTGCTGGTGAAAACATTTTGGTGTGCGTGCAGATCCGAATCTGGATAGTTTTGATGTTTGATTTTCTAGAGGGCACTTCTGTGTGTTTTAGTTCATGGCCTTCTGGGAGTGGCTTGTACACTCATGAGGTACCATGATAAATTTTTGGTGTGAGTTATGGAGTTCTTTTGGTTGTAATTTTATGTGGGTGAAAGTACCCCAAAAATCTGCGTTTGTTGGTAAAAAGTAAACAGGGGTTTAGTGAGTGTAAGCAGTTAGTAGTGTTGGGTATGGAGTCGAGGTGGCCCGTGATGGTTAATACAGCCCTTAGACATCCATCATATGTGTGTTACATGAACTTAAGCTTTTGGCTTGGTCGCGTGTAACGTGGTTTTATTTTTGTTTGTTTAGATTTGTGTTAGACTTTTGTTGAAGCTGCGGAGTTTTCAGGTGAGTTTCATAGTCCCATTTTTCTTTGTTTTGAACTTGGGATGGAAATGATGCTTGTGTTGAAATAAGTTTTAAGTTGTTGTGATTACTTGGTTTAATTAGTGCATGGACTTGTAAGTGGTTATTGTATGCATACTGCATGTTATGTTTCTTTTGAGTGGTTGTTCTGTGTGATTCCAATTGGAGGGTAGCTTTGTTACCCACTATTCGTCTGTATGGTTCTAATTGGAGGTGGTGACTCTACCCAATATTGTTCGTGTGATTCCGATCGAGGGTAATGGTTACCTAATTATGTTGAATTTGGATCGTGGGCACGTTCCGTCCGTTGATGGTTAATGTTGAGATTGCATGTTACTACATTGATAGCTATCTTCTTGTCATCGCCATGTTTTGATATCACAACGAACTTGTTGGAAAGGATTAGATTTTGTGTCTTAAACCTATGAACCTCACCAACTTTATGTTGACGTTTTTAAGCATCATTTTCAGGTGAGCGTCATAAGGATAAGATAGAAGGAAGCGAATAGGCGAGACCATAGTTGCATTTGAAGATGTTTATCTTTTATGATTTGGATTTATGACTTTATTTTAAGTTTTGAATGCGATACATTGTTTGTTTACGTTTAGTAATTTATGTCTTAATAAAGACACCTTTGGAGTTTAAATTTTGTTTATTTTGGGTATTGTTATGGCACTTTGTGTCTACATAATGCTTTATTATTAGGCATATAGAAATTCTCTATTTAGACGCCAAGTGTTGTGATGATATCCATGAAGTTACACTCGCGTTTCCACCTTGGCGAGGTGTGACAAAAACTTTGGTGTTGAAACCACACTAGCATCCGTATCCTACTCTCCTTCACCCTCAAATGGTCCATTTTGGATTATGAGGAATCACCAAACTCAACAACCGGACCATATGGAAGTAGATACTTCCTTACATCCACCACCGACACATATATCACCACCTTCACCCCTAGTTGAACCACCTCCGACTTCATCAAACTTGCCTCCACAAACCCCTCCATCCTTTGTGGAACCTCCACCTTCCTCATCAACTTTCCTCCTCAAACCGCTCCATTCTTACCACCACCATTCCCTAGCCATGACAATGATTGTTGTCACTCTCAACATGTCCAAGGATTAGTTCATGAAGTACGTAACGAATTACGCTTCATGTTCTATCACCTTCTCGAACGTTTTGATGAAGTCAACAAATCTAGTTGTCCCTAAACATAGGAATACAAGCACAAGTGGTTCTCTCCTCTAGTCTTAGGCAACTTAGAATTGTTGGGAATTTTTCTTTAATACATGTTTGTATCATTTTCTTAGTTTTAGAGATATGTGTATCATTTCTCTTATTTTATTAAATGAAACTACATGTTTGTATGCTATATAGTTATGTGAATATGTTTGGTGCAACAATACATAACTCATTTGGACATTTACGTCACTACTCATATCTACAAGGTCGCCAGATTAGTTCTGTGTACACGGTTCCTAAGAATTTTCCTAGACGGATCCCTCACAGGAAGGATCCGCCAGAACCGTCTAATAGAATCAAAATTTTGAACTAATTTGAAGTTCATTTGAAGGAAACAATGCACCATATACTTGTTTTCTAACCTTTATTTTTTAGATTTTCGAAATACACATGAAGACTTTGACACCCTCAACAAGGGGGAGCTTTTCGTCAAAGCAAAGCATTGCAAGCTACTTGCAATACATTCACTTAGGCTTCATAACTACTTGACGCCCTCATCAAAAGGGAGCACTCATCAAGGGGGAGCATTTCGTCAAAGATAAAACCATTGCAAAAATACTTGCAATACACTCGTTTAACCTTCCTAATTATTTGACGCCCTCAACAAAGGGAAGCATCCGTGAATGGGGAGCTAAGACGAGAATCTTTCTCTTATCTTACTACCTCTCTTTACTTTTCTTCTTCTAATTCTTTCTCAATTTTTTTTTACCTTTCACAAGTTTTTTCTCAAAAACATTTTTCACTATTTGTTAGTTTTTTTTCGAATTTTATTTTTCCTTACAATAATCTTATGTTTTGTCATCAACAAAAAGGGGGAGATTTTTAATAAAAATAAACCATAAAAATGTTTATTTATATTTTACGATCTTCTAATGTTTTGTCGTTAACAACCGCAAAATCATTTTAACGAAATAAATAAAATACGTAAAAGCTTTGAGCCAATAATTTATTAACACTTTTACAAAAATAATAAAACCATCAAAACATGTTTAGTAAATAAGTTATATAAAACCAAAGACATTTTTATATAACACTTACAAGTAATATTGTTTACTTACATCTTATAAATGTATATGTACTTTGTATATGTTGTAATGGGTAAGTAATGGGTAAAAACCAAAGTCCATAACCCATGACCAATGATCCATTGACTAGGTACAATGAATCTTGTTGGGTAAAAACCAAAGTCCATAACCCATACCCATGGAGCATGATCCATAACCCATGACCCATTGCATGACATCATGCATGAAGTCATGTTGGATATTATCCATGATCCATGACCCAAAGTCTATGACCCATGACCCAAGATCCATAACCCATTGACTAGGTACATTGAATCTTGTTAGGTATCATGATCCAAAGTCCATGACCCATGGTCCATAACCCATAACCCATAACCCGATTTGCAACCCAAAATCCGGACTAAACTGACCCAGTAGCCGGATCCCAGCATTTGCACTAGCCGGATCCCTTTGGTGAGAGATCTGTCAGAACCGTGGGACAGTAGGCACATTTTGCCTATAAATAGTGAGCCATTTCTCTCTTGCTCACCACCACTCTTAGATATACTTTCTCTCAGTATTCTAACCTCACTAACCACAGATCCAAAGGATCATTCTATGTAGTTTTATCTTTGTGTGATTCTCTACGTTCCCCTTAAAGGCGAGATCACCACCTTTTCAAGATGTGCAAGCTCATGGTCATGAGTTTCTAAGCTTCATTTTCATCAAGACCACTGAAGTGCTTCTTGTTGATAGTTCTTTCCTCCCTCCATATAAGTGTCATGTTGAAGGCATTAGTGAATGGTGCCGAAGGTGTACCATCGATATGGTGCGTCGATGTACAAGTTATGTCGTTTGGGTTAAAGGATGTAGATATCCCTTTTAGTGTTGTAACAAGGAGTGTGTCTCCTTTGAGTAGTTGTGTTGTGGTGTAGGGTTGGGTAGTAGTTCCTACTTTGTAATGGAACTCGATTCAGCCCTGTACCGGATAAAGTGTAGGCGACATTGTGATAGGTTTGGTTCCACCGTGGAAGAACTCGGTGTCTAGCCTTGTACCGGATAAAGAGTAGGCGACGTTGTGAAGGCTTCTCCGCCACATTAAGGAGCTTGTGTTGTGTAGTGCTTAGAAACTCTCGATTGGGGTACTCAGGGAGTGGAGTAGGGCAAGGAAGGTGTCCTTGTAGCTGAACCACTATAAATACTCGTGTCGTGGTTTTGTGTTCCTTTACTCTTTATCTTTTGCATTACTTACTTATATGCTCATCTGTCAATATCCAACACACAATCTAAATGGATTGACATAAGTCGATCTAAATACTTTAAAACGAAGTTTTAATCGGCAAAACTATTCAACCCCCCTTCTAGTTTTCCACAGGATTGACATAAGTCAATCTAAATAATTTAAAATGAAGTTTTAATCGGCAAAACTATTCAACACCCCCCCTCCTTCTAGTTTTCCACAGTAATGAATTAAGATATTTTGAATCTTGACCATGCAAAACTTCATTTCGTTCAATATGCTCATTATTTTCATCGTCACTTTGTTCATCAAATGTAACCACAATTTGATCAATTTCACTAGGATTAAGTAATGAATCGTGTTGAACAGATTATTGCTCTTCATGTGCATATGCAAATACAATCACATTTATGAGGCATATGTCAGTGTCATGTACGTGAGATAGACCGTATGTATATTAGCCATCAAAACAACTGCAGCATTTGCTTCTAAATCTTCATATTCGTCATCTGATAAAGTATCTGCCATGAAACCTTATTGAGTTTCATTGAGTTCTCCTCCTGCTTCATCCTTGTATGCCATTAGCATGACATTTATGTAGTAATCACCCCCTCTGGTTCGTGGTTCAGGACGACATTAGCAAGATGTCCTTGCTTCTTGCAGTTATAGCAACGAAGAGTAGTTTCTAAAATTGTTGAATTCTCTATATCTACAACTTAAACATTCCTTTTAAAATTATTCATATTACCCGAGCCCCCTGCTGTTGCTTGACCATTCCCTGAATTTCCAGCATAACCACTCGTTATCATCCTACAACCACTAATTCTGTTATGAACTTCAACTCTTCCACCTTGTACAACTGCTTGATTCTCGGAGCGAAGAAGATTGTTTGATTGAGTAGAGAATTTAGAGAAGGCTCATGCAAGAAATGTCATTCCTTGATTCAAAGCATTAAAAGCATCATCTGGACCATCATATGTTTGTGCATAATACATGGTGTCAGAATTACCATCTGGATGAACTTGATGAGTTGGTGTTGGTGGAGCATAAGGAAAGTGACGTTGTTGTTGATCAAAAGCATGGTTTGACTTAGGATAAGGGGTAGGATATCCATGTGCCAGAGTGCAATCGAATCAGTAATTGGTGGTGGAGGTAAGCCATGTGTACCACAAGCTTCTTTGTCTTTAATAACCTCATACTCATGATGGTTTAAGATAATCATAAAGCAATCCATGATTTACACCATGAAGATCCTTGACTTGTGGAACAAAGGTTACATACTTGTGTCAATCAGGTCCTAAGGAGTTCAGAAACTTTGTGTTGATTGCAATGGTTGGCAGATGAATCATGTTTCTTTCCAAATCATTGACAATATTTGTGAAGCGATGATAGTATGATTCTAGTGATTCCCCAGGTTCAATGGTAAACACATCAAAGTTATGATACATTTTAGACTCCATGTCGATTTTGTTGAGTTCAGTGCCTTCCATCAAGAGATGTACATGTTCCCACATAGCTTTAGCAGTTGTTTGTGCATCAATACTTTTGTAGATTGGATTTGGAATTCCAAGAAGTATTTGTTGGATAGAAATTTCATCAGCTTCAAGGTAAAGTAGTTGTTCAGGTGTTAATCGGATGAGTGTAACAATTGTTACAGTTTCAGGTCTTGGTGGAACGGATGTGGGGTCTCCTGGAACAGTTTCAATTGGCATCTGAAAGGGTCCTTCTAGTATCACCTTTTTAAGATACTTGCCATGAGGTTTCTTGAGTTCCATGTACCTTAGAAAGCTACTTACCATTGCACATAGTTTCCTGGTGTAAGCATTGGAGGACGAGTATTTGAACCAGCTTCATGAATGGATTGTTGACTTGTGACAGCTCCACACATTTGAGAAAACTAGTGTTGTTGTTGAGGTAATTATTGTATGGGTGATGGTTGCTGAGGAGCTTGTTATGTGGGGTGTTGAGGAGGGGATTGTTGTGGGTGATAGGGATAATAAAGGTAATGAGGATAATGAGGATATGGTGGTTGAGACATGTTTGTTGTTGATGAATGATGCGGATCTTTAAAGATAATGAAGGTTGGTGTTGTTTAGGATTAGGTAGATTAGATGTTTTGGTATAATTCCTAAGTAGAAGAAAAAATAGTCCTTACTCGCAAAACAGTCTAACTCGCAGAAGTCTTACTCGCAAAACAGTCTAACTTGCAGAACTAATTCTTACTTGAAGAAATTTAAACCTTGAAATTATGCTTTCCTAACTCATAAGATGTTTGAGAATTCTCTAACTCGAAGTTCTTTCTTACTCGAAGATGTTTCTTACTCGAAGATGTTTCTTACTCGCAAGTATTTTCCTTACTCGCAGAAATACACTTCAAGAAATATATAACCCTTAGTAGAAAGGATTATAAAGAGAAGTTCGATTTCCTAACTCGGAAAGTAACTCGAACTTATAAGAAACGGTTAGTTTCTGGAAACCTTGCTCAAGACTTTTTTCCTTACTCGAGAACTTTATGCTAAGTCGAAGAAACTTAAAGCTTACTCGCAGAAATTCAATGCTTACTCGCAGAACTCCGTAACTTAACACTAAAATCTCTAAAACTTTAGCCCAAAACGAGTTTTTAATCCACGATTTGTACCAGATCTAACCTAATATAACTTAAACTATCATAAAGTGGTGATCTTTTTCAGTTTTAACATGATTTTGAAATTTTGAAAACGCTCCTTACTTGCAAAATTGTTAAAACCAAAAACGATTATAAAACTTTATCAAAACACAACCTAAGATATCTTTGCTCTCTGATACCACTTGTTAGGTCACCGTTCTATCACATAACAACAAAAATCTGAGAGAGAGAGAGAGAGAGAGAGAGAGAGAGAGAGAGAGAGAGAGGATCTTATAAATAATAATGAAAGTTAATTTCTCAAATAACAACACCCTCTCCCTTCAAGTGAGGGGTATTTATAGTGTTTACATGATAAGGGGCGTTGCCCTAAGTTCTAGAAGAACCATTCATCACGGCTCATGGGCTTACTACATGAGCCGAATATTTAATTACAAACAATTATAAACCATATTAACTAATGACCTATTACAAATGTAATGACCGACACTTCATAATAATAACGTGTTCCTAACAAAGCCTAGTGTGATTAATGATCTTTCGAGCTTTATTTCATTCAACATGTTATATAAGTTAGTCGAGCCCGAGCCGAGGCCGAGCTCGAGCTTTTGAAAACTTTCACGAGCCGAGCTTGAGCTCAAAGTATCATACTCGAAACGAGCTCGAGCTTTTATATATAAACGAGTGAGCTCGAGCTCTGCAGAGCTCGGCCCGGCTCTACTGCTTCCGCCTTAAGAACAACACACATCGAAGTCAACCTGAATTGGTGAAAGCAACATATCAGACACCACACATACGGCATATATGTAAGTCAACTGAACAGAAATAAGGAGAAAGAGATATATTAGGCAACATATGACATGATGCTCGGAGGTAATCTAATTGGTATCGTCTCATATGAAATGCATTAAATTCATCTTTGAACATAGAAGCAAGCAACAGGGGAAGTGAGCAGTGTCGTGAAATTTAACTTAGAATGGAGAATGTGGTTTTAGTTAAATAGGTATCACTACACTATGTGCATTGCATCAAGTAAATAACTTATTCTAATATACTTGTATATTCTAGCAGCAAGTGATATAAGGATCCGTTTTTTCCTTGTAGATATTGGCTGAATAAATAGATATCCTCAAAGCTCAAATACAGTACATATGACCTTCATACTCCGCTAGACATTACACAAATATGACATAAAAATCCTATGTTTTGTGAGCTAACAAAATGATGCCCAGACGGATTCTTACTGATTGACACAAATCTCATAATGAAAACATTAGTATTTTGGTCATACCAACCCTGTCTAATTGGATCTTTTGATAAGTGATTACACCAATGTCTAGAAAAGTTTCAGAATACAAAGCACAAAGCATATCGACAATTCAGCAGAAAAGATATGGAACATGTATGGTCACAAGAACTTCCGAAAGTTCTCATTGGGATTCTAATCTTTCTGAAAATCTCCATGAGGACCACATTCATCTGCAACTACTTGAGACACTAAGGTACTTCTCAGCCTGGAACTTAACTAGAATGACAAAGGTCAATAGAAGGAGATGGTGTATACAACTTTTCATGTGTTGCCTCTCAAATGTAGATATAACATCATCAATCACATCCTCCCAACGATCAATTGCTTCAAGCTGCACATTAAACAAAAGTGTGGTGTAATGATCCATCAAAACTAAAGTTGGCAAATGGGCAGGTCTGAAACAGGTATTCTTTGATGATTACGATGTCTAGCTTGTTTGATTAAGTCGATCTAGGATGTTACATACATTTGATTAAGACTTCATGTGACTTTCAATTCATTTGGCCGCTCAACCCATTTCAATTTAGGAAAGTTTCAAATTTTGACCCACTTGAGCAGTTCAAGATAAAATATAACCCAAATTGACCCAATCTCAAAGCAAATAAGTTAAAATTGTCAACTATAATAAAATGAAACGGAGTTCAAAACATGAGATTACACACCTCTTGACACAGTGTTAAAGTTTGCGAGCACCAACTGCAGCCTCCTCGTGGTTATCTTTTACTTCCAAGTTTATCACCAGTACGGGTTTAAGAAGAACTTGATCACAGTATGAAGATCTGCAAGTTATTATTAACAGTTTCAGAAACAGTAAAAGATAAAATGAACTGGAAATGACATTAACAAGATAATTGGTTGTGCTTTAAAAATGACTTTGTAGTACTGAATAACTAGGATCACATAATCATGTTCACAAAAAAATGACGAAATAAAGATAATCAGATAATGCAATAACGAACAAGTTGTGGGAGATATTGTTTCAAGTGTTTTTTCTGGTTAAAATTGTAATATTCAGATGATCAATCAGATTTTTAAGCGATTGACATATTCATGTTATTTTAGATATTGATAGAAAAAATGATCAAAAGCCAAATAGAAAAAACAGCCTGTGAAATCAAAATAAAAAGTCTCGTATTAGGTCAAAAGACGGGTGTAAATTGCTAAAATCATTTTACCGTAGGATGATGAATTTTGTTGTAGGATGCAGAAACAGAAATTGTTTATCCAAACATTAGTAACTGACCCAGATAATCAATTTCAACACACTAATACATTCACTCCCCAAGGATTAAACAAACGCGACTCCAGTCCACTATGGCGCTTCAACTTTGTAAGGTTTGAAGAAGGATGTAAATGAACAAAGTCATTCCCGTTCATTTTGCAAAGAGGAGATAGCGTTATGGTTCAAGAGGAGAACACGGTCAACACTTGTCATGAGTCTAAGGTAATATAATGATGAACAAAAAGAAAGGGTATTCTCAATTGTAATGGGGATTTGTTCTTTATTGATCATAAGATACAGTTGTATTTCTGAAATGTTAATTTACACAAATTTTTGTGCTTACAGCTATGCACGTTTTTCTTAACAGGAATATAGCTGCTGCATTGATACTAGGTTTCATTCCACCACAGAATGGATATGCATCCAATATACATTGGTTTAAGTATTCCAAAAGTGAAGGATATTTCATATTTGTCAGGAAGAAGATTAAAAGAAAGGACCATAGACCTAACAAGTTCTTCTATGGGAATGTCTGTAACAAGCATAAAGATAATTGGACTTGGGTCAAGTATGGGATTAAATTCTCAATTTTGACCTGACTTAATTCCTAAAAGTTCTCAATGGAGCCTAAAACATATTTTCTCAACCCTGTTGAAACTGTTCACCTCCAAAGTTTTTGCATTGGCACATAGATGTGCCATTATAAGTTCATTCAAGAAGCATCATGAGAGTACGAGACACATTAAGATAATTGTTATGATGTATTGAGTTTCCAATACCACCAATATTTTAGGATTACCAAATCCCAGGTCTCCCTGATACAAAATGTGACATGTCTCATACCTTAATTAACATTATGCAATGCGTGAACGGGCACATGTCTCGAGTTGGGAGGTATGATGAAGTTCCAGCAAACCTATTAAGGCTTATGCAAATTATTTGAATATTAGGTAATGGATATTTTGTTCCTACACTGATGCCGTATAACAGTGTTCAGGGCCGGATATTAACAAGGGCAACTGGAGCAACCGCCTAGGGCTCAATCTGTTTTTGGAGCAGATTTTTTAAAACCTCAACAATTAGATATTAACTAATTACAGTAAGAAACATTTACTTGACCTCAGTATATAAGGGAAGTCGATCGATAAATAGAAAATATGGATAGTCTGCTTTTGTATCTTTGCCGATATGGGATAAGGAAAGGAAAGGAAGAGAATAAGCCAAATATCAAATATGTAATATCTATCCCACTTTAGAGGCCAAAGTTGTAAAGGTGAATATACTAACCTTCAACAACCATATCAAATACTTTTTCTTCAAATGTGAATACAACATCAAATTGGCCATCCGGACCATTTTCTTGCCAGCGTTGAGGTGCAGATTTGACAGCCAAGTTCCTCTTAAGCATAGGAAGTATGCCATTGCGTTTATAGCTATGCAATAATTAAGAATACCAATGTCCATTTTATACTAAATAAATTAAATAAGACAAAAATATTTATTCTTTTATTGCCTAGCTTTATCTAGTCGTTTTTACCATTTGGAATTAATAAATGTATGAGTTTTGGACATCACCTCAAATCGCTAAACAACAATAGAAATCATGTAAGTAATAAAACAATAAACAGAAGAAGGATACAGTTCAGGATCTTTACGCCTGAGGTCATCAAACATCTGCTTGTAAGGAGTTCCAAATTCATAAACATTTGGTTCCCTTAAGGAAGGACCAGGGAGCTTCACATGTGTCCCTGTTCCATATGAACAAACATCAAAACCCTCCCTCTTGAGTAGAAAGTGAGCCTCCATGTCCGATTCTGATTCGAGGAGCATACCACTGCATATCTCAGTCTCATTGTTGCAGCAAACTTTCCCTAAGACACTACAACAAGCGTATATTCACAATGCTTCTACTTAACACTGCAGAAGAATAGTCATCTAGTTAACGTCAAGGTGGTTCTTGCTATTATCATAGGCATACAATGGTTAATATTCTTAATGAAAATTATAACTGAAACATCGTAGCAGAGATATCTATAAATATTAGTATTATAATACCAAAAACTAATATCTTCGAATCTGTGAATTTGTAACTTAACCATACTACAATTTTGGATATAAACAACTCAAAATATGAAAAGCTGAAATACGGGTCACATGATATGATGGATAAGGATGTATCATCTGCTACACCAATGTCAAAGTACTCAATTATACTGTGTGGCATACAATAGCAGATCAGCTTTCTAAAAAGCACACATTTCATCTTACTACACTACAGAACTGCAGGAAATGTAATAGGTGTGGATGACCATATGCTAACTGTCAGCTACCAACCTATAGGTGTTAGTTAGCTTAAGTCGGTTAGCAATAGTCGCAATTCTAAATCTGTTAGTTACTGATATTAATGTCGGATAGTTATCAATTAGTTACTGTTAATTCTTGGGTTTTGAGAACTAGGGGGCCCTACACTATAACTGCGGCTTTGCTATGACACAAAGGATATATGGCCAAGATAAAAATGACGTCTGTCACTATAGAACACCTTAATGGTAAAGTTTACCCTCAATATCACATGCCTTAATCTCTTAGTTTTTACAACACTCCACCATTAAAATAACACGACCCCTCACTAACGTATACGGAAAGCCATTTTCCTTGGGATATTGCACCTTAATTCCCTCTTTAATTTCAACCTCATTATATCACATTCATTAAGAAAATGGAACCATTCAGACCAAAACTGATCTGGAAACTGTCACTACCTACCTATTCACAGACATGCTGAAGCAATATACCCCAAAACCTAAGGGTGCGTTTAGTAGTAGAAAAACACCCCCATGTTTTTCGAAAAACTAAAATTTTATATTTTCTGGCTTATCAAAGAGAATCACCAACACAATATTGGCGTTATAACCCAAAACCACCCACTTTTCTTGTTCAAAATAATCTAAACGTGCTGTCTAACTTTTCAACTCTTTCGTAATGGTTATAACCATCTTCCAAACTTCTACAAAAGGCACAAGAATATGAAGCAATTATCAACCTAGTAAATAGATGCACCTATCTATGTGTGACCCGTCACTATTGACAATCTTAATGGTAAAATTTGAACGCCTTAATCTCGCACTCTCAACCACTTGTTTCAAAAGACAACCTCTCACGTTAAAGCTCTTATCGTGGTTTTAAGATACATGGGCAACCAATTATTTTGGTTTGTCTAGGGATATTGAAAACTAATTCTTAGTTAATTCCACTTCATTACATATTGACATGACATTCATTGTTTTCTATAATAACTGGATTACATAATACCTACTACCTAACCTGCCTATGCATAGACGCAGTTGAAGCAACAAAACCGAAACCTAAAATCACAAAAGCAAAAAACCCAAAGCTAATAATCAAAAATATATATGCCCAAGCAAACATAAAAGAAACTGTAACTATTATAAAACTAATAAATAAACGCTAACTGACTATCATTATGCAAATGTAGAAGGTGAAATAATTACCGGAGGGAGGTTCAACAATTCCAAACACCCCTAATTCACTTTCGGTGTTTGGGTTTCCCTTATTTTTTTATATTTGGGCTTCCGGACAACCACCATATGTTTCTTTCTTGCTATTTTACAGCCCAATTACAAAAATTTATCACTAAAACATAGCCCAACACCTATATAAGCAAGTCGCCGTTCAATTTTAAATGTCCACCTTACTATTTTAGTTCACTTGCAACAAATAGAATTAACAATATGTCACTTTATCTGTTTTACCTTTAAATACTTTTCATATTACACAATCAGATTTAATTAAGGCATGGGTAAAATAGACAAATTTTAACTCGAATCTACGTTTATTTCACATATCATAATTTGCGTAAAATTTTGTTTGAGACAATTAAATTGGGGCGAAAGAACTATTATTTTCTTTTATCGTTAACATAATCGTTCAAATTGTCTAACATGCTATAAATACTACTCAAATATTGACAGCTTTGACGTTTTCAACTGGTATGTATGTTAAGTAAGTGGTGCAAAAATTAAGATAGTATCACAACTAAAGATTATTTTTATAACATGTCACTCGAAATGCATCAACATTGTAGTATAGCTTATTTCATGTTAAGATTTTTATGGCATCCCAAACGGTCAAAACATGTAAAACAAATGGGAAATGACATGCATGAGTATACTCACGCCGAAAATGGCGCAAAGGTGGTGGTGTGTAGTCACATCGAAATGGCAGCGCCATTTGGCTGCCACATATGAATGGCGTGGGCTGATGATACCTCTTCCTCTAAGTTAGAGACCAAGTAAAAAAAGAATTATTTTACCCAATAAAACAATTAATAAAATTGTGGTACTAGTTTATGATATTCACCCTGAACACTATAAAAGATCCGACTTTAGCTAATTTTTTGTTCAGTTGTATGATCGATTATTCAACTAAACCCAAACATAAAACAATCAAATTTTATCGATTTTGGTTTCGTTTTGATTTTCCCGAATTTTTTGCTTGCCCTTTTTTTTCTATTCAAATATATCAAACCACACGTGAGTGATATAGAAAGAACATTACATATTAGCACTTATTATTATACGACTTTAATTGAACGTCAATCAAGTAGAATAAATTTGATAAAATTATCAAGTATTCATTTCTTGTGATGTTACAATGTCATCATCAAGAGCCAATGGCCTTTACACAACTTAAGAGGCAATAAACACAAATGGATCACGATAGATGTCTAAAGTCTAAACTATTAACTCGAACATACAATATAGATATATGTACTTAATAGAAACTAATGTAAGTCTACCATACTTTCATAGTCTCTCAACTATATTTCTGACATGGTATCTAAGTAACATTGGTTTTCATTAGTCTACAACGAGTCTTATGCAAATGCCCCTTCCCCATATTTATAATATCTTCGAATCTAATAATCTAAATTCTTGTAATTGAGTGTGAGAAGTGTTTGTTGTGATAATTGAGTTTAGTATTTGTCCATTAAATCAACCATATGAGGGTAGCTTGATCATTTTACACGCCTTCATCTTCAACTTTGATAGAGAGTAAATATCTATCCAATATTCGTGTGAAGGATGAATTGTTTGTACCTGTCAAATATATGTAGAACAAAACATGCCTTTCTATAAATATTAAAAAAAAAAAAAAAAAAAAAAAAAAATGTGTAGAACAAAACAATAAGTTTTATAGAAAGAAAATAACTAAATATAATCATCTATATTTATTTATAATGGAAAAACCATCTATTTTTTAAAGTGAAAAACCTAAATTAATGTTATGCCTAAATTACCCTTTTAATTAATTTTAAAAACTCTATTGAAAGAAATATTGAATCCTTCACGGAAAGTGTTCAACCATATAAATCTATTGAAGGAAACTATTCAAAATATTACATGAAAATATGATAACTATTGAATCATATTCACGAAAAGTATGAGAGGTTTATTTTATTTTATTTATTTATTTTTTATTTTTTAAACATGAATGATCAATCGGATAATACAGAACTAAATAAATCGGTTATGGACCGAAAATTCAGGCTACATGTGTGTGTGTTGATGGCTCCATTTTGACTAATTCCATATGACTTTTCCTTTTATTTCTTTTATTGTCTTATCTTTTTTATATAATAAAAGAATTACATCATTTTGTGTTTTTAAAACTCTTCTCATTGAAAAAATTAAACCAATAGGAGAGCTTGATTTTGCCACGTAAAGAAAATCGTGTGATGCGATTGGTTAATAAAAGTCAAAATTAAATTGATTTTTAAACTTTAATTAATTGTTAGAAATTTGGTTTGGTAAAAAAACATAAAAACATAGCACAAATATGTGAAACAAAACTTAAAAAAGAGGGGTAATTAATAAAACTTTAGAGGTTAAATTTTTAAAATTGTATAGAGTTAAGTGTAATATTATAAGATTCTATATTTTGTAATAACTTTGAACTCCAACATATAAATATACATAAGATTATAAATATCATTTTTTTACTATATGTTACTTAACGACTCATTTATTTCATATTAAAAGTATAACAAATGTGACACGAATTTGTATATTAAATATGGCTAAATTAATGAAAACGGAATATAATTATCAAACTGTAAGACGAATTCATTGTAATATGAAGAAAAAAAACGAATTGTACTTATAACAACTTCTCATGTAATTTTATTTATTTATATCGGGATATGTAGAAAAACATTTTTAAAAAACTTTAAGGAGATATTTTAACATTATCAACGCTTATCACGCCAGAATAAAACTCGATCTTGTGTGTGAAATTTAAATAGAACATCAATATATATATCGCCTAAATATAGTTGAATCATGAGTAATCTAACAAAATTTTTTACAAAATTTGATTATACAAAATTCTAATGGATATTAATGGATAATGAAAAACTCGTGTATAAATATATAATTATATGTAATTACCTTTACAGACACAATATTCAGCATTAATATAAAATAATTTTTTTTGTCTAAACCCTGTACGTGCACAAGTATTATAACTAGTATTAATCATAGAAATATTCATTTAAATACATTACTTTGTTTTTAAGTATCCTTCATTATTTAATTATGAACTTGAGTCTAGATTTACATTGTCATTAGCATTTATTGTATTAAAATTACCCGGTATTACATCACTACCTTCTTAAATATGATTTCGCCCGCGAAATCAACCGAAAATAAGTCTTTTACTTTTATGGGTTATTATGATATAGTCACATAATAATTCATCCTTGATATAATATTGGTCTTAGTATAATTATAGACGAAGACAGTCAAGATAGTAATGTGATTTTATAATGCAGATAATTATAGTGATATTTTGCACACAAATAGTTAACCAAAATATCACTATAATTATTTCCGTTATAAAATCTAATTCTTTATCTTGAAATCTCAAGAATTTATAATGTGTTTTGTAATTATGGATCCGAGGCTTAGTTTGACTATTTAGGATTAATCATAAGAGGATTTTATTTAGGGTGTAAAAATTATAAGATATGATCTTACAATTTTGATGTTTTTGACTTCTATAAGCTTAAATAAAACAGGAATTCAAGAAAAAAAAATTGATTGCAGATGAAGGCGTGTAAAATGACCAAATTACTTTCACATGGTTGATTTAACAGAGAGATACTAACTGGCGTTAGTAAAAGGACGAAACATAAAAAAATTGACAAGTTCAAAGACAACCAATGTAATTATTTTGAAAAAAGAATGAAATGTGCGATCGTGGGTAAATCACAGGCACGAAATTTGTAATTTACTCGTTAATTGTTGTAGAAAAACTTGATTTATTTGAAGTGCTCCTGATAAAAAAATTTAGTTGTTAATCTTTTTTAATTTTTTGTAAGCGCACTTGCTCAATTTCGTCATGGTTGTCCGTGATACCGAATAAACTCATGATCTCATGATCATTTAATTAAAGCATTCGCATATCATATGAAATCTTCATATAACAATTGGTATTAGTCTATAAACAAAAAATTGTATCCTAGTATACCCTACCGAAATATTCCAAGCCTATTTCATGAGGCCATGGTAGACCCCTCCAACTAGTCGACAATGACACAAAGGGACACAAAAAATAATGTTTCTGATATAAAAAAACTAAGATAGACTCGATATACCAATAATGTTGTGGATATTTGTGATTTTATACATTTAGCTATAATGATAAAAGTCATATCAACACAATATGTGTTTTTACTTGGCTTGTTTGTTTCCCAAAATTTCAGACATCAATAGTTAAGGTCATATCAGGACTAAAAAAGATCAGGTGTACAATTTTTTTTAACCAAAATAGTAGGCATAAGGTTTTAGGATTCGATGTATTTAGATAAAAATCATAAAATCAAAGTTTTTTTTTGAAAAATCAACACCGTGGAGAAATTTCATTAGTGTCCCTTGACACCGTATGATCTCCCTAGTTGTGTCACTGGTTAAGACATCGTTTTGTTTAATGTAACTAAATTTCTAATTTGTCACCGTTTGGATGCTCGCAGACACACACTCTATTAGGGGTGTTAAAAAGACTGACCCGACTCGGATATGGACCCGAACCCGACTCAAACCCAAACCCGACTAAGACTATTCGGGTCGGGTTACTTGAGTCAACAATCGTATTCGGGTATCGGGTTAAATAATTTTGGCTAACTCGGGTTCTGGTCGACCTGTTTGACCCGAATAAGGTATTTTTTTTAATTCTAAAAAAGAACAAATAAGCAATTTTATAACCATTTTACTCGTATTAGGGTTGACCCGAACCTGAATGGAACGACCCGAGTTGACCCTGTAGAAAAACACAACTAAACCTTCTTTATTGATTTAAATCACAAGAATACAAACTGTTTTCAAACTAGTTCAACTAAAACAATACACAAAACTTGATCTCAATCAAGAATAAAGAATAACAATATAAAAACAAGAGTATTGATCAAGATGATCAAGTACACAGTTAGGGTTTTTTGTGAGAGAGAACATGAGAGAATTATATCTTTGAGAGAGACAATCTGAATATAAGAATGAATGATAAGCAACACAATCTTCCAATCAACATCCTTAGGACTAAAACTGCAAATATAAATAAGCAAAGTTAGTCCCTCAAGTTATAATCAGATAGCAGATTAAGCTCTTGTATTTCAACAGACCCGATCTGAATTGACCTGAACCTTACTAACCCGAGTTGAAATAAGGTCGAGTTCGGATATGTTATTTTTAGTCTCAGCCCGGCTAAATCCGACTCGAATTGATCCGAACCCGAATAACTTGACCCGATTAACACCCCCTTATCTCTATCGAGAGTATGAATATTGTTTCCAAAACAAGACGTACCAATTGGCGTTGTTTGATTATTAACGTCTTAAAAAAAAAAAAAAAAAAAAAAAAAAAACTACCAAATATCAAACCATATAATGGAGTAGCAATATAGGATAGTAATCCCACCACTTAAGCTAGAATGACTATAAGGAGTTAAGGACGTATTGCTACTATATTTTTTGCTTTTACTTTTTTTACATAAAAAAAAGGGTGATGATTTGTACATCATTTTTATTTACCATGTACCACTAATTTACATATGTAATGCAGACGGTACAACACCGCTATATACAAATTAATGGTGTATGGCTAAAAATATGTGTATACAAATCAACTCCAAAAAAAAAAAATGATATATAACTATATATTCACGTTTTCGATTAAGACCGATCCAATAATTTAGTGGAAAGGTCCATTTGGCCCCATTGCACAATCAATCAAAACCAAGTGGAAGATTTTTTTAGTCGTTAATATTTGGGAATATGTCACCAATTAGTAATCATAACCAAGTTTCAAGTTTTATAAGTAGTTATTATAAAAAATTACTTGTCGCTAGCATTTAGTTTCATTAACTTATAGTTAACGTAACATAATACTACCCGTATGTTTCGTGCCTCACTAATTTTTGATAAATTTTGCATTATTATTGTTCTAATGGAGTTGATTGAGCATTTGTTAAGGACTCGAGGGCCTTTTAAGTTTTTAAGAATAAAATCTTTTTCTGAAAAACACTCAATTCGTGCGAAAAATACATCTCATGAGAAATCGGTGCGCACGTAAATAGATTTGATGACATAAAGATGTTTTTGATATGTTACAAACCATGCCGGAAAAAAATAATTTTTGTAAGTTTAATCACTATCTATCTATTGAAATCTATATGCTAAGCATATACTTCTTGTGGGAACCAGCATATTCCATTTCATAGAGTATATGACCACATTTGAAACCTTGAGTTTCAAAGTATGAGTTGAGACCTTCAAAAACGTGCTGCTTCTTCTCTTGAATTTCCTTTCCTTTTTTATACATAAGCTTATATATCAAACAAATTTTGGTCCAAAGAAAATTTGATACTCCTAGAAGAAGATAATACGTATGTCTAACGCGAGACTTGAGCCCACAATGTTCATGTTATCGATATATAATGATTTTCATCTATAATGTGAAGAAGGAAGGTATGCAGATCGAAAATTTGAAAAATGAGATAAAAGAGGACATCTAAAGCAAAGGTGTGACAAAAGTATCGAAGACACGTGTCGTCGGACTATAGAAGACTCACAAGGGCCAAAAGAATTGGCGATTGTCATGTTGGGGCAGGCGTCGACATTGCAAGGCCAAAAATGACCATCATTGAAGCATAGGATATGCCATAACTCGAAGAATTTATGTATAAAGGTTAATCTCGCAATCTTTGTCTTTCTTTTGGAGTTTAAAATGGTGTTCCATGTAATCGTTCTTTAAAGTATAAAGTTTTGCTTTATGAAGTTTTTATTTGAACTAACAGAATCTTAAGAGTAGTCCACGTATAACAAATAACTTATTGGCTAAAATGGTGAATATTTCCCTTAATTACTCACAATCAAAATTAAGTTTGTTTTCTCATGATCTCTTGTTAATTGATTATATAATTTATTCTGTCAAAAGAGATGACACGATGCCCTTTGTTGGTAATGCAAGGATCACTAAATGTCTTAAATTCACAATCTAAGACCAAAATTTAACATTTGACAATCTTCTACAACCGATATGTCATTTAGAAAATGGTCACGTTATAACTTATAACGAGTATGTGTTATTATAAAAAAGTTTGGTTGCTCATTTAAATGTCTACTTGTTATAAATATTTTGAGGTTAAAAGTAGTAGACATTTATCTTGAAATTGGATCCAAAATTTTTCAGACTAAACGGTTAAGCAAAGTAAGTAACTAAATCAAATGCTTGCTTCTCACTTCTCAGTATTCAGAAAGAAAGAAAACAAAAACAAATAACCTATTTATTTATTTATCGGAGATGTAAATCACCCAGTGCATGTGCGAGTACTTGATCCAATATCGTGGGGTTGGTGAAAGATGAGATAATTAAACACTTGTCTATTTTCCTCATCTTTTGAAAAGCCATTTACAAGGACAAATGAGTGAGGGACCAACTGACAAATAATTGTAAGCTATACGACAAATAAACAATGAGTCATTGCATGCTTAAAATACGATTAGATTTGTGTCTTTACACATATTTTATATTTTGTATTCGGGGATTTTATATGTAGCTTCTTCATGCATGATCCAATGGACGGTCGTGCTTAAGATTCTCACAACCAATAGCGGAGCTAGAAAAATTTTCGTGGAAGGACCGAAACAATTTTTTCTCGAAAAATACATTAAATGGGAAGGCCGAAAGAAAACCTTTTCCGGAAATACACGTGAAATCGCGAAAAAATACATTAACAGAACTTTTGTTTTCGGGTCAGACCCTCTGGGTCCTTAATAGCTCCGCCTTTGCTCACAAGTAGTGACAAGTATCATGTGTTAGTTATTTTATTTCAATTATTTTTTCATCATTTTCAAATTTCATATTATATAAGAATCTATTTTATGTAATAAGTGGAATCACGGCGTTTTAAAGAAATTACGTTAAGGAGTTACATGTGGATAAATTAATAAACAACAACGAATGTAAATAGGTTCTATTATTTTTAAATAAAAAATGCATAATGATACAATAAACAATTTGGTTTGTAACTGTTAAGAAAATAAACGTATATGTATCGTCTTCTCCAAATGGTAATAATATTAGAGAACAAAGCTATGCAATCAACGTTAAACACTTGAGTACTTCATGTTCATTCTGTGAACACCTATGTATGAAGAAAAAAAAACAAAAGTCAAACCGAAAAAAGTTGTTAAGAGTATATTGCTAATGCAATCTAATGGAACCTACATATAAGGATTAAGAATGTTGTTATTAATAAAAAAACGCCTAAGTATAAAGAGACATGTATGTAATTTATATGAATTGTTAATAGTTAAGAATCTTTACTAAGCGTTCATTGGCTTAACTCATTTGTCAGTCCCAAATGAAGATGAGAAATGGGAATCCAAGTCATGATACTTCTTAAATATAGTTACTGTATGTTATCACATAGAGAAGGACATCATTGTGTTTATTTTGGCATGGCATGTTCTCCACTTAGATGTTATCATTTTACATCAATATAGTGTCACAGTGTTGTTTATAACTAAACATGTTATAATTAAGTAAGTCATGAACCAACCTTGCGAAAATACATTATGTATACCACATGGTGTACATATGTTGTTTGATAATGTACTGTATTAGGCAACCATGGGTTGTGCTGAAGCTAACCTATTCCAATTGTTTCATGTAGTGGTAACGATCACTGGTATGACAATATAGAAAAGTAAACGGTATTTGTATTCCATTATGTGAGTGAATCGCCTGTGACCGGTTAATCATCTATCCAAACTCTATAACTTACCCATTTCAACCTGTTTTTGAAACTTGCGATGACCCATATCAATGTGACTGTCTACCAGTTTACCCCTAGATGGACTCGTTTGCCAACTCGGGTATTAAGTGTCTACTCTCTAGTTTATGTTTTCGAAAACTTGTTTATGTTTTCAGTCCTACATGGGCCGTAATTTTTAATCTTGTTCCGTGTGTTTAAAGTTTCTATTCAAAAACCCAAAACCAAGCACCCCAAAACATGATGAATGCAAGTCTCTAGTGTATCTTTTACCCCAACGTGTGTAATTAATTAATTACCATCTAAAACTAAATGAGAGAGAAAGTAAAATAGAATAGAGTTATTGATATTCCTGGTGTTAGTATTGGTGAATAGATACATCTACAACTGGACAGTACCATATGGAGTATAATACAGTCCCTAAGTATTAGAACACGACCTCTAATATTATTTTAAACTGCAACCCCTGTCAACCCATATTAGGCCAACGTACTACCTATAATTTAACTTATTAACATCATTTTTAAGAACCATTACGTGTCATGATGGTAATGAAGAATGGAAATTCTATCATCCTAAACCAAAAAAACAAAACTATAGTGGGAAAGAAACTGCCAGATGATTCCTTATTTAGCATACTTATAAACTTGTAGCTTATGTGGAATCTGCTACAAAAAATTATGATGTTAATAGATGCTATAGGTAGCTTGCGATGTCAAATTAGCAGATGATGTGTATCCCACCATATCATAAAAAACACCGAGGGTCTGATCTACTTGCAATGGCTAAGTGCACTGTAAATCTTTTTGTAGCTTTAACCTTTCTATAGAAAAAAAAAGAGGAAGAGAATATACCCTTTAAATACCTAGTGCATATCCTTGTAACAACACCTATTAGAACTTCTATATACCTTTATATCAACTATGATTTTTAGGGGTTTGTATAACCTCCCTAAGTAATTTATCTAATAAGTGATCCAAAGCAACCCTTTAAGCAGTTTCTATATCAGTTCCAAATAGGCTCTAGAAGCTTTTTAAAATAAATCAAACACCAAACAACCCTTAAAGGATACTCTAATAAACAATCCCACAACCACTATAAGAAACTCCAAATAGCCTTTAAATGGCTAAGTGTAGTTACTTTGATGAGCAATCCCAAACAGTCCCTATAAGCAATTCCAAACGCCACTTGTGGGTTCTAAAGCTTTAATGTGTAAAAAACCTTATTATCATTATTACTAAAATGCAATAAGAGTGCTGCACATTTTTATATATATTCTTACTACTAAACAAAAGTATTTGAGCAAATATATCTGAAAGGGGAAATAAATAGAAACTAAATAGAGGAAATATAGGAACATCAAGAGATGAATACATACAAAGAATACATAAATAAGCAGTCCCCTTTACCTTTGAAGCTGCTTTTTGTCTAAGTTTGTCTAACTCGGGCTAAACATCTTTTAGAGCATTTGACGTTTTTACCATGGAATCTACTTCGTAAAAACATCAGATTCTTACTCAAAATAAAACATCTTTTAGGTTTTCGAAGTGATCTGATATGTGTTATTGTTATGATCAAAACGGTTATATGGTCAAAGTGATATGAGTTCCCGTTATAGGTAAGCACATATAAGCTTAAACAAACACCCCCATACAACCACATTATGAATTTAAAGTAATGAGGCTACCTGAAGCAAATACATGGCATAGGTATATGGCTTCGCATCCTCCCTTGGCCAGGAATTCGGATCTCGTTCTCATCAATGGGTTGCTCTGCTATTGGCTTCTCCACCTTACGGTATTGATCCATCTTTCATAACAAAAAAAAATAAAATAAATTTTTTCCTTACACAGTAACACAAATTGAGAACATCCTAATTTCATATACAAAACCTATCTTTTAACCGCCACATATCATCTTCTAATCACAACATCTTAAAAACTAACATTAAGAATACAAATTCACAAATAAACAACAAAATCAAAACACTACTAAACTTAACATTAAACGACGCGCAAAATCTGCTAATCACAACTGACTAACTACTAACATAACAAAAACGAATTCACACGTAAATATCGGACTACCCCTGATAAAGATAAAACTTAAAGTCCCATTACGCTAAAAACATGCAACTATCAGTATCAACAAAATAACAATTGTTCACTCAACTGATAAAGAAGGGTATTGTATTTTGAATCGATCAAGGTCGCTTCCCCCAAAATAGAAAATTAGGGTTCTCATAAAACACAAATAAATTTAATCATAATCAATGAAATTATATCATATATTTGAATCGAAACAAAATAATTATATTAAAAATAAAAACAGAAAACATAAAAAAGAAATAGATAATTGTATTTACCTTATCAATCATTCCACACAATTCCTCTAATAATTAAAAATCAAATTCTATAATCGAACTTTTCTTGTAGTATAAATCAATTTGCAACACAATAAAATTTATCAATTTGATTTTCTTCGAATTCCAAAAGTACGAATCACATAAATTTTGCTTATAGTGTTTTTGAATTGGAGGAGTATGACAGAAGATTTGAATCGATCATTAAATGCGTATGAAGAGGTGTATGAAAGAAGTTTTTAGTCTATGTTTTATGTAATGCAGCAAAGATGTGTTGTACCTAATAAATCATCGACCAATAGCAAAAGAGACGCATCAGTGCATTGATTGCATGGGCTGCTTTAAAGAGTTGTAACATGTAGCTGTTTATTATACAGTATAGATTGATATCTATATTTTTGCAAATGAGTTTTGAGATTTACAATTGTATGAATATAACTTGGACAACTAGCATTGTTAACTAGTTAATAACATAATATATTATCACAAAGTTGACATATTGACGGGCTCATTCGTGAACGCTAAAAGACTCAAGAATACGAGTAGTTTTTGTAGAAGATAGTTTGGAAGCCGTTATGGGTTTTGTTGAGCGAATAAATTTTTTTGCTTTTGTACAATATAGTATCAACAGCAAAAATAACCAAATGTTTTTAAAAGATATCATACTTGTTGTTATTTGTTTTTGTGGATAGCGAACAATTTTTTTTTTTGCTTTTGTGAGTATTTTTCTTTCAAATTCATCATTTTTTTGGTATTTTGCGAAAATTTTAGACATTTTTGCCCCTCTTAGCTAATAGAATTCTTTTTCCCGAAAGACAAAAATGTCACATAGTATCCTAAAAAGGATGAATTTGAAAGAAAAATACCCACAAAAGAAAAGAAATTTGTTCACTACCCACAAAAGCAAATTGTGACAAATATGACACCTTTTAAAAACATTTGTCCCTTCCTAAATTATCTCTAATTCTCGGTCCCCCAACCCAACCCCTACCCAACTCTTTTCCTCTTTCTAGGCGACGACAACCTCCCCCCCACCCCGAAGGTTATGGATATAAATTAATATTAGTATGACCGGATTCGAACTCGAGACTTCGGGATTGCACACATTACGTATGAGAATTAATGTTTAGAATAATTAATATATAAATGTTATTATTAATTATTTAGTCACGAAATAAACACTTAACGATGGTTAATATTTAACGAGTTTAGACTAACTCGTTAAATATAAACTAAAAGGACTAGAGATGAAATTAGTGGACAAGAAAGATCTAGAACCCTCTTGGGTCCTATGGCGGTCGTGGGTCTCCAAAAGCCCAAGGAGGATCTTTTCTTGGTCACCAAGTTATTAGATACCTATAAATACAAACCCCTTGTATTCATAAATCTAACCTTGGATCACTTAGAAACCTAATTTCTTTCTCCTTGTGATAGTGTTGCTACATTGGCAAATGCTTATAGGCAAATTTACAATAGGAAGTCATGACACTTAGGAGTCAAGCATAACATGATTCATGAACTTATCATGAATGGCTGATTTCTATAGAGTTTGTAAGATCACAACAATAATTGGTTGATCACTTAACGAAGGGTTTGGCTATAGAGTTGGTTATAAAGTCTACTAAAGGGATGGGTTTAAAGTTCGCCTTAGTTTCTGATTGTTAAGACACCTAATTCCCTCATGATAAAATTGGGAGCTAAATTCAATGTGGAAAGCTTACACTCAGAAACTGAAGCACATGATTTTACATATCATCCCAAGGTATGTGTTCAGACCTGATGATGGTTAGGTTGAAGTATCAACTTCTTAATATATTTGAAAAGTTGCATAAGCAGGTGCATGAATGAAAAGAACTACCTATGTGCATGTGAAGTTTATCACTTCAAGAAAGCTTTCGAATTTTTGCTTTGGATACATTCATGAACGGATATGGACACATGGCTTGTATAGTGCCAGGATAGCTTAAAGGTGTTTGAAAACTTGTGTGTATGTTATCTTCAGTTATTAAAAGGGTTGAAGGGTACCGTTCTTAGAACACCCTGATTCTCTAATATTTGGAATGTGTATTGTACTAAAGTGAAAATTCAATCTTTAGGATATTTTCATTTATACATAAGTTTTTTCTTTTTTTTATTGTTGTTTAATCTCATGTCAATAAACTGTACTGAATTGAGAAAGATTGTTGTAAATTCAGTACAATTGATGATTCATTTCATACTTGGAAATGAGTTTAGAGGTACGAAGTGTATACCCATTAAGTAACTGAACCTCTCCGACTCAAATAGTGGTGTTGTAGAATCAAACAGCTGATGAGTTTAGTGAGTTATACTATTCAGTGAGTAGACTATGAATGACCTCATCATGCTGATAAGTTCACTAAGTTATACTCTTCAGTGAGTAGACTCTGAACCACCTCTTTAGAGAGTAATCTCATCAGAGGGTTCAAGCATTCAGTTAGAAAGCTCATTAGTGAGATAACTCATCAGTGAATATACTCAGGGAGCAATTTCATTCATTGAGCAAGCTTGTCAGCGAGCAAACAGATCAACAAGTATGTTGATGAGTTTGTAACTAATCTACTGCTAAGTTGTATTGGTTTTTGGCATATTCAATGGCAGCTTTAACCGCAGTTTAATGACAATAATCAATTGGTCTTGTAACCACTATTGATATAATGGAAGAACATTATAAGGAGATTAATTAGCTAGTTAATTCTTATAATTTCATTAACTCGAGTACTCTCTATATAAGAGAAACATCATGCATATGATAAAAACACAAAAACCTAGCTAAACACTCATAAGCGAAAGGGTTCTTGTATTTGAGTCTAAATCAAGAACATAATTCTCTGAATTATTCCAAAGAGATATTCGTGTAATCCAAGAAAATACGGTATGATAGTTTTTTTTGAAAAGTGATTACGCGATTCATTGAGATATCCGGTTTGATTATATTTACCCTTAAAATCCCAACAAAGATCAATTGACCCAACCTCATGATACAAATGTCTCGCTCTTATAATTCATAAATAGTAGTCTGCTATTTATCTAAGAATGGGTTAAAGATATTCATACATAGCGGCAGTGGTATCTAGCCGAGTAGTCAAGTTCAAGTGTTTTATAAGTTTTTATAAATTACTTAATAATCAAGTATTAGAACCGTAGAATCATGCTCACTTATTTTCATATGAGTCAAACCCGTTTTTTATAAATATTTTCCACTTTTATCACTTGGCAATTTCAGTCACTTATGCTCAAAATTTTTAATTTTTATAAAATTACAAAATATACAAATGTGTCATGTCATTATTATTGTAAATAAGTGTCTAATTGTTAACAAAAATAATACTCACCTATTGTCTGATAAGATAGTCAAGTTGCTATACCAACTAATGTATTTGGTTTCTATAACTATATTGCGACAATCCATCCCTAAAATTGGAACGTTTACATTTTTGAATGAAGCTCCATTAACCATATAACAATATTCCCAATTTGAGTAGGTTAAATGTAAACATGTCACACTTTTTTAGTTAAAGACCAAGACTATATTGCTTTATAGTTACATTCAAATACCATTTTGCCATCAAAATTTATACTCTGTTTGTTGTTCGGTTACATTCAAATACTATTTTGCTAGCCAAGAGTTGATATATTTTTTACTTTATTATTAGTTGATATTGTTTTGTCATAAAGGTGTCACTTAAAAACCGTTTCTTATACCTATTTTTATTACTTTATTACTGTTATTCTTGAAACTAATGATCTTTTAAAAAAATTTATGTTTGAACTTTTTATTGATTTTAACAATAGAAAGTACTGTAATAGTCACAACCAAGAAAACCACTTTTTGTAACCAGCGACAAAAAACCAATAAGCAAAACCACCTAACACAAAACCATCAACCAAAACCACACTATTTTGTTTAGATTCCGGCATCTCTACCGCAATGAATCACCAAACAAATTAAAATCTAAATTGCAATAAATTTACAAAACAGTGTTATAACTCAAAATACATAAATTTACGTATACTTACAAACTACCTACAAACATACAAATTACTAACTTACAAATACACATAATAAACTTTATAACAAATTACCAACAAACTTTATATTACACAATAAACTTTATAAGAATTTAGTAACTTTATAACAAAAGTTACCTTTACAAACTTTAAAAACAACACATTTACCGACAACAAACACAAGTTTGGATACGGCAGCGGCACATATTCCGGCAACAACGGATTTCGGCAGTAGATTTTAAGGCATCACACATACAAAAGTATATGTAAAGTCAAATATTAAAAAAAATATATAGATAAATTTATTTTAAAAAAAATATGAAAACTTAAAATAAATATAAATCTAACAAATACTAAAAACTTTATAACTATATTTACATGATTAATTTTATAACATGTATTAATAAAATAAAAGTAAAGCATATATAAAAAAGCGTGACAGGGTTTTACAAAGAACACCAGTAGCGTCAACAACCTTTTTCCAGTCGATGGTCAGAGCAAAGTTAGTTTAGATGACTGAGAAATGAGGCAATGACGATGTAAAAAAGTACCAAAAATTAATAAAAACTTGATCTACAAATAGATCTATATATATATTAAGGAAAAAAAAAAAAAAAAAAAAAAAAAAAACCTTGTTTAATATACATAGATTTATGAAAAACTCAAAAATACCTCTCGGTGGTAGTTGTTACGTGGTGGTCCGGGTTAAATTGTGGTCCGATGATGGTTTGCTTTCTGGGATCGTGGGGTCCAGTGGTGGTTTGCTTTATGGGATCATGGGGTCCAGTGGTGGATTGCTTTCTAGGATCGTGGGGTCTGATGGGTGATGTCCGGCAACGATGGTGGAAGGGTTTGGTGGTGGTGGTGTTTCCAGGGTGGTCGAAGTTGTGGTGAGAATATTTTTTGTGTGTACTTTTTTGTTAGGAGGTGTGTGTTTTGTTTTTTTAAGTGAACGTGATACAAAGATGTTTAGGTAGTTAATATTTCATATTCATTCACATTTTATAACTTACAGAATATCATTGTCATATATAATAGGCGTTTACATTTCTTTCACATTTGATCATTTTTAACATTTAACATTTTATTTTGACTTTTTTCATTTTATAGGTAATATAGATTATGTGATTTAAATTGTGCAAAAGTCTCAAGTTACTGCCCTGTATAAAAATCTACTAATCGAATCATGAATAATCAAATTTATGTGCCCAATGACCAATGTAGTTCTAAAATCCCAAACACACCATTCAAAACAAATACTATCATTTTCCAAAAGATTTTCCTACCAATGAATGCAAAAACAAATAGGAGTAACAAATTACTACTAATTAACCACTACAAGAATCTAGTTAAATTAACTAGTAACAAGAATGGTCCCAAACTGGAATCAACGTTACATGTCAACTATTCATTCATCGACAAACATCACCTTCACCTACCATTTTACATTTTTTTTTTTACAAAACAAGATCACACTTCACATGCTGCTTATAAATACCACACAAACACAGGCACAAATCACACAAACACACCTTCAAAAACACCAACACACACACTATAAACACATTTGCAGTTTGCATTGCCTTATGCATCAAAGAGGCAAATCATTTAACAGCAGATCACGTTCATTCTCAAGATCACGTTTAGCCATTGAAGGCTCATAATCATATATTCATAAAAACCATTTTCTATTCAAATAAATAAATAAAAATCCGAAATTTACTCATAAAAATAAATAAATCATTTAAATTTTCAATCTTTATTAATATTTCTGAATACCCATTTGTCCAAAACCATCATCACTCAAATGGCTGCTGTTATTAATGGTGAATATTATGATTTCTTGATCCATTTTTTATATATATATATAACAGAAAATACGATCTGATGTATTGAATATAATGTAGGTGAAGAACGTGAGATTCAAAAGAATTACTGGGTTGAACATTCAGTTGATTTGACAGTTGAAGCAATGATGCTTGATTCCATGGCTGCTGATCTTGATAAAGAAGAAAGGCCAGAGGTATATTTTGTGTTATTCTATTGGTTTGTTGGATCTTTTTATTTTTATATATTTGTTGGGTTTTCTTTTTGTTGTGTGGCGTTTTTTTTATTTTAGAGAATCTTGGAATAGATCAATTATTTTAATGACATATGATAATAGTCTAATTTCAAATTTGTACAAATTTATATGGAAGTCTAATCTTTACTACTGTATACTAGTGGATTTATTTTGTGTGTATGATTGGGTTTTAGGCTTTTAGCTGAAATTAGTTAATAAGTTGATAGTTGATAGTGATGGTTTTTTTGTTTTTAATCTTTCTTCTAATTCCTTTTTATGCAAATTAGTTATTTTTTTTTGCTTTTTTTGTTTTTTTGTCTTTTGCTAATAATGTAAGATTTTTTTTCCTGTACCCATGTGTATGTGACTAAGAATTTATTATTATTAGTATTTTTTTTTAGGAAAATAATATGTGATCTTATACTAAAGGAAAATCTTTGAACACATAAAAAGGAAAATATGGTTTGGTGGTGACATGAATCTACTCTTTTTGTGATGGATATGATTAGTTGCATATTATCCTTTTAAACGTCAAATTGGTGTTTGATTGTATCATATGTATATTAACTTTTTCACTAAGCAACAGAATAAAATCGCGTTTTATAAACCGTAATATGTTGGTACTTGGAAACTCTATTATTCGAATATCCAATCTTGTACGACTGTTGAAATATCAGGATGATATGACACTAATCAACCATACAATCAGAGTTAATTATACAGGTTGTGCTACTTGAAGCTTTAATAGTCATATACTCATGTTTCGTAGTTGCAGAAATTTTGATTTTTAAGAAACTAAGAGATAAAATGATCGTCTCTAAAAAACTTAAAGAGATAAAATGACCAAAAACAATAGTAGTATATTTTTAGAATACGTGATAATATAATGTTGAATTTTCTGATGTAAGAACACTCGTTATAAAGCTGGCATCTGATGTGTTTCTAATGCCTAAAATTGTAATAATTGCTAAAAGCGTTTCTAAATTTCTTATTATTTGAGAAATTAATTGAAACAAATGACCAAAAGGAAACTTTTTGACTCAAAAGAAGGTTCGAGAAATGGTAGTAAAAGTCTCAATAGTTAAGTCAAAGGAATGAGTAAATAAGTGATTTCACCTTACGCTTAGGTAATCGCTGTTGTAGCTTTTTTGAATATGATTATCAAAAATGATTATATGACCCAACGTAACGTGATAATCCAGATACTAAAATCTGATTATAGCAACTTCAAGCCACGAGGATGAAATTATCAGTTCCATAACACATCCAAACGCCCTCCTAGTTTTTAAATATGTGTCTCATGGCTACTCTTTTGTTAGGTACTGTCACTACTCCCATCCTATGAAGGGAAAACTGTCCTGGAACTAGGAGCTGGTATTGGTCGTTTCACTGGTGAACTAGCCAAAAAGGCAGGAAAGGTCATAGCTCTCGATTTCATTGAAAGTGTGGTAAAAAAGGTAATGGTCATTTACCCTGCCAAAGAAGTTACATCTATTCTACAGTTTTTTATCTTCATGTCATTTATAATTATTGTTCTTGCAGAATGAGAGCAACAACGGGCACTTTAAAAATGTCGAATTTTTGTGTGCTGATGTTACTTCGCCAGACCTCAACTTTCCAGATGAATCAATAGATTTGATTTTTTCGAACTGGCTGTTGATGTATCTTTCTGATAAAGAGGTGAGCTTTATACATTAAACCTTGTAATTTAACATAAACATATTTATTTCACTAAGCAACACTAGGATTTTCATTACAGAATTTGAATCCATAAACCTGTCTGAAATTGTTATGTTGAAATATGGGTTTTTGTGTTAGATCGCGTATAGATTTGTCTATCTTTAACTTTTTAGAAAGCACATCATTACATGAAGATAAACGAAATTTAATTGATGTTTGGTGAAGAATATATGAGTTGACATTTTGGTATTCTGATTGAATGAGAATGATATAACTAAAGTATTACTGGCGCACTTAATGTTTTTTTCTACCACAGGGCTATTTATATTTTTACATACTGTGTTTCAGTTCGTCTACTAAAGGGCTAAGTTATTTATTTGTGGTTGCAGGTTGAATATATTGCTGAACGACTTCTGAAATGGGTGAAGGTTGGAGGGTGTATTTTTTTCAGAGAGTCATGCTTCCACCAATCTGGAGACCATAAACGAAAGCACAACCCGACACACTACCGTGAACCTAGATTTTACACCAAGGTACAAATATATTGACTTCACAACTAGAAAAGTGCTTTCACCTTGGGTAAGGGACGGAGAGTTCGAAAACTGAGGTGGTCCGGCACATGGGTGCGAGTTGAAAAGGTTCATTCTTAGTACCAATTAATTTGGGACGGTCTGGGTTGGCCCATAAAAACTTGGTTCCCCTTTTTAAATAATTAATCACTTAACTATGAAAAATTGAAAGTTGTGGGTTTTGAATTGTTGCATACTAAGAAAAATGTTTGCTTCTTTGTATTTTCCTATATTGTTATCACTTAAATGTGTAAATCTGTAATAGATTACTTCTTGGATATGGTTGTTTAGGTCTTTAAGGAATGTCACACATCTGATGCATCTGGTAATTCCTATGAACTCTCTCTAATTGGATCAAAATGCATTGGAGCTTATGCACGCAGCAAGAAAAACCAAAACCAGGTACTTTTTATTTTACATATAATTTTCTTTTCTGGTTTTTATTCTTGATCTATGAGTTGCTCATCATCCGAATGCATTTTTTTGGGTCTTTTATTGCAGATTTGCTGGACATGGCAGAAGGTGGTGAATGCAGACGGTGACAGGGGCTTCCAACAGTTCTTGGACAATGTCCAGTACAAAAGCACCGGCATACTACGCTATGAACGCATATTTGGACACGGGTTTGTTAGCACAGGAGGAATAGGTATGCTAGTTTACTTTTCTCAATACATATTTGCTCTATCTTTTGTGTGCATGCGTGCGTATATAATTGTGAGTTTGTTAGTTGTTTTATCTTTTGATTGAAAATAGAAACCGAAATTTTAAACCATTTTTCTGAGAAAAGATTTTCATTCTGAATTTAGTGATCATTTAAATTTTGCACACAGATACCACAAAGGAATTTGTTGCAATGCTGGATCTAAAGCCGGGCCAAAAAGTTTTAGATGTTGGATGTGGCATTGGGGGAGGTGACTTTTATATGGCTGAGAACTTTGATGTTGATGTTGTTGGCATTGATCTTTCTGTCAATATGATCTCTTTTGCTCTTGAACGGGCAATTGGGCTCAAATGTTCAGTTGAATTTGAGGTTGCTGATTGTACCACAAAACACTATCCTGACAATTCGTTTGATGTCATCTACAGCCGTGACACCATCCTCCACATCCAAGTAAGATTCTACTCAATATATGATGGTTCACCCACATATTCATAATATGGCAATTTCGACCCATTTGTAAACAGCTTTTTCTTATTATTATTATTTTTTTTTTGCGATTATGCTGTCCAGGATAAACCTGCATTGTTCCGAACCTTCTACAAGTGGTTGAAACCAGGTGGCAAAGTTCTCATTAGTGATTACTGCCGAAAATCTGGAAAACCATCTGAAGATTTTGCAGAATACATCAAGCAAAGAGGATATGATCTCCATGATGTGGAAACATATGGAAAGGTAAATAAAAGCATTGGAATATAAATATAAAGATGACAATCTTAGTTGATATGTTATTATCTCGTGTAATAATATGTTTGCTTTTACTCTTCAGATGCTTACAGATGCTGGCTTCGAAAAGGTGACAGCTGAGGATCGTACTGAACAGGTTATTGCTTACTCTTAATTCATTATTCTGTTATAGCTGTAATCACACTAACACAAAAATTAGTTATACTCAATTTCAAAAAATGGGACAAACAGTATTCCTTGTAAACGAATTTTTTTCCTTGTTTTCTAATGGATATTAACCATTAATTTTCAGTTCAAGGAAGTCCTTACAAGGGAACTAGAAAGGGTCGAAAAGGAAAAGGAAGAATTCATCCAAGACTTTACTGAAGTAAGTTTTTTACATAACTTATTGCACACTTGTAAACTCTTACAATCACTCTTTCACTAAAGGCAGTCGAATGTGACTCTTGGTTAATGTATTATGTTAAATATGATATCTACAGGGAGACTACAACGATATCGTTGGCGGTTGGAAGGCAAAGCTGGTGCGGGTTGGTTCTGGGGAGCAGAGATGGGGACTGTTTTATGCTGAAAAGAAGTGATTGCAGTATGGGTCTTTGTATTTCTAGTGTTTTCAAGTTATGAACTTTACGTTGAAATAAAAAGACTGGTGCCTAGGCTCAGATGTCTTGTGGTTTGTAATCTTAGTACTCTCTCTTTGTTGTAGAATTATTGTCGTTGGTTGTTGATGTTGAATGAACTATGTTTGCTTTCTAAGATTACTTATTTGCATTTGCTTTTATTTTTGTCATTTGGTATTTTTCAAAGATGATGCATCAATTTCCGTTGTTACAGTATGATGTGTCATATTTATCTATCAGGTTCCTATCTTTTATCAATCTTTATCGGCTTTTTTCAATAAATCGTTATGAATTTCAGCCTTGCTGTTAATGAATACGGGATTTTAGCAAAAGCTATATGTATCTATGGATGCATGATACATGAGAAATCCTTTAACAGCTAGTTTGGTATATAGTAAAGGTCTTGAGGAACAAAGCCATCCCCCTGTCACTAGTAGCAACTGATGTGCTTATCAGTCTATGATTCCTACCTGCTTTTTCAACTCCACTATTAGGTTAATCAAACAGAAAAAAAGTTTTGTATCATATTTTGTGATAGATTGGCAAACACATAGCTGACTACGAGTTGTTAACTTTCCCGTTGCCATGAACAAATGACATCTTCTATCATAATTTGATATTGTATATGTTTATATGAAATGTGAATCATCATATTATCTTTTGTTATTATTTTTATTGTCTAGTGATTATCACTATGCTAAATGAGTATAAAAAGTAGCTAGAAACAGAAACAACAAAAGCATAAAGAGAAAGACGAGATATGGTGCGTTTGGGTTATTATATTAACATATACTAATCACATATCGACAACGTGCTGACCACTTAATATATTAGTTGCACACTGAGTAGTGGGTGGAGCACACAGTCAGTCTTACTACTTGATTCTATGGCATCTCAGCTTAACAATGAAGAGAGGCTTAAGGTATTATTATTATTTTTTTATTGTCATTCTTGAGTGAACATTCCGATTATTTTCAAGTAATGAGCATGCTTGTTAACCACAACTTTTTCGTTATGCGAGTTTTTACAAGCAGAGAGTTTTTCCTATCCTATAATTCAAGCTGCTTATGTGTGTTTAAAAACAAGATAGTCAAATTAGCAGCTTAGATAAGCAATCCCAAACTCTGCCTTTTTTTATTAATCGAGTTGCTTGTGTTGCAAGAATCAATAACTTTTCGCCTGAGTGACGGTAACTTTTTCCTGTTACTAAGTAGGAGGTGTTTGGATGTGTGAAATGGGTCTGTTAATAATCTTTAAAGACCTACTATCCTGTTTCAGTATAGTTACTATTTTCTTGTCTGTTTATGGAACTTTCTGCATGGAATTGTACTAAGTTCTGCACCTATTTTACCATCTCTGTTCATCTTTTAGATATATGTAGATTTTAAATTTGTGGTCCTCATCTCTACTCTTATCTAGGTATTGCATTGCTTCCACCGTATGAGGGGAAATCAGTCCTGGAATTAGGAGCTGGTTTGGGTCATTTTACTGGTGAACTAGCCAAAAAGGCATGCAAAGTCATAGCCCTTGATTCCGTTGAAAGTGTGGTAAAAGATGTATGCATCCAAACCCTGGTAAAGAAATTATATTTAGTCTATGGATTTTATTTTCTCATATAAACTACTAATGATTTTTGCAGAATGAGAGCATCAACGGGCACCATGAAAATGTCGAATTTATGTGTGCTGGTGTTACTTCGCCAGACCTAAACTTTCCACCTGAAACAGTGGATTTGATTTTCTCCCACTCCTTACTGATCAATCTCTCAGATAAAGAGGTGAGCGGTTATTCCCATGTTACTGCTTAGGTCTTTAAGGAATATCATATGTCTGATGTGTCTGATAATTCCTTTGAATTCTCTCATGTTGACATGTAAAGCATTGGAGTGTATGGAGACAAGAAGAAAAATGAAAATCAGGTACTGTACTTAACAACCATGATATTTTATGTTTGTTTCCCTTTGGTCTACTGCGTTCATAACGCCAGTATGCCACTGAATTTATACTGGATGTTGTCCAAGAACTGCTGGAATCCCTTATCGATATCGTCCTCCGACTTCACCACCTTATGCCATATCAACTGCAACCCATTTATTTGAAAATGGGTAACTTGAGTTTTATGTTATTGATAATTGATCAAATGATTAAAATCAAAATGTGTTGACTTGGGTAATATTTAATTGTTAACCGATCAAATGCGTAAAATCAAATTTTTTAGCTAAAAAAGGTATGGGTCAAACTAGTTAAATGGTTTACAAGTCGCTCCAAGTATACTCAAGTTTTTCCAACATTTTGCACTGCTTATTTGTATGGGCCAACACTTATTACAAATTTCCTAAACATGGAGTAATAAGTGTTGGCGGGTCAAATGTAAAACCACGCATGATTCTTAGGGAGTTATTTATTCTTAAGTAATTAAGGCTAAATATGAAACCATGTATGATTTTTTGACGACTCTTGAGTCGAAAAGTAGAATCATCTATAGTTCTTAAAAGGGAGTTAACTGAATGCCTGGATATCCTATTACTTATCCACATCCTGAGCACAGTGTTTCAAATTATTAATGTAACAATTTGTATTGTGAGTAGACACCACAAAAGAATTTGTTGCAAAGCTGGATCTGAAACCAGGCCAAAAAGTTTTAGATGTTGGATGTGGCATTGGGGGAAGCGACTTCTATATGGCTGAAAATTTTGGCGTTGAGGTTGTTGGCATTGATCTTTCTGTCAATATGATCTCTTTGGCTCTTGAAAGGGCAATTGGGCTCGAATGTGCTGTTGAATTCGAGGTTGCTGATTGTACCAAAAAGTCGTTTGATGTCATCTACAGTAGTGACACCATCCTCCATATTCAAGTGAGTTTATACTGTATATAGGTGTATTAAAACTTTAAAATGCATATATACTCAAGGTGCAAATTCCCATCTACTTATAATGGGTCGATTTGGGTAATGTTTGATCTTAGCGGTTGAATGAGCTGAAAGTCACTAAAAGCTTTATTTTAATGTTTGATCAGTCACTAAAAGCTTTTCCGGTATGTTTTATAGGACAAACCTGCATTGTTCCAAACCTTCTACAAGTGGTTGAAACCAGGTGGCAAAGTTCTCATTAGTGATTACTGCAGAAAATTCGGAACCCCATCTGAAGATTTTGCAGAATGCATTAAGCAACGAGGATATGATCTTCATGATGTAGAAAGTTATGGCCAGGTGAATATACACATTACAAGATAAAGATCAGTGAAACAATCTTAGTATAAAATTATTGTGTTTGATTCATTTACTTTTATTCGTTAGATGCTCAGAGATGCTGGTTTTAAAAATGTTACAGCATAGGATAGAACAGATCAGGTTCTTGCATACTCTCACTTTGTTATTTTGTTATGGTATTTTCTGTTAAAGGGCGATAGACCTACAAAGTTGAGTAAATTGTTTTTAGTGTAATAGGAAAAAAGAAAGAACTGTACTTAACGTTGAAGGGCATACCAATTTTTATAATGGTACTGTGATAGTATATATCCAGATTAGTAAACTTACATCCGTCATGAATTAGAGCAAGTGGTAATCTTACTAATTTGTGAGTGAAAGTCAAATTCGACTCAACCAAGCAAACTCTTTGGTGGCCATTTCGACCCATTTACTTGTGAATGAGTGATTCCGGCTATGTAAATTTCTAACTGGTAGAGCAGTTAAAGTATTAAAAATGGCTAAAGAAAACGGGTTCAACAGGTCTGATGTGTTGAAAGACACCAAAAGTGTGTTTCTAGTCAACCCGAACCATGCTAAGAATGTATCTATTTTGACCTGTTACCCAACTTGCATGTCCACCCATTTTTCCACCTCTAGTTCTTTTTGTTGCAGTGTTTCTACAATCTAAAATTGTATTCCTGTTAGTTCAAGGAAGTCATTACAATGGAACTAGAAAGGGTCTAGACTGAAAAGGAAGAATTCATCTGAGACTTTACTGAAGTAAGTGCATTTAGTCATTTGCATATCACTTGTAACTTCATATAATCCTTCTTTCAAAATGTTTTGGCTGAATGTGACTATGTTAATGCGTTACATCTTGAATATGATATCTGTAGGAAAATTATAACGATATTGTTGGAGGTTGGAAGGCAAAGTTGGCGAGGGTTGGTTCTGGGGAGTAGAGATGGGGCCTGTTTTATGCTGAAAAAAAGTGATTGCATAATGGTTTTTTTTTTTTTCTTTTTTTTTTTATTCTTTCTTTTCTGTTGTGTTGTAGATTAAGTGTCATGTATGGATGACGGTTCATGCACTATGTGTTTCCATTTATCTCACGTGTAATTGTACAATACTAAACCTACTTCCGAATAAATGGTGCATTTGGCTGAACCCGTAGTCATGTTCTTATTCTTGTTTAAGAATATTCGTACGTTGAAGTGGGTGAGATAACTCAATGTTTCTGATATGATATCAACTCTGAAAAATTATGAACCACAGTATATTTATTTTGTAGTTCACTCTATTTTCTTTTTTGGACTGGGTGTAAATTAAAGTTGGGCTCTCAACTTTTTAAAGAATTAATAGTAGTTCCTAAGTTGACTTGAGATTATTATCAAATTTCCCTAATAGAACCAACCGTTGGTAAATGAGTTGATCAATTTATTAGTACTCTTAGGTACACTCGATTCTGATCATAACTCATTTTCATACTCTTACGTCCATTCTCACCTCTTTCCAGTTGCCATTCGTGAACAACAAATGACACATTCAATCATAATTTATTGGTAACTATTTTGGTTTCATGTGTATTTTTTTAATGAGTACTTCATAATGCTTTTGTTTATGTTCATCTGTCATATCATACCAAAAGTAGTTACAAACAGAAACAAAAAAAAGCATAAAGCAGAAGACAAAAGATTCGTAGTATATTATTTTATATACTATTAATATATTGACAAGTTGTTGATCACGTAGTATATTAGCTGCTTATTGAGTAATGAGTGGAACACACTGTCTGTTTACTGCTTGATTCTATGGCAACTGAGCTTAAGGTATTATATTCTTTTATTTTTTGTTCATAGCTCATTCATGATTGAACATTTCCGATTAATTCGAGTTATGAGCATGGTTGATACTTGATAGATATCCCCGACTTTATGTTAGTTTGAATCAAGTAAATAGTGTTTATTCTGTAAGTATAGTGCTTTTCATATCCAATACTTCAAACTGCTTATGTGTGGTTAGAAACAAGATAAACAAATTTGGAGTATAAATAAGCAATCCAGACAATGCGGTGTGTTACAACAATCAAAACATGTTTTCCAGAGTAAAGGAAGCTTTTTTCCTGTTTAGATGTGAACACTGTGAAGACTTACCGTTACTAAGTATTGTTGCAGCATGGTTGTTACTTTGTTGTCTGTTCATGGAACTTTCTGCACGGGATTGTAATAAGTTCTGTGGCCTATTTACCATCTCTGTAATCATCTCTACTCTTATCTAGGTATTGTCATTCCTTCCACCGTATGAAGGGAAATCAATCCTGGAACTAGGAGCTGGCCTGGGTCATTTTACAGGTGAACTAGCCAAAAAGGCGGGCAAGGTTATAGCCCTTGATTCCATTGAAAGTGTGGTGAAAGAAGTATGCATCCTAACCCTGGGTAAAACGTTGTGTTTATTTTAAAGTGTTTTTGTTTTTCACATATAGATACTTATTCTTGCAGAATGAGAGCATCAATGGGCACTATGAAAATGTCGAAGTAATGTGTGCTGATGTTACTTCGCCCGACCTTAACTTTCCAGCTGAAACAGTCGATTTGATTTTCACACACGCGTTACTGAGCAATCTCTCTGACAAAGAGGTGAACGGTTATTCACTTTCTTTAATATACGTCATAGAGAAATTTTGCATTAAGTATCTTAGTTGATTCACTATGTAAAAGACTAAACTCCAATTCCAATATACGAATCCTGTTAATGTACATATTGAACCAGCGAATCCATAAATATTACTAGCATTATTTTCAACAGCAAACTCGCACACCCGTTAGGCCCACCTTGGCTTAACTAGGACTAACCCACATGGTTGATGGGGCACCTTTGATACACCTTGGATAACTTCATGACAAAGGCCTGTTGGTCCATATATAGATCAGCACTATGAATAAAATCAGTTGCTACATGAATAAAATCAATTCGCTCGGTTTATATATGTTGAATTCCTGCAACAATTGATTTTATTCATGTAGCACTATGAAAATATTATCTGAAATATGATTTTGCCATTTTTGGTGTCATATATAGATTGTATCAGTTGCTACATGAATAAAATCAATTCGCTCGGTTTATATATGTTGAATTCCTGTAAAAGCAACTTATGAGATGGCATTTTGTTCTTGCCATAAACAAATTTGTTTGTATCTTTCTGAAACTGGTATCGAAAGTAAAGTTGTTAACCTCACCAAATATTTTCTATGTTGGTTCCAGGTTAAAGATATTGCCAAAAAACTTTTGAAATGGGTGAAGGTTGGAGGATATATTTTCTTCACAGAGCCATGCTCTCATCAATCTGAAGACCATAAGCAAAAGAGCGACCTGAAACACATCCGCGAGCCTAGATTTTACACCAAGGTACATATAGATTGACTGACAAACTTTACAGTGTTTGCCTTAACACATAGACCAAGAAAACTGTTTAAGTATTTGTCGAAGTATCTAAAATACCCTTTAATAAAACATAAAGAATTTTATCAGGGTTTTCGAATTGTTAGTAAGTCGCTATTTCTAAATAGTTAAATTTTAGCCTGGAAACGTACAAAAATTGTTCAGACTGTTTTTTATGTGTCCATAAGAATATTTTACAGTCTTACCAATATTAAAATGATACATGAATTGTCATATCTTGCAATCGCTATACATAATGGTTCTCTTTTATGTTTGCTTAGGTCTTTAAGGAATGTCACATGACTGATGCGTCTGTTAGTTCTTATGAGTTCTCCCTTGTTGAGACGAAAAGCATTGGAGCTTATGGAGACAACAAGATAAATGAAAATCAGGTACTTGATTTAACTTGATATTTTCTGCTTTTTTATCTGGTCGACTGAACTAATGATGGTCTTTATTGCAGATCTTCTGGATATGGCAGAAGGTGGTGAAGTCAGAGGACCATGTAGATAGGGGATTCCAGCAGTTCTTGGATAATGTCCAGTACAAAAGCAGTGGCATATTGCGTTATGAACGTATATTTGGATATGGATTTGTGAGCACAGGAGGAATAGGTATCAATTGCAACCCGTTTATGTGAAAATGGGTAATTTGAGTTGTATTTTATTGATCATTTATCCAATGTATAAAACTAAGATGTGTCATATTTGAGTACATATTTATTTTTAACGGACCAAAAAGGTTTTAGCTAAATGTTTTAGCTCAAAAAGATATGGGCCAAATGAGCTAAATGGTTTAACAGTCGGTCAATAAATACTCAAGTATTTCCAAGAATCTGCACTGCTTTATTGAATAAGTATAGTGCATTCTTTAACTATCTTTTATTCTTATACTATTAAATATTTACAAATTTCATGAAAATGGAGTAATAAGTGTTGGCAGGACAAACCAACCTGTTTCGACCCGGTACCCAGCCCACACATTTTTGCCACCTATATGATTCTTGGGTGGTCATTTTATTTTGATGTAACTAAAGTTGAATATGAAAGCACATACTAGTATGATTTTTGACGACTCTTGAGTCTAAAAGTAGTATCATGTAGAGTGTCCAAAAGCGAGTTAACTGAATGTCTCTAATTAGTTATCCATATCCTGAACACAATACTTCATGCTTTTAGTAAAAGAATTTGTATTGTGAACAGATACCACAAAAGAATTTGTTGCAAAGCTGGATCTGAAACCAGGGCAGAAAGTCTTAGATGTTGGATGTGGCATTGGGGGAGGTGATTTCTATATGGCTGATAAATTTGGCGTTGAAGTTGTTGGCATTGATCTTTCTGTCAATATGATCTCTTTGGCTCTTGAAAGGGCAATTGGGCTAGAATGTACAGTTGAATTTGAGGTTGCTGATTGTACCAAAAAGTCGTATCCAGACGATACGTTTGATGTCATCTACAGTCGTGACACCATCCTCCATATTCAGGTGATTTATGCTTTTTACGTGTATTACAACAGAAAAACACTTGCACACACCATTACAGCCCTTGTGATTCAGTATCACATAAGCACTTTCAAAACACACATCCGAAGTACTCTTTGAATAGTTCAAATGTCATTTATACCATGTTTTTCTTATTCTTTTCCATTATGTTTTCTAGGACAAACCTGCATTGTTTCGAACTTTCTACAAGTGGTTGAAACCAGGTGGCAAAGTTCTCATTAGCGATTACTGCAGAAAATTTGGAACCCCATCTGAAGATTTTGCAGAATACATTAAGCAAAGAGGATATGATCTTCATGACGTAGAAACTTATGGCGGGGTATATATACACTTATAATATACATATCAATAAAAAAATCTTCGTATAAATAGTACAGTAGTTTTGTGGTGTTTGATTTATATACTTTTATTCTTTAGATGCTTAGAGATGCTGGCTTTGAAGAAGTGGCAGCAGAGGATCGTACAGAACAGGTTCTTGCATACTTTTACTATGTTTTCTTGTTATAGCATCTGATGTTAGATGCCGGCAGACCTACAAAATGGAGTACATATTCTTAGTGTAAGAGAAAAGGAAAACAACCTATTGTGGTACTGTAGTAGTATATATTCAGATTAGAAAACTTATATCCATCATGAATTAGAGAAAATTGTAAGTTTACTCATTCGAATAATTTACATGTGTATGATTCCTTTAGGTTATGTTTTATGTCAAATGGGTCAAACAGTTAAACTACTGAAAATAGATAAAAAGGAACGGGTGAAGAGGTCAAAGTAAATAGAACATTTTTACACAAAAAATTACTATAAGGATTTTGCCAAATCTAACATGCATAAACATTAGGAAGATCCTTTTTCTTGAAATCATATTTCGGTATTTGGCACACCATTTGTCTCTAATTATAAAAAGAATAATCGGCAAAATCTGTTTGTGCTCAACCTGACCTGTGCTAAGTAAAAGGTAGTAGTTGGTTTTGGCCCGTAACTCAACATGCATGTTGCACGACTTCTACAATCTTTAACTGTCACGATTACTTTCAGTTCAAGGAAGTCCTTACGAGGGAACTTGAAAGGGTCGAGAAGGAAAAGGAAGAATTTATCCGAGACTTTAGTGAAGTGAGTGCATTTATATATCACTTGTAACTTCATATACTCATTATTTAACAAAATTTTGGTAAATTTAACTGTGTTAATGTTGTATACTTGTATGTTAAATATGAAATCTGTAGGAAGACTACAACGATATCGTTGGTGGTTGGAAGGCAAAGTTGGTGAGGGTTGGTTCGGGGGAACAACGATGGGGCCTGTTTTATGCTGAAAAGAAGTGATTGCATTATGATCTTTTTTTTTTATTTCTTTTTATGCTATGTGCCCATTTTCGAAATAAAACACTGGCGCTGTAGGCTGTAGCTCAGATTTGTAATACAAGCACTCCCAAAATAAGAGTCATCTGTTGTAGATTGTTAATGCACTATGTGTTTCCATTTATCTCATGTAATTGTACAATGCTAAACTTATTTGGGAATAAATGATACATCTCGTGATTGCAGTTGTTGAATTATATCCTTTTCTGTCCAAACTACGTACCCATTATGTTCTTGTTTGTGTGCATGTTGATGTACCAAGTAGTCATGTTCTTATTCAGTCTAATGCATTGTAATCCTTGTGGTTTTCATGAATTCCTAGGGGGTGTTTGACTAAGCTTATTTAGTTGGCTTATGAGCTTATTAGCTTATATAACTCATATAAGCCCAAACCAAGTGTTTGGCTAAGCTTATATGAGTGGGCTTAAAAGCTTATTTATGGGTGTTTTGATAAAAATGGGGCTTTTTTATGAGGTATCCGCCTTATATAACTCACCCCATTGTCAATGTGCATTTTTGACCTCATTAAACATTCCACTAGCATACAAGATGTTTGGATGTATGTATATGAAACAATGTTGGCTGTGTTGTTGATTTTAGTGTGTCACAGATTATTTGAGTAAGAGTTTGGTTCAATAAAGATCAAAGAAAAACTAAGGGCTCGTTTGGTTTGTTGTCAGGAATGATGATGTGTGTCAGTTGGAATGAGGTGAAATGATAATGGGTATGAAAAGTGTATCATTACGATTGTTTATGTTTGGTTGATTAAATATGGTATGAAAAAGTGTATAGATATTTTAATTTTGTAGTGGAAAAAGAGGGTCCACGGAATGGATTTCATAGACACCAAATGGTGTGTAATGAATCTATGTTATGATATCTTGAATTTCGTTAACAGACATGAAACAAAAGCAAGCAACCATTATGATTTGAAAGTCATGTCTAATTCCAATTAATGCAAACCAAAGCGGCCCTAAAGATCGAATAAGCGAATTCTCAACCTTTCGTTTTTCGTGAAAGCAATAAAATAAACTTTCACCTTCGTTTTAAAACTAAATATCTCACAAACCATTAATCGTTAGGCAAACTAATCATACCATCACGACAAGCATAAAATTACCTTTAATTTGATATCCGGCATCATATACTTTCGATAAAATTTTTTTCCGACTTTTTGTGGGTTTAGGGTTTACGGTTAGGGTTTAGGTGTTTAGGGTTTAGGGGTTTGACTTTTTTGGGTTAAGTTTTTTAGGGGTTAAGAGTTTAGGTTTCTTACGGTTTAGCGGATAGGGTTTAGGTTTTTTGGTTTAGCGGTTAAGGTTTTAGGGGTTTAGGGTTTTTAGGGTTTAGGGGTTAGGGTTTTTAGGGTTTAGGGTTTAGGGGTTAGGGTTTTTAGGGTTTAGGGGTAGGTTTTTTAGGGTTTAGGGGTTAGGGTTTAGGGGTTGTGTAAATGCCAAAGAGTATTTTAAAATTTCATTTATAGTGTAATATATCGAAACCGCAAAACGATAAAAATAAGTTCGTCAGTATCAATATTGGATCTCATAGAAAGATAATTTTATTAACATCATGATGGTATAATTAGTTTTATCTAACTATTAACGGTTTGTGAGATATTTAATTTTTAAATATAAGGGTGAAAGTGAATTTAATTAATTTGATAAAAAATGAATGGTTAATAATCCATTTGATCTTTAATTTTTATGTGATCTTTATTGATCTCACCCCATTTGAGTAAAGTAATGCATAAAATGACGAAAAAAACTAAGTTATGGTTAAATGAAGCCAAGTGTAGTATGGCTAAATTTTTTTCAACTAGGAGTGAAACATGGTTGATAAACGATATTTTTGGGCTCGGCTTCACTTTAGTAGTATTAAGGGAAAATGACAAAAAAATGCATCGAACTTGACACTTGTTGTGATTGTGTGTATAACTATTTTTTTTTCGTTGTAACATAAAACTTTTGAATTTTTGTTATTGTATGTACGATTCTGACGTGTGTCAACACGTGACTGCTAACTCATCTGGGTGTTCTACGTCGGCTGAAACTCATTTCCCACTATTACTTTTTAAGGATAATAACAAAAAATCGTCAAAGCTTGTGATTTTTTCGTTTTAACAACAAATCTTTTGAATTTGTATTAATGTATGTATCCGGTCAATCTAAACTTGGCATCGTTAGTCCTTTATACTAACGGTAGTTCTAGACATAACTTAAAATTTCGTTTCTTACGTTTTCATCCTTTTTATCGTTTTCATTTGTTTTCTCGTTTCATCCGTTTTTATACATTTTCGTCCGTTTTATACTTTTTCGCCGATTTTCTTACGTTTTCATCCGTTTTATATGCTTTCATCCATGTAAAACAAAACAAAGGCGTGTAAGCAGACGGCATGTAAAATCAAATGAAAATGTAAAACAGACAACGTAAAATCGGTGGCGTGTAAACGCAGAAAAAGCGAAAATCGGACGGCGTGTAAAATGGGCGGCGTGTAAAATCGGACGGCGATATAAAAGCGGACGGCGTATAAAGGACTAACGTTGCATTAATAAAATAAATGGGCGTGTAGCTATTTAAGCGGATGAAAAGCGTGCAAAACGGATGAAAGCATATAAAATGGATGAAAGCGTATAAAACTTAAGAGAATTGGCGGCGTGTAAAAGCAGATTTAAATGTATAAAAACATAAGAAATGAGCGAAAATGTATAAATCTGAGATGAAACCGTAAGAAAACAAACGAAACGTATAAAAGGGATAAAACGTAAGAATTTTTTAAGTTATGTGTTAACGGCCGTTAGTATAAAGGACTAGCGATGCCAAGTTTAGATTATTTGGATACATACATTAGCACAAATTCAAAAGGTTTGTGTTACAATGACAAAAGTGGTCAAGTTCGATAAATTTTTGTTATTATCCTAAAAAGTAATAGTGAGGAAATGAGTTGGCGATCACGTAGCATCTTTGGATGAGTTAGCGGTCGCGTGTTGTGACACGTTGACAATCGTACATACAATGACAAAATTCAAAGTTTTGTGTTACAATGAAAAAAAAATAGTTGAGCTACCATAATCGCAACAAGTGTCGAGTTCGATCGTTTTTATCATCTTCCTAGTATTAAAGACAACATTTTTTAAGGTTGTTAATGATTAATATTGAAATGTAAATGTACAATGTACAAACAAAATCATCAACGATCACAAACAAATTTCTAGAATTTCTTAAATATAAATACATTTTAGTTTGTAATAGTAATTTTTGTAGTCATTTTAGTGAAAAATGCAAGTAACTAAGGCTGACACAATGGCGACCTGAGACGGTCCTGTCACATCAGTTTTTTTTCTCTGACGATCTGAAACGATCAAGTTAAACATTTTTTTTTTAATTCAGATTTTTTAAACAACAAATTTAGATTTCATTAATAATAAAAACATTACATAATTTATTCAATTAACATACGAACTAAAATACAATACGATCGTGTCGTAACATAGTTTAATCGAATAGTGCCCGTCTGTAATTATACTCTGAGACTTCACATACCCAAATTCCAACGAGCACACGCCTTTTACGCTTCTTCTCACGAGTCTCTCCTTCGACTCTTGTTGAATCCTTGCATGTTCTGCTTCAACTTCTCTTAAAGCCTCTTCGCCACATAATTTCATAATCTTTGGCATGCGGTTAAGCCATGCTCATCAACTTCCTCGTCTGCATAACGTAAGCGATAATGTTGTTCTTTGAATAAATCCATGTGCATCGGTGAAGTTGATGCATCTAGCAAGTTGATTCACTGTTGTGATCACCAAGAACCAACAATTTTGTTTTCTTGATAACTCCAACGGATTTTGTTCTTGATGTTGTCTTGTATACGTGAAACACTGCGTCCTGACGTTTCACTAATGGCGTCATCTTTCACGCTTCATCGCTCAAAAATTTGTCGATCATAGCTTGTCTTTCCGTCGAAATGTCTTTGCAATTCGCGTATCATTTTCTCAAACATTCTTTCTTTGTCTTTGCGAGCTCAAACAACTTGATAACTTCAACAATAGCTTTTTGTCGAGCCGCATCGCCTTGATCGCATTGTTTTTGAATATAAGCTTGCATTTCTTCGACGGAATGGGGGAGACGACAAGCCATAATTTTGTGTCATGATTAATAGTGTTTAGGTTAAATATATGGAAAGTGTGTACAAATAAATGTGTTTGGGTATTTATAATGTTGTAAAAGTGATAAAGATTTTTTTTTTTTTATGTGTTTAAACCTCGGTTCACCCGACCGAGTTGTGGTTTTTTCTCCTCGACGACCGATCAAGACCGACCACTCACAAAAGAGCGACCAATCAAGATCGACCGGTCGACCTCTCTACGACCGAACCACTGTGTTCAACCTAATGAGCTCAAGTCAACGAGTCACGTATTTCTTACTAGAGGTTGCCTTGAAAATATACTCGTGCAGCTCGAGCATGACGTCGTCGGTGGCTCATCTCTGGGTTACCGAACACGCACCAAAGACCTTTTAGTGGTAGTGATTTATGACTCTCTTTCTTATTCCACACTCCGGTACGTGCGATAAATAGTTATCGTTTATTATATCTTCTTCATCAAATCTGACAGTGTGCGAATAAAATTGAGGTGTCTTGTCAATTATCTTTTTTAATAACAGTTAGGTGAGAAAAATAAAGTATAGATAAGCAAAGCACATGTGTTGATTCGAACCCTTAACAACATATCCAAAGTGGGGCCCACCAGTTCCGTGAATCTCTCACTCACTCTCTACTGACAAATCTTCACTTACTATGTTTAATGCATGTGATTTTTTCAACTCTAATCTGCACCAAACTCAATCTCATATCTAAAATTCTAAACATACTATACACACTCCATTTGATAAAAATAATTAGCAATGGCAGAAGAGAAATCACCAGAAATATTTGAACTAAACAATGGTACCATCAAAGTTTTGGTTTCCAACTATGGATGTACTATCACCTCCTTGTTTGTTCCTGATAAACATGGTACCCTAACCCTACCCTTTTTCATACGTACTATTCATGTGCTTTTTTTTTTTTTTTTTTTTTTTTTTTTTTTTATGCAAGATTATTTATTGATAATGTTTGGAATTTTGTTTGAAGGTGAATTGGCCGATGTTGTTCTTGGATTTGACACTCTTGATCCTTATCTGGTGAGTTTAATGATACCTGTGTTGATACAAATATATATATATATATATATATATATATATATATATATATATATATATATATATATATATATATATATATATATATAGTGAGATCGTGCGGATTTTTTTAATTCGTGCGGATGTGCGGATGGATCTGACCTATAATTCAGGATCGATCTTGACTTTTTTAAAAGTCAAGATCTGCTTAATATTCACTAGTGATTAATCGAGTATAAGCGATTTTTTAATTTTTTCGCTTTTGAGGGATCGTTCTTATTGTTATCTTCTTTCGTTTTTAATTTTTTGATTTTTACGAAGCAATTTTGTTTTTGATTATGAGTTATCGTGATATTAACGATATTATGAGTTCTCTTGTGATATTAACAATTTCTTAATATCAACGCTTTTTAATACGATATTAGGAAAACTTACGGTGATATTAAAAAATTAACTTTGATATTGAAAACATGTAAAAGCATCGTGATATTAACAATTTCTTAAAAAGTTCTTTGATAGAAAAAACTTAATATCATTTCTTTGGTTTAGAACCATACTTTCTGCGCTTGGTGAAACTCTCGCTAGCCTTAGTGAAACTCTTTTGGCGCAGTGAAACTACTGTGGCGGCAGTTAATAGTGATATTAAGAAAGTTTGATAATTACGGTGATATTAATAAAATTCATAATATCATTGTACTTTTAACCAGTGAAAATGATTTTTTTACGAATTTTTTTTTGATTCTTAATAAATTGTTGTCCTCTTTCTTTTTTAATTTTTTGATTTATTTGAATTAATTTTTTTGAATATTCTTATGATATTATCCATGCAATCCTACTAAAATGTAATCCACACCGATCCATTCCCTATATATATCTATGTCTCATGACGTACGATGTGGCGGCTAGTTTAATGTAAATTGGTAAATGTTATTAATTTATTTTAAGTTTGGTTATAATAAATTTGATATAAATGTTTCAATGGTAGGTCGTATAAATATTTTCCTTAAGCGATGTGCGTGAATGGACATACAAAGTTAGCTTTATGGCGGCCTGGATGCCAACTTGAAAACTTCACGTAATATCTTGTTTATCATTTATAATTGATTATAAAGAGTAGTTACATTATAATTATTGTAATCATACATCGTAAGATGTTCCTACCAACTAATATTTGCTTTTTATGATACAAATAAATCCAAATGAACTGCGTGAAAAAAAAACTATCGAAAACACTGATTCATAATATTTCTAATTTGCTTCATTTTTAATGATCATAATCTTCGTAAGAGAACTGCCGAATGAAGTATAAAAAGATAAACATTTAATTGTCATATATGTATAAGAAAATGCAAAGAGTGTAACATATATTGTTCAAACATCAAATTATTACATCTTTATCTGAAAACTAACAAAATAATTATGACTAATACTTGTTTTGAACACTTAAATAAAACTAAGTTTATACATGATATTTCAAAGATTGTGATTGTAGATTCCCAAAGAACATAATGGTTCGTGGTTTGGTCAAGGAAGGACATCGTCAACAATCGCAATCACGAGATGTATCATTTATTCCGAAATACGTTTAGTATTGTACAATTACATGAGATAAATGAAACACATAGTGCATTAACAGCAACAGCATATGACCATTATTTTGGGAGTGCAGTGTTTTATTTCTGAAACAAAGTACGTAACATACAAAGAAAATAAAAAGAGAGATCATAATGCAATCACTTCTCCAAAGCCAGCATCTCTAAGCATCTAAAGAATAAAAGTATATAAATCAAACAGCATAAAACTACTATTTATACAAAGGTTGTTTTATTGATATGTATATTATAAGTGTATATATAGCCCGCCATAAGTTTCTACGTCATGAAGATCATATCCTCGTTGCTTAACGATTCGCAAAATCTTGGATGGGTTCCAAAATTTCTGCGATGAATCGCTAATGAGAACTTTGCCACTGGTTTCAACCACTTGTAGAAAGTTTGAAACAATGCAGGTTATCCTAGAAAACATAATGGAAAAGAATAAGAAAAAACATGGTATAAATGACATATGAGCTATTCAAAGAGTATTCGGATGCATGTTTTGAAAGTGCTTATGTGATACTGAATCACAAGAGCTGTAATGGTGTTTGCATGTGCTTTTCGGTTGTAATACGCATAAAAAGCATAAATCACCTGAATATGGAGGATGGTGTCACGTATCAGATGACACCAAAAGTATCGTCTGGATCGACTTTTGGTACAATCAAAGATCCTCGAATTCAATCGCACGATCTAGCCCAATTGCCTTTCAAGAGCCAAAGAGATCATATTGTGAAAGATCAATGCCAACAACTTCAACGCCAAATATATCGACCATGTAGAAATCGCCTCCCCAATGCCACATCCAACGTCTAAGACTTTACGCCTGGTTTCGAGATCCATCTTTGCAACAAATTCTTTTGTGTGTCGCTCACAATACAAATTCTTTTACTAAAAGCATAAAGCATTGTGCTCGGGATATGGACAACTAATGGGTATTCAGTTAGAAGACAAAAAAATACATAGAGACATTCAACTAACTTGCTTTTAAACATTAAAAGATTAAATTTTGGTTTCTCTGAAAAGTACTAATATTTTAGACATTTTATTAGTGAAAGGTAAAAACTCATATAGGCATCTAAAATGAGAGTATGAGACTTCCCGTCTTAAACTCAAGTCTGACGAACACATATAACTATAACCCCTAACCCTTTCGCTTTCGGTTCACACTTTTCCTATTTGATCGGCTTGAAGGGGTGTTTGCACTTGCTTAAAGGCATAAAAATCGGCCTAAATCCCAAATTATTAGTAACATGACCTTGGTTTAACACGCATAAAGTAGCATCCATTATCTTGAGATTATTAACCTATTAAATCTAACTTCAAAGCGGTAAAAGACTTGATATTTACTGGTTGCTACCATAATACTAAAGATATGAGACTCACCTCTTGAGGCTTTGTTTGACACATTTAGATGTCACCCCGGATACAAAGCATTCCACGTGCAAGCGACTCCTTTAAGTCTTTCTTCGTGCAGCATGTAGCACCACAATAGTGAAATTGTCGATTTAAGTCTCCGTATCTCGCTATTTAGGAGGCATGGCTACATTAGGAAACATAACTACATAAGAAAGTAGATATAAAGAAGCGAAATGTTAATTTTGGAATATAGAGGTGTGAGCTTTACCATTGTTATCAGTTATCATTAATGTTGCAACTTGGTGTCGTTGAAGGAAGAGTAGAACTACCATAATCTTGTGTCATTGGTATGTGAATCCGGTTTCTAACGTTTGCCATGTGTGATATATTTTCTCGAGCATTGAGGTGTTTGAAACTGTTCGATCACTCGTTGCCTCTAACATTATTGGCACCATGAAATAGAGTTAATGAACTATGAATACTACGGCATGACTATGGCCCAATTGAACTAAAGACATCATTTGTTGATATCATTTTGCCTATTGGCTATAACTATGGCCCAAATATGAACTAATCGGTGATAATAGAACCTAAGAATATCGTATCAATGTCATTGGTAAAGAGGAACACATAAATACTATGGCCAAATAATTGTCTTGATCTAAAATAATATAACCATAAGCGCGTGACTCGTCTAACATTTGTTTCTTGGCATGCCTAATTCGCTAGCATTTTTCTTTTAGATCAGTACTTGGAAATTTCACATAGAATGAAGCATTGCAACTTTCATGGTCCTTTGCAAAACGACAATTGTTAGCAAAGGAAATGGAAAAGAATATGTAGGTGTAAGCATAAATGCAAATATACCTCAAACTATTTTATGCCTATTTTCTCAATGAACGAGCTTGTAAGTTTTTCTTCACCTTTTACGGTTATTACTTCTTCTCGTTATTGTGTAGTTGTATGTCAAGTCGCCTAACCTCACTTTGTCGCAAACACCTTGCTTCGAATCATCTCACAGCTTTTCACCAATGAATTTGCCATTTTTCACGTTGGTTCAAGATGTTTCTAAAATTCATTCTTACCTCCTATTTTCTAGCTTCTTGACAGCCCAACTTTTAACAGCTTATAAGGTTATTCAAAATTTGATAATATACAATATATGTTATAAGTTGTACATTCACATTTCACTACAAAAGGGGTGTTTGGGTATGGTTGCGATAGAGTAGCCAAACACCCATAGTCAATCATAAAGGGGTTTCGATTGGTGGAAGGGAGAAAATCCTTCGAGGAAATCATACCTGGACATTAATGTTTGCACATTCCAATGTTTCATAGAATTTTTCATCTTTTCCTCCATGTTTAAGATTCATCGAAAAAGGTATCTGTCGATAAGAAAGCCGAAATTAGTGTTTCAAAATTAAGACAAATACTGATCTCATCTTAGAATTTAAGCATATACAATAGCATAAGTCCTCTATAGATCATCAATCTCATTTTGGCATGTGCAACATATAGTCGAAATCGAGAAAGATTGATATAAAAGGTTCAAGAGACCAAAAACAAAATACATGACCTTGAAACACCCTCTGAAACACAGATTCTACTTTACTCAAACACAACCCAAACACGTGAACCATGTAACCTGAATGGTAACCTTGCTCGACAACTAATATCATGCCTAATTGCTTAGTCTTCTATTAAATTGTCCAAAAACTTAAGAAATCGAAGTTCTATGGTTTGTTCATGTATCATAAGTTCAAACAAATAACCAAATAGGTTGAAAAAAAACAAAAACTTAAGAAAAATCAAATTCTTTTAAAACTTTCATGAGACACATCTTAGGATATCAAATTTCAACACGCTTTCAAATACGAACTTGAGCTCTAAATCACAAAAGAAGAAGCCGGTGTAAACATTAAAGGTTTCTCATTATACCGAATTTGCCTACAAAGTGTTGATAATATGTGCGTCTTGAAGGGTCACCACCGAGAAAAGAATGGATTCTCGCTTGAAATTTTCTCACTTTGGTTTTATCACATGCGCATATTGCTTCTTGAACTCAAATCGATCATGGTCTTTCAACATTTTATCCATTTTCCGGATGAAGCTTGTAGTGGCAATGAGGTTGAATGAATTCGATCCATACCGACACGAGCATAAAGTGGGTCATAAAGTCATTTTTCAATCCGAAATGCAGAATACGAAAGGATAGTAACAAAACTTACGGAAACTTGATCTTTATTGCTTGTTCTTCCATCTTCGTCATGCCGTCCACCTCCATTTGAAGATGCCTCTTTAAGCGGTGAATGTCCACCTCCGTTTGAATATGACTTATATGCTATTTCGTAATTATGAAGATGTATATGTCAATATCATATGCTTATAAAACACCTATTAGAGGCAACCAAAGCTTTTATGCGAAAGAATATATGGTTGACATGCACGCTACAATGACAAAATTAGATAGTTTTCCGTGCATTTGCTTATTCTTTCTCGTCTAAATCTTGATTGTAAAACCTATAAGTGGATCAACGACATATTTTGAAATCAATAAGTAAAAGAAAAGATTGAATATCATATGCTTAAAATGTAATCGTGAACATTGGTTTTCGGAGAACATTGGTTTTACACTAAATTAGTCATGGTACAAAACGATATTAAGTATCAAAACACTCACAAATGAGTTAGACCTCAAACATAAAGCTAAAATGAATAGTGTAAAATGCATACCGATTCCACATTGGTCTCTTCCGATTCAACATTTACTTCATCATCAATAAATGAATCAATCTTATGACTTTTCCACTATCCTTCTTCACCCTCGTCTCTGCGGATTTCACATCATCAATAATTTATGATCTTTATCATTGCTTATTGTATAAGCTTACTTTGATATAAGCTTATTTCTACACAGCACTCTCCTTTTTCACAGCATCCACCTTTCTCCTTGTGTACATCAATGCAGGCTCCACTTTCTAAAACATCCTTTGGGTTCATTACTTCCAAGCGTGTCCCCTGCATTTACAGCTTCAATATAAGGAAGAGAATTCAAACAAAAAAGAAGATACTTATCAATATAATCATGAACATTCATCAAAGAGTGAAAGGTATCACAAATGTAGCAATGAAATGTCCTTTACGTTTTATTACCTTTTATTCTATTAAAGGTGACTTATTATTTACTTCGATTATCATCTTATATGGCATGTGTATAGATGGATATTTTGGTAAACAAAGTTCACTTCAAATCACATTACTATGACAGTTTACTGACCCACACTTTTTTATATCAATTCTCATACCTAGTAAATTATGTGAAAAACAAATTCATAACCCAAATAATGAAACTTTATTAATATGAACAATAAACATCAACTACTCATTCACTATGCACTTTTGTAAAGCATAATTTGCTTTCCACAACCTTTAATCATGCACATGAATTCATTATCAAGTTGTCATTAGTGGGCATCTAAGAAGCTAAAAAGCAAAAGGAAACATCATATAATTGCAATTTCCCTGTACGTGTTCATGCATGTTTAGCCAAATTAAGTAGATAAGTTTACACAAAGAGAAAAGATATTCCTTGATAAAATCATTTGAAATCTAAAAGCTCGGTACCTTTATAAGCATCCTTTTTAATCGTGAATCCTAAAACACAACACGCGCAAAAAAAAAAAAAAAAAAATCCATAAGAAGAACATGATCAAAATAAATAATGAGTTAACGTATCCCTAATTTCCAACAGCAAGTATTATTAGCATATACTCCATATAAGCATCCAAATACTATTCTTGCATCACGTTTTGTTACAACTTATTATCTTTCATAATAGCCCACATAGTCAAAATAAGCAAATACTAAACACCCCTGATGTTACGACCACGACCAAGCAATCCCAAACACACCTCGATGCTAAGACCAATACATACAACATATTATCTTTCATAATAGATGCAAGACCAAGTGAAATTTGATAGTTACACCGTCTCTTTGAAGCTCGGAGACGTAATGGACGTATTACGTTTCCAAAGCTTTAACTTTGCACCTTCATTATAATTAAAAACTTTTGTAAACACGTATGAGACACTCAAAATTAAAAATCAACTAAACATGTTTTAGCAAACTCAATAAAAACAATTTGTGAATGGGGCATTTCATCAAACATTTGCGTGGGCTAAAAATCTATTTAATTGATTATCATATATATGGCAAATAGATGGATTATTGAGAGTAGATCTAAATAAAAGATTTTGAGCGGTCAATTGATAGCATCACTTAAACCAAGGAGAAAACTTTTAAAGATTAACATGAGATGAAATAATACAAAACCCATCACCATGTGCAATTAAACATTAAAATAAATTAAAATAAAGCAAACACGAACCATGTCTTGTGGTTTAACATCAATCTCAAAGTGAGTTCCTTGAAAAAAAACCTTCATCTTTCATGTTTAACATCATCAAACTCTTTAAGGTCTTCTGATGAACGCATTCTATCAAAACCGAAACCATAATTATATATTCTCATAATCCGATTTAATAATTAAAATTAAAAAAAAAAAAAAAAAAATTACTGCGGATCTCGATTAAAAATAGTTCCGATCATGGTGGGAAGCTGGTGAAGGTCTTCAAATTCGTTTGTGTGTGCTTTTTTGGGAATATGATTCGAATTGATTTGGTGAATTTGATAGAATGAATCGAGATTTGTTTTAGGATGATTTGGTGAATTTCAACAATGAATCAAGACTGGTTTAGGGTTAATATTGATTTCTTGTTTAAAACTATGTGTAGTTTAATTTTGGGAGACAGAAATTGAATTGATTGTGTTCCTGAAGATCCGGATGGGTAGTAACAGGCGTGAAGGAGGCGTGTGTTACTGGTTGTGTTTGTGTGTGTGAGGCGTGTGTAAATAAATAGGTGGCATTGCCAGAATTAATCTTGCCAAGATAGATTTATGCTTTGCCAGTGGCATACGCGACCAAGATGCTCTCTTATTATATATGTGGGAGATATATATATATATACATATATATATATATATATATATATATACATATATATATATATATATATATATATATATATATATATATATATATATATATACATATACATATATATATATATACATATATATATATATACATATATATACATATATATATATATATATACATATACATATATATATATACATATACATATATATATATATATATATATAGGGAAGGGATCCTAGAAGAAGAAAACTAAAATGAGAAGAATAAGAATGATTTCTAGCCACGCATTTCAAATAAGGGTGAGATTTTTATGGGAGATGATCATTTTAATAGATGCATCTTAAATATGGTTGTGGTTTCTTCTTATCATTCTCATTTTAATTTTCTTCTTTTTGATCCTGATATATATATATATATATATATATATATATATATATATATATATATATATATATATATATATATATATATATATATATATATATATATATATATATATATATATATATATATATATATATATATATTCTTCTCTCATTCATAGCAGCGGCAACCAATATTTTCATCATTCAATCCGAAAATTTAACAAGCAAAGGTGTTCCTAGGAGGCTCGTGATCGGGCAATCGATTGGTGTGCGTAGTGTTTGTGTTCGGGTCGAATTGGAAGCTTGGTCGTGGGTTTATAAAGGTGTACGTGGGGTTGGATTAGCCAAAGGAGACTTGGTTTGATTTTGTGGTTTGATTCTTGTTTTCTTGTCTCATGCACACGCCACAAGGGTAACGTATCGTCATCTTGAATCTATTCCTCTTTGTTTCCTTTGTTCAATTCGTGGCATAATAAATCTAGGGCTTGTAATATGAAAATGAATCACATGAAATCATAAGTATAGTTGTTACATAAAATGATGAAACATGAATACATAAAAACCTTAATTCTAAATTTATATAATTCGAATAATATATGATATGTAAAATGAATATGAAACTTATTTTGAATCTTTCTTTTGGTCGACATATATGTATTGAAATAAAGGGTTTAATGAGCTTATGGATGATATGATTACGTATATGATAAATGGAATTGATAACAAATGATTAACGAGTGTATTTTGATTAACTCATGGGGCGTATAAAATGGTTTATGTTGAGGATGGTTCGAATCAAAAATGATATCACATAGGGAGTTATATAACTTTGTAATAATCAAGCTAAAATGATTTAGAACGGATTCGTTAATCATAACCTAAGACTAGGGTTTGTAATTACATGATTTAATCAAATGAAGGGGTTGTTTTGTAAATTATGAAACTTAATGGGTTAACTTATTAATATATTAACTAAATGGATTAAATGAGTAAAATGAGTAAACTTACTATATTTACACTTTTAACCCTATATTTTGCAATATTGACATTTTAAACCCTAAACTTTTGTAACTTGTCATAAATGATCCTTAAATCATAATAACACTCATTTCCATTATTTAACTTGAGATAAGTAACTAAACTTACTAATTATGGAAACCTGCTAATTGTAGAAACCTGCTAAAATAGATTGAATGTAGTTGGGTAAAACCCAAGTCCATGACCCATACGCATGGGGCATAACCCATAACCCATCGCTGTCCATTCCTATTTTGATGACGATCTCTTCTAGTTTCCCTTATATTCCAAGCACATAAAGTGCAGACAGATAGAGGCCACAAGCATTACTTTAAAGTCATCCGTAATCATGAAACGTGCAGTTGATATAAAAAAACCACCTTCCGTATGCATATATTGAGACATATACTATTTTGTTGAAGCTTTGTTTAGTATGAGTATCCTTTGTTTGCATCATTTGTCACTATACTTATATATGTAGGTTTTACTGGTTTCGGTATTTTTCCCAAATGAAGGCTTGTTTTTTATTCACTTTGTGTTAATTGCTGAAACTTTTCATAGGTTACCTGCAGATTGTTCCAGTTTAGTTGAACGGCTTTTCGTATTAAACTACAAAAGAAAGAGTGAATGTTAATCGCAAGCGTGGTAATTAAAACAATATTAGTGTATCCACCATCCTCCATTACGTCACTCTTCATTCCACGTGCTTTCCTTTTTGAATCCTGTATATTCCAGTAAAATGTAAGTGTAAGATATAAACCCATAAACACAAAGTATCACAAGATAATTATTACACCAAATACAATAAAATAAAGAACATACTTTTTCTTCACCACATGACAGCGCCTTTCCATCTTTCCCTCCACTGCCACAAATTACATAGAAGTTTCCATCCATCATCACCCCAGTACTTATTTTTCAGGACTTGAGCAGGCTAGAAAGCGTCTCCCAAGCCCCGGTCTCACTGTCATAGAGCTAGACCCCTGACCTTTCCACTTTAATCTACACCATCAGCAAATATTTCAGTCTCCCAAGACAAGCGATACAACAAGCATCTTGGGGTGTTCATTTTCTTTCCTAATACATATAATTAACAATTTTTTAGTGAACATCATAATGTTTATATTAATGGATAGTCTTTGTGTTGAATTAAACTTTCGGGTAATTAACTAAAAGCGGAAAGCTTTTGCACCGAAGAATCAATAAAAGATGCCATCATCATTGGTTTCTAAAGCTTTCCGGACCAACAAGTAGTTCAGTGATATGAATGAACATCGATCAAAATGCTAGGATCGTGACTAGAAACATGCAACTAAGCGAAAATGGTCTTGAATGAAAAGCGTACTAACTACTCGATCAATGTAACAAAACCTTGGGTTTACTTTCTTGTCGGGAAGCTTTTGATCCATTATGCAAGAAATGGATGCATCGATCTACCAATGATCATCCATGCCGAGGAAGTCTTTGAGTCTTCTATTAAAGAGTCGATGGTCGATGGCAGGTGGGACTGACCTACGAAATACATCCTTTCCTAGGACGACCCCGAGTAGGTCGGTCCAACTGCCATCGACTCTTTATCGGTTAACTGAAAGACTACTTCAACATGGATGATCATTGATAGATCGATGCATCCATTTCCTACTTAATGGATAAAAAGCTTCCCAACTCAAGGCATGACAAGAAAAATAAACCCAAGGTTCAGTTATTGATCGAGTAGTTAGTACACTTTTCCAATTTCAAGACCATTGTCGCTTTTTGACAAAGATGGTTCTCTTTTGTGTCACCGACTTTACTTTTTTGACCTATTTTTCCATATATTCTGCAACTTATGTTTGGACCTTTCTTATCTAGATCTAACATATATTCATTCTCTCATAATTTTATTCGTATATGATGTGGTGTCACATCTGTACATGGTTAAATAGATGTGTGAATTTTTATTTTGAATTTAAATTACCCCGCTCAAAAGTATACCGTTTTGAATTTGAATTTGAATTTTAAAGAATCACGCTCCTATTTGAATTTGAATTTTAAATTTGAATTTGAATTTGAAAACCACCCCTTTAAATAACAAACTATAACCACCGTTTTTTCGCATCTACATCAATTTAAAAACACAATGTCTCAAAATCCAAAGTGGAACAAGTCGAAGAAATGTTGCTTGCATGCAAGTTCGATAGAAATTTCATAAGCTCTAGATATGGAAAATAACCGTTAGAAAATATTTTGGAACGACGTTATGGAGATGTTCAATGATCATACCACCGATGACCATCGTACTAAAAATTCAATCACGGGTAAATGGACGAGGATTAACGCCGATTACCAAAAATTCTACGCGATTTACAAACATTTGCAGCAATCAAGTGGTCAAATGACCACACTCATCTCGAGAATGCTAAACTAAACTTTCAAAGAACAATTTGGTGGAAGAAGTTCAAGTATGTTCACGCTTGGGAGATTTTGAAAAATGCCCGCTGGGAAGTCGAAGATCCGATCCATTAGTATGTTGATAAAGATGACATCAACATAATCTAATTAAAAACAGCTACCTAGTTAGCAAAATATGACTAAAAAATGATGTTTCATGAAAATGAAAAACAAAAAGGGAGTATGAGCATGCGGAACCACCGACCGAGGACTAAGTCAAGCTCACTTAACAATGCACTCCACACCGCACCCACTAAGCATTCCTATTCCCCAGAGAACGATATCAATACCCGTGGCTTACCCCTATTACTACACTACAACGATTAGGTTCATCGCTTGGGTGTTATAAAACTTGTCAAGAAAAGGAAGTTTCCTTGACCCCGAACGACGCGTGTAGCGTTATCACATCACCGTTTTTCAGACATCATAAATGATTTGGATAAACACAACATCATCATGCCAAGAATTGCAGTGAATACTAAGTTCCTGAGTAGTCTTGGTCCTGAATGGGAGAAGTATGTCATTTTTCTCCGTCAAGCGAAGAATATGCATCAATCTACCTACGGGTTGTTCACGAGCCGTTAATACGATGTAATTAATTACCGAAACATAGAAAAATTGAATCTTTATGATTTTTACATGCTTTTATTTCTTTCTAGGGTTTTGAATATTGAAACCCTAATTTTTGTATATGGGTCGATTACCCTAATTTATTTAATTAGGTTTTATATTTTGTAAAACTTGTAGAAACCCTAGGATTGCATGTATATTTTATGTGGTTTTAATGAATAATTGTTATGTGCCATGTATTATGCGTATTTTGGGATATAATTGTTATGAGGAATCCATAGTGGAACATGCATGTTTTGCTTTGGATTATTGTTTTGATTAATCGTTATGATATACATTTGTTTTTTATTTGATAATTATTGAATTGGGAAGACCTCAATATATCTAATAGAAATTGGTTATGTGCTATTTGGTATACGACTGACTTTAGGTTACGCAATCGACTTGTCGATGCATGCTCAATGATGAGTGTCTAAATACTCATCTTTTGTACAATCTAACCTGCAAAATCATCCGAAAACACTCAAAATGCATCAAATGATGAAAATATCACAAATCGTTGTTTTATGTGTTTTAAATGCAAAAAGATCAAAATCGATGAAAAATGATTCAAGTTTGCAAAATTGGCGCTTTAGTCCCCAAGTTTCAAAAGTTGTCAAATCTAGTCCTCGAATTCAAAAATGTGGAATTTTATCATTCAAGGTCCCTCAAATATTCTAAATTGTCAAAATGGTCCTTGAATGATTCTTTGGTCAAATGGCAGAAAAGGTCCCTAAGCTTTGAAAAATGTCAAAATTGGTCCTTGGATTTCTAAAAATGGAGCTTTATGCAAAAAGGGTCTCAAAAGTCATTATAAAGAGGAGGAGATGCAATGTATCACAATATCTAGTGTAATCTTTAATTTTCATGTCGCTCTAGCTTAAGTTTGAATTTCGATGTATATTTCAATTTCCAAGCTTTGTATTTCACGTTCATGTAATAAAACTTTTGTAACCTTCAATTTTAGCTTTAAGTCAATTTCTCGCTTTATGCAAAATTTTCCATGTTCAAAATCTCATGAATGTTAAAATGTTATTGCTAGTTGTTATCTTGAATGAATAAGCACATGTAAGCTCCTATAAAGCTTATTCAAGCTTTTAGAAACATTAACAATGTCGGTTTAGAAGCAAAATCGAAATTCACCAAAAATACAAATTAAATAGTTGAAAAATAAAAATCATATGGAAATGGTGTTCATGTGGAGCGAGGTGAATTTTGATGGCTCGGGTTAGCGGCTTAGTGGTAAGCCTTTAGGATTGGTCTTGATCATTGGTTCGCGATTGCAGTTGGATACCCATTTGTAAGCCTTTTGTTCATTTTTGCATTTCAATCGCTCTCTCTCATGCAACAATGTTCAACACTCAAGAGTAAAGCACATCGACATTCGACATCATTTCATCCGGGAGCAAGTGGAAAACGCAGTGGTGGAACTCTATTTTATGAAGTCGAATACCGCTTAGCGCACATCTTCACCAAAGCTCTTCCAAGAGAACGTTTTGAGTTTATTCTTCCACTACTTGGCTTGAAAAGCCTTCAACCAGAAACACTCAAACGTCTTCAGAAGGAAGTCGAGGAGTAAAGGTCTTTCTTTATCCATCTATGTGTACATATTTATTCAAAAAGCAAAATACAAAATTACAAAACCTAAAAAAAAAAAATCTCAAAAAAAACTATTGTCTTTTTGTCATATCTTTCTTGATTCGATTAATATCTACGGTCTTTGTGCTGTCTGTCAAAGAGTGACACAGGTCTTTAGATGTTGGTCGAATATACATATTCGCTTAAAAAAATAAAAATAAAAATAATAATAATTTTTTGGAGAAAGTGAAATATATGGTTTATTGTCATTTCTGTGCAAGAACTCCTCTTTAGAGAAAAGAACAGAGCCATGCTTTATCTCATGTTTCAAACCTCATGCTCGATTCTATAAAACTATCACTTACTATCTAATGAAAACTAATTGGTTTGAAAAATAACTCTGACTCTATTTTTGAAAATCATCGACTTCACGTTAGTCAAAACTATCTATCTCAATCAACAACTCGATGTCATTAATTGAGGGAAGAATGATTTCAATTAAATCAAAAGGTTATTTTTCATACAATTGTTTTCAAAAGATAATCATGCATGTTTAATCTATGGAGTTTAAAGTCTCAAAATTGATCCTTATCGCTTAAAACCTTGTTCATAATCAGTCACAATTCTCCTTAAAAGCTTTCAAAATCAATTTAATCTATAGAGATCACAAATCTCAAATGATTTGATAATTGTGATCGAGGAGAATTTGTGATTTAAATTGGATTTAAATTGATAAATCGATAAATGAGTTCATAAGCGCTTTAGCAAGTTTTACTCCCGCATGTGACAAACGATTTCAAATTTTCCATGCACATGTCGTGGGGGAGCATCTACTTTAAACCTTAAATTATTGAAACGTGATTGAATTGTCTCTATATGTTCCTCTAATATGTGCAAAACTCTTTCATACTTCGAGGCATATATCGAGGGGAGCAAACTTTGAAAACCTCATCCTTCCTCAAAATGTTTTATCTACTCAAATTGATTGGGAAGTAATGATGATCATTTTAAATAATGTTAATCAAAAGATTGGACCTTTCATTCTTAATCTAACGATTTCAAAGATCTCTTGCCTCCATGTGCAAAAAAATCTATGAATTTTATGCATATGTTGAGGGGGAGCATTTCTAAAATATCAAAACAATTAAGATACAAAATACTTTGATTTTATATCACAAGTATCTTGATTGATTTTCAAATGGTTTTTAAATTGGTTTCAAGGAGGAAGAACTAGTTCAAAAGACCGACCAACTTTACTTTATGCATGGTGATATAAGGATGATAAGGTTAGGTTGAGGTCCAATGATCCACCGGAACCGGAGGGATCTACCCACGGAAAAAACCACTTGATAGTGTAGAGTCCTTAGGTATATTTAAAAAAGGAGAAAAATGAGATATGGGAAGAGTGCGGATCGAGATCGAGCTAGTCGAATAAACCCAACAAGGTTCTAGTTATGAAGTTTCGTAAGCAATCAAGGGGTCAAGAATGAAAAAGAATTGAATATGAAAAAGGGGTGAAAAGAAATAGCCTCCAATAATTCAACCTTAGGGCAAGAACTGGTTCAATACATATGCTACTGGTGGTTACTAAGGTAACACGGTATTCAAGACAAGACGCATGGACCCGTTGGACGACCGCACTACAAATTCCCAAACTACTCAAGTTCCTCTTAAAAGGGCTTGTTTCATTTTCAGTCTAATACTGTCTTATTATAGCTAATATAAGATAATAAATAGATTACTTGGTCTATAAACTTGTTTTAGCATTAAAAGCTTAGTAACAGTCCTCATAAAGGAGTGTTTGGATCTGCATGTTAAACTGTGTTAAAAGTGATTTGTAGCATTGTTCTTGTTTGATACATGTCTCTTTAGTTCCTAATAGTTCAATTCAAGCATAAAAAATATCCTCACCTCAAACACCTCATTTCTTGAACATATACATCCTTTCGTACCTTCCATAACATCTAAATTAATGAAGTACATACTTCCTAAATATCTCACATACAAATGAATGGTCCCTAATTGATCATCTAGCCTCAAGATGATACAAATGAATGATCCCACTAGTCGGGTTGAGCATCGGGTGAAGGAGAAGCGTGATGGTTCTTATCACCTCATCATATACTAGTAAGCTTGTTTATTTCATTTTCATGTTTCCTTTTTCATTTCATATTCATCCTTTCATTTTTGGAGCTAACATGCAAGATATATGTTGTTTATACCATTTTTACTTGATTTTAGAGTATATATATATATTGGTCATCCTATAAATATTCCCATGGTATTCTTTGGTCTTGATGGTGATTAGGAACCCATGACACCCTAAGAAGGTGTATGGTAGGATTAGATTAGCTTTGGAGTTGATTTGAAGGGATTAGAATAAGTTTTGTCCGAGAAAACTATTTTCGATAACTATATTTTAGGTTCTGTCCTTGTTTCAATTTCTCGAAAACCTACAGTTGGTACGAAACTTTGGCCTTGATATTTAGAAAATATACTTTAAAACGAACCCAATGGCCTTTTGATCGGATAAAACGGAGTTATAACGAAGAAGTTATGGATTTTTAAAGTTTGACGACGAAACGTATTTTTTTCGTAAAATTCAGCTTGCGCTTTTACTTGTTTCGAGTAAAAACGAGTCCTAAGCTTCGCAAATTATTTCGACTTATCAAAAATATATTAGTATACTTCGACACGGCTAAGGACGATATATCGTGAGAAAACGGATTTGAAACGACAAAGATATGCACGCTTTCATAAAGTTGCCAGAATTATTATTTTCTCAAAAACTATATTATTTTACGTTACAAGTGTTTCATTACAATACCACCGTACCACGGGAACTTGAGCATCCCATGTCGTCAGATTGATCGGCAGATCGGCGATATCCCCTGCCTTCCAATAATGCCATTGTATGGCAAGGGATTTGATCACCATAAAGTTCATCCAGTGTCGTAGAGTGTTCCTTATTACCCACATAGACTAGTAGGCGTATTTGCCCCATGGGCTATATCTTTTCTCCCAGAAACCACCAACGATGTCATGGTCGGGCTTAATTGACTTCAGTATCTCGTGTCGCAATCTAAATGGGGGCAACAATATACCCCGGATTACAAAACTTTTGCACTTCAACTGTGGTTAGATTACAACAAAGGTGTTTATGTCGCCCATCCTCGAACCTTCCACATGAAGGATGGGTTAAAACAAATCGCTTTGGATCCCACATTTTCGACAGACCCCGCTCACTAAAAGTTCATTCCCGTGGCTTGGAGGATCCTTTTCACGCTTGTGATTCGTGTCCCCATGGAACTACTCATCCACCGAACAAGTTAACTCTATTCGCTTGATGATGGCATACCGCTCGATGAATGGGGTCACCGTCGACATAGGGGAGATCATTTACAATGATCTTGTAACGGTTACGCTGAGCAAAACTAGGGACTAAGTATATTTCGTATCCTAGGTTTGTCTCTTGTGCTTTACAATCACATCGGTGCCAATTATACTCGTGATGAAAAATTTGAAATTTACCCGGCATCCCGAGTCCTTCAAACTTTCAAAAGGACCCATCCCTTGTCACACCTATAGAATCGACGGCCCATATGGTTTGTCAGAACAACTGTGAGGATCAAGGTGTCCAAACCTCGCTCTTAAAAAGAAAAAGGGAAGTCTCGATCGGGACTAAGACTAAAGCAAAGTCTCGGGGCCCGAGGCTTCAAGAGCACCAACAAGAGGCACAAAAGGCCCGAGACCAAAAAGACACCCACCGACGGTGCAACAACCACCTCGTGACAACGAAGGACACCGACACATCACAGCTGCCTTCGTCACACCTACTACTCCCCAGATCCGTAGGAAACAAACAACCTCGGTAGGGGAGCCCAATGACTTCTCTTCTTCTTTTCATAGTTTATTTTCAATGTACAATGTCGAAAAGTCGAGATCAATCGGTATGTGGAGTTTCAAAATCTATCGGTGACGGAGCTAGGATTATAGTTTTGGATGGATCAAATAGAAAATTAACACTCGACGTTAAAGTTTTCAAGGATATTTAACAATTATCCTACAATTGGATAGGTGGTAGATGCACAAAATTGACTATTAAGTGGAATGATTGGATTAATGATCACCATACAATTTTGGGCAAATTGCAAGCCATAAACGGATTTGAGATATCTTTACCAAGAGCCGTTTGCTCCTGGATTAGCCAATCCTTATGTATCTAAAGTGTTCGTACTCATTCTAGCAATTTTAGAATCTAAGTTATCCACTAGTGTTTGAAGTTGAACGCAAAGTTCACATTCACCACTTGCTATTTTACCCTTTTCTAAACGTTTTAGTTTTGTTTTTAATTTTATGACTTCTTTATCTAAACGTTGATTTTGACTCTTTAAAAGTTTGTTTTTGTTAATTAGTTTTAAGCTAATATTGCATAGTTTGTCATATTCATTATGCAATGAGTCGTCATCGAGTGATGAACTACTATAGTATTCGTGACATACCTCGCCATTTTCCTCGTGAGACAAATTTCTTCATCCTCCTCGTCGCTCATTCCCCATGTGCCGCTCACTTAACGCCTTTTGATCATCCCGCTTGGGACACTTGCTAATAAAGTGGTTTGGGTCCCACATTTAAAGTAAGCACGATCATCCTTGGCTTCTCGTCCTTTTGCTTTTCCGAAAGCCTTTCTTATCGCCATTCGGTTGTTTGACGATCTTCCTTTCTTCTAAAGAACTTTTAAAGTCCCTCACCGCCATAGCGACTTTTTCGTCGTCACTACCGAAGAGAGTTCTCCTCATAGCTCGTAGCCTTTTTGGCTTTAAGGCAAGAGATTTTGTCTTCTTTTCACTGTGACGCCAAGGGTAATGTGTCCTCACAACTCTTTTCAATTCTTTTCCTTGTTTCCTTGATTGTGTGGTACTGGTGCCCATATGAATGCATGCGCATGTTAAACCATCACCTATAATGACAAGATTCATCATAAAGGATAACCTTCATCACATAAAATAATAAGGTTTGTCACATGATATCATAACTTGAACCCATGAATTGTTGAATGAGAAATCAGATAATTTGACCCATATATTTCCCATCTTTTGAATATGTTCGACCTTATCATGCATGTTACATTCACGTTGATTTATTTTCAGACGAGCTTAAATAGTCACATGAAATCATATATTACGCCACCTAAATATTGGATGGGATGAGCATGTTATTCGACCACTATGCATCCCGCTTGAACCTATATATATCGACCCATATGGGGTCCTTTTGAACTGCTTTTTGAATCCTAATCATTCGAACACATGCATGTCATCTACTTTGTATCGAGTTAAACAAGGACATATATACACGCTTAAATCTTGGTTAACTTGTGTCGTTTGTAAATCTTTAAAAAGGTCTCGTATGGTTCATGTTGAGTCAAATAGAATTGTTGTGGTCATGGTAAGTCTTGAATAGAATATCACATGAAAGAAGTCGTGTAATCCTTGTTTAGGTTAGGGTTCGAATGGCTAATAAAATGGAACAAGGTGTCGAGCTAGTTTAGGGATTTAATAAGGTTTTGGTTTAATAAAGGTTTAAGGCTTATTCCATTAATTATAAAACATAAAGGGCTGCTCGTTAAAATGATAAAGAAGTAGACTAAATTCTTAATATAATTAAACTTGCAACATTTACATATTTGACCCCATACTTTGTGACGGTTTTCATGTTGCTATTGGCGAGCACAAGAAAAAAGTAAAAGAAATGGAAAAGCTTAAATTGTCACTTTCAGATTTACAAAAAATTATGATGCAATTCAAGAAAAATAAGAGCTATAGATCGTGACTTGGAAAATTTAGATGTTGACATGAAGAAGTGGGAAGAGTTAGTTAGTAGTTTATCTCTCATTGTTTGTGACATCAATAGGAAATTTCCCAAATTAGATCCTGACCCGGATAAAGCACAAGCGGCTCGAATAGTAGCCGTGGCAAGCTCGAGGGTTTTATGAATGAAATATTTACACATTTCAAGGACATCGTTGCAATGCGGGGATAAATGCATAGAGGAGTGTAAGACTACAACAGAATCTCGCTCGTGATCGTGTATAATTCAAAGAATCTCCTTGACGGGGTTTTGCGGATGTTCTAATCGTTCTCAACCGGACGTCTCAAAGAAGACAACACGGAGTGAGTGAACCGGCAATTGAGATTCACCGATTGATGAAAGATTGATTTGAAAACAATCGCGTATTGCTTAGAAGAAAGAGTTTTGTGTCTGACGAAGATCAATTTTAATCGAAATACTTTTGTATTTGAGAAGAGTACACATTCGATGTGCTAGAGAAAGAAGAGATTTACACATCGAACGGTTTTCTAAAGTATTTTCAACCGGAGATACTTTTGAGTTTGAAAATATGAATACACATTCGACGTGCTAGAAAAGAAGTTTTGCACATCGAGCAGTTTTTCAAAAGTATTCGTCAATTCCATTCACGGACCAAGGTTGATTCAAATTGAATCTCCCATCGTTTCTATCCGGTTGTCACAAGGTTGATCTTACGAGAAGATCTCATGTCACCCACCAAGAGCTTGTTTGATGTTGGCTCAGAAGGATTTCCATCTTCATCGTGAATATATTACATATCACTCGGATGTTCTTGCAATACCACAAGGATAATGCGTAGGACTCTTAATATATTCTCACTTTCCACATTGTGTGAAACAGTGAGTCTTCATTGATTGTGTCCTAATGAGATATTGTGGATGATCTCTTGGCTCTAGACTCGATAGTGCACATTTGGTTCCTATGCCGGAGACTAGGGAGAGGGTCTCTGTTAGGAATTAGAAAATTCCTTAGTGAAGAGTCGGTCCCCCAATTGTTATCTAGCTTAAGTTAGCTCGTAGACTTGTCGTTAGTTTCTTTATTTAGTAGTTTATTTATTTGTTTGTAGCGTAGAATAGTTTAGTGCAACACCGTGGAGGAAGGACGGGTCTTTACCCATGTATCCCGATCCGAGGCCGATAGGAGGTCGTGTATTTGTAAGTATAAATACCCCTTCCATCCATGGAATGGTGCTTCTCATTTTCAATCTAACCTTCCTTTGTGTAAACCTCTAGCAAGATCCGTTTTGAGTTCGAGGCATCCAACAACGGCGGTATGAGGCACTGTAAGAGGGCTAAGGATTCTTGAACAAATGCAGTCGAGACTTATCCGCAAATGTTGACTCCGCTCGTGGCGAACCAGGATAAATGGAGCATACTGGCGAAGGAGGAAAGCATGGTGCGTTATTTGTCGGGTTTTCACGATCGCTAGTAGTAGTAAGCCATTACCTAGGAACACTCAAAAGACTAGGGATTCACCGCATCTAAGAAGTAGTTATGTGAAGAAGAATGCTAAGCATGTGAAAACAAATCTAGAAATTCAGTCTTTTAGAATAAGAAACATTTTCCTAATTCACATGCTAAGGTACAATCCACTAAGACCACTAACATGGCTAAGGTTCAACATGTTATGAATCAAAACAAACCTAAAACTTCGCTCTAGATGGATCCCAATCATAATTCTTTAGAGTCTAGGAATAAAGATAAGTCTTCACCTATGCATAAGAATATCAACCTTTGTTAGACCATGCCATAAGTGGATACCATCCGTAGAATGTTTAAGGATGTTGGACTTAGGTGGATACCTACCGGAAAGCTATTTCCGATGGAAAAATCAAGGTTGACCATGAAACCCCAAAGGGTTTGGATACAAATGTCACTAACCAATATATATGCAATTAAGCTTGTAATGTTAGTGCATGTAGTCCTTACTCGATTGTATACTCGATCCTTCACTACATAGGCGGCTTAAAGTATGGATAACAAAAGGATTGATATCTCATAACTCACGGGTTCAAGTAACTCAACCTTGATATTCAATCAGCGATGACGTCTGTTCACATCAGTTCAGGCCTTTTACTTCATCATTATGGCATTTGCAGATAACACTTCAGGCCCCGTTCCTCTAAGAAAAGAAAGGTATACGCTTCAGTGTGCTTTATCTTCAGAAGAAGAGAAATCTTCATGTTTATGACCACTGTCATTGACATTCTTCATCAACAAGCTTCATGTTTTTCCCATGCTCATTCAGTCATCAAGTGGATCAACGTTCATTGGAGTATATTCTTATTCATGTGTTCAAATCAAAAATGGCAACTTCGGATGCAATTTTTAGGGGAAAGTGTGAATAAAATAGCGGTTATCAAATGGATCTACTTACCGGTGATTGTATACTTATTCACTTGCTCAAAACAAAAATTGGCATTGGCAACATCGTATGCAATTTTTAAGGGGGAGAAGTGGATCTACATGTTGATGGATGTTTGTATAATGGTCATACGCCTAATGTTTCACTTACTAAGGATAACGGAGAGTTATTGTGTGGGATTTAGTGTTTCAACCTATGTGTGATGAATACTTCAAACCTTCAACGAATGTTGATCATCTAGTTCCTGAAGCTCTTGCTCTGGTTCCTGCTGACTCAACTGGTTCTCCATCCATGAAGTACAACTCAAACTACTCGAGAAACCCAATCTCCAGTTATTCCTCAAGGCGTTGATATTGACTATCGTAATATTGCAGTTGCACTATTGAATAATGATCCGCTCTTTGGTATTTCTTTTCCAAATCTTCATGGATTATTGTTCATGAATAAGGATCTGCTCTTTGGTATTCATTTGCCAAATCTTTACGTATTATTGTTCCTCTCATTGTGCACGCTATAAATCAACCAGTAGTCGAAATAATCAGTTATAATGTGTTAGTTATACAATTTCCACTTCTGATGATCTAATTATTTAGTGTCATTTTCAAATTCTCACATCTAAGTCTCTATTAGCTTATTTTTAAGTTAAACAAGGTTAACTTAAGTTTGTTAAAGCTTTTGAATAGCTTGGAATTCAATTTCAATCAAATTAATGCAAGGTCAACAAAAGTCAACCTTGAGCTCACATGGTTTGGAAATGGTTACTGTTGATGCAGAGGATGAAAATGGGTTGGATTAGTGTCATTTAGTATAGTTTTGTGTTTAGGTATTTGGGTGGTTTACGCCAAAGTATTCAGGATGTGCTTTGTCTCTACACCTTCTGGTCAGTTTCTGAGGTATATCAAAGGGCTTTATTAGTAGAGAAACAACAAACAAGATCTGGAGATCGTACTAAGGGATCATAAAACAAGTTTATTGGAGCAAAGCAAGCTGAAGATGGTGCCAAAACTCAATAATCTGATGTTGGTATATCAAAGAGACAAACTACTATGCGTGGAAGTGGAGTTGGAAACACTACCAGTTCATCGAACAAAACTTTCAAATGCTTTGAGTATGGAGAACCAGGCCACAGATCTTCATATTGTAGGAAAGAGAGAGGTAAGCAACTAATGATCGAAAATGGGAAGCTTGAAGGCTATGATTATGAAGATGAGGTATAGTATACCATCGAACCAAGTTACGATGAGGATGAAGAAAGCAACAAAGATAATTTGGTGTATGGTGATAGTGGTCAGATTTTGGTTATCCGAAAGAGTCTTCTACTGCCTAAAGAAGAAGAAAAGGATGAACGGCTTGGTAGTAACATCTTCTACACAACTTGTACCATCAAAGATAAAGTTTGCAAACTTATCATTGATAATGGAAGTTGTGAAAATGTCATCTTTCAGGAAGCTATAGACAAGCTGAATTTAAAGGCAGAGAAACATCCAAAACCGTACAAGCTGAGCTGGTTCAAGAAGGGAAACGAGGTGAATGTTGATAGGACAAAAGTACTTTGATAATGTTTGGCGGACATTGTTTCAATGGACGCTTGTCACATCCTTCTTGGAAGACCTTGGCAATTTGATCGTTGTACAATTCATGATGGTAGATCAAATACGTACAGTTTCAATAAAGACAATATTAAGGTAACACTCAACCGTCCACAAAATAATAATAAAAAAAGCAGGCCAGTGACCGTTGACTTCAAAAACTTCAACGACAACAAAACATTATAACCACCAACCACAATGCAACCACTTCACCAATGGACTCATCACCATCTCCATCATCACGGGACTGGTTGTTCCCATTCCTTTCACCCCCCCGTCAACCCAGACGCTTCTACACCCCTCAAGCGCCGTCACGCGCCATCTCCACCTCACCTGATGTTTCATGTCACTGTCACGCGCCTTCACGCGCTAATTCAACGACTGCACCAGTCGACTTATCGTCAAGTTCCATCACTTTGCGCCTCGCGCGCCCAGCCATCGACTTCATCGGTGCGGCGGGTGAAATATCTGCGAATCTGAGGCGGATCATCCCTTGTTGGAAAGCGACCGGGAATACATTCCTTGTATTTCTTGAAAAATATCTATACTACGAAATGAACTATCGAGCTTCCACAAGACCCTCTCACACTAACCAAACCCAATCAAAGTGAGGTTTCAAAGAAGAAACACACTACCAGAAATCAACGAAAGAAAAAGAAGAAAAACAACCCCCACATCAACCAAGATGTTGAAAAAGTGAAAACAACCAAGGTGTTAAATTATTGAGGCCAAAAACACGGTGGTACAATGGATTAGAGCAATGGCATTGCCATCACCAACAATCGCCCACAGTTGACTTTTGGAGTATTACTATTTAAACTTATTATTATTATTATTATTATTATTAATTTTTTTTGCGGTGAAAGGTGAACTATATATTAAACTTCCAAACGAATTACAACATTATTATTATAATATTTTTTAAAAATCACTTTATTAAAAATTATAAGAGTTGCAAGAAATTAGAGAGAGCCGAGATAATAAGCGGGCTCGAGATTCTAGCTATAACAAGGCTAATTATACTAAATATTATTATTATTATTATTATTATTATTATTATTATTATTATTATTATTATTATTATTATTATTATTATTATTATTATTATTATTATTATTATTATTATTTTTTATTTTTTTTAAATCACACTTTTATTAAAACTCATAGGATTACAAAAGATTAGTGGGGAGCCTCGAAACCAACTGACCCCACACCTCTAGCAATGGTAAAACCAATCCTATTAAAGATATAAAGCACGCACGCAGCTCCAATGTCCCGAGTCATCGAGAAGCGTCGAATACGGCAGAGTAAGGTGGCGCATCTTTCTCAAGTTCTTCAAAAGAGGAAAAAGAGAAGGGAGAAACCCATACCCAATATCCGCACATTTGGCATCGTACTTGACCCGTTTGTTGAAAAGATCATCGATCACTCGCCACGGTATAAAATCAATCAACCCGGATTGCGTCAAAGCGACGAACCCGTAAATCAACACATACATCGCGTCCGCTATCCCAAGAGTAGAGTAATATGTCGGTGGTCGCAAGGATCATCCCCGTCTCAAAAGCCCAATATCCACCTCCTTAAGTAGCGGAAATCCCGGATCGAGCATATGTCAACAAGAACATCGCGCATGAGGTTGTGGCGATGTTTAATGCCAACAACACCGCACACGAAAGCGTGATCCCGTAAATATCTTCGGGAAAAACCTTAGAGCGAGCGAACACGGTACTGAATAGTGAAAGAGGAACACCCAACGATAACACGGTAGACACCGATAAGCCACAGCACTCATAGTTTGTCCCAATCCGGATCATAGGAGCCACCGTAAGCCAATCCAGTGTGATCCTCCTTTAAAAGAGCTCCATGCGCCATCTATCGAGGGAAAGATGGAAAGTAGATTCAACGGTTTGGGAAACCGACCGAAATATATATCGCCAATTTCTTCATAAGTTTGGGGCGCGACCTCGCTAGGGTTACTCGAAAAGATCAATATCCATATTCACGTTGAAAGTACATAGAGCATCATCAAAGAGGGACCGGCGGTTATAATACCCGAACCATGAAGAAGCTTAGTCTCAAGGTCGGTGATTGAAGTCTAGAAGCAATGAAGGCATAGTTCAAGACATCACTGCGAATATAAACCAAGTCCCCAAAGCAAAAGGTAAGGTGGCGAGTCTCCACCGCCGGTCACCAAACCAGTCGAGAACCGGTGACAATACGCCAAGAAGAGCAGTGCGCATCAAAGAAACTCGAGCACATTCAAAGACCGGGAGAACATGCGCATAGAAAAATAGAGCTTAGAAATACGGCACATGCACGGATTAACAACAACTCACATTGAGGGTCATTAAGTTTGGCAACCCGCCTCCATAAGTTCAATAGTTTTAGCAACCCTTTTCGTGGACCAACTTACTACGAACTCAAAATCCACACTAATGGGTCCACCCAATAATTTAACACCATGTGAGGTTGTATTTCAAAAACATTTTATTGAAAGCGTTACGGTTGTTATTCAAATCTCTTTTTATCAATCATCGAATCTCAAATATTTGGTTCACTCACTCCGTGTTGTCTTCTTTGAGGCGTTCGGTTTGAGAACAACTAGAGCATTGCGAAACCCATCAGGAGATTCTTGATTATACCGATCACGGGCGTTACTTGTATCCGATCAATCGGAAGCGCGGGGCGTGTACCTCAATTCAACGAAAGTGATCAAAGACACTTTCGTGCGTTTTATTGCTAAGCTAGTTGTATGCGGTACACCCGGCGCTTGCGGTGAGCAGTTGGAGAGGTCAATCCATAGCCGCATGCTCACACAACACATTCATTTCTAAAGAAATCATGATAAGTGCATCAACGACTCGATATTTTCACTCCATGCTTACGCTACTGCTGCGCAAATATCATGAATCAACTAAAGCTTCCGCTACTACGATAAGAAGAAATCATGATCCGAATGTGAGCATGTCGGTCCAAAAGTCACAACGTCACATAATGTCTACACTACAATGGAAGAGTCCGAGATTTATGGTGGTGATGATCAAAGTGGCTCAAAACTTATTATCACGTGGATCATTTAAAGACCTCCACTTGGATTATCCAAACATGCAAAATGAAGAATCAATGACAACGGGCCACCGAGAAAGAACTTTAACAAGAATCCAAGAACAATCTTAATGTAATATCTGTTTGTATTCAATGTAATTTGAGGTGACCTCCTTAGCGGAGATTGTTAGGATTTAGTAAATCCGATTATTAAAGTGTCGGTCAACTCAAGTATATGTAATCGTTAAGCTCGTAGTCGTAGTTATTTAATGTTTGGGACTATGCGTATCCCGGAAGGATATCGTAAACTTGGAGGTCTACGCCTAAGGGCTACTCTTACGAGAAAACCTTACGCATAACTCCTTTGCCTAAGCCTACACGTAGCTCATAAGCTACGGGTATACTTCACGCCGTAAGATATTCTTACACCTAAGTGGTTGCCACTTACACGCTTAAGCTGCGCCTCGCCTAAGGTCCTCATGTTTATGCATAAGCTCACTTGCTTACGCCTAAGCCAACTTGTTACTTTATTTTGAAATGTTACGCGTACAAAACTTGTAATAAGTTACTCACATGTCACGAAACCAAAATGTCACTCATAAGCTACAAAAAGTTAAAAATGTTGTGTGATTAAGTGAAATTTGGACATTAAAATTCAAAATTAACATACTCACATAACTTATCACTTCAACCTCGGCTGAGCTTACAAAGCCCAGTGAACGAATATAACGAAACAAAAGCAAAACAAATATACGAATAACAAAATAAAATGAAATAATGACGAAGGATCTTTCAGGATTCTGCGGAAGCACAAATATACAGAAATCCAAACAAAACATAACAAATAGACATCACATAGCACATTAAAGAGACAAACACAAACACATCAGGACAACCAAACATACAACATATCAAGATAACAGATTACATATAAGCATCCTTTGTACTCTTAAATACTATAAATACTCGTGTCGTGGTTATGTGCTTCTTACTCTTTATCTTTCATTACACGTTTATATATCTATCTATCAACGTCCAAAATAAACAACCAAATAGATTGACATAAGTCGATCTAAATATTTAAAATGAAGTTTTAAATTGGTAAAACTATTCAACCCCCCTTATAGTTTTCCACATTATGTTCGTCATTTTACTCGTGACAACAAAGTTTCTATTAATTTTGACGAGTTTGGTTCTTCTGTGAAGGATTATTTGACTCGACAAATTCCGCTCTGATGTGATAGCACTGGGGATCTCTATCCTGTCACCATGCCGACCTCCTACCCACAAGCTTTTCTCGCTATTTATCACACGTGGCATCAATGACTTGGACATCCAGGAAATGAAGTGTTACGTTCTTAAATTTCCAATAATAGCATTTTGTGTAATAAAGTGAAGTCTCCCCATCTTTGTCATGCTTGTCAGCTTGGGAAGCATGTGAGGCTTCCATTTTATGTTTCTGATACTCTAATTAACTCTATTTTTGATATTGTGCATTCGGATTTGTGGACATCCTCAAAGTGGTATCAAATATTATGTTTTTTTTGGATCATTTTTCTTATTACCTTTGGGTTCATCCATTGTGTAACAAGTCTGATACTTTTGCGATATTTTTTGAATTTCGTTCTCTTGTAAAAACTCAATTTAATGCGGAAATCAAAGCTTTTCAGTGTGACCATGGTGGTGAGTTTAATAGCACCATTTTTCATCAATTGTTTACCAAACACGACATCCATACACGTTTCTCGTGTCCCCGCACCTCACAAAAAAATGGTAAATCCGAACGTATGATTCGGACAATAAACAACCTTATTCGTACTCTACTTTTCCAAGCACATCTTCCACCTCATTTCTGGGTTGAAGCACTTCAAATGGCCACCTACCTCTTGAATATTTTACCATCGACCGCCATCAATAACGACACACCTCACTTTCTCCTTTATAACACAAAGCCCAACTACACGTCTTTACGTGTTTTTGGTTGTCTGTGTTATGCCCACATCGACACCAGTCATAAACTTGGCCCCCCATAAATACACCGACTGGTCTAAACCTCATGTTTTGCTCGTTGTTCTTGTTAAAAGACAAATAACATGACGAGCAAATGCTTTGCTCATCCAAATGTTTTGCTCGCTTTATCGATTTTGGTAAATCATTTTAAAAGTGTTTGTTTTGATAATGATTTATGTAAAGTGTTTATTTAAAAAAATGACGCTACAATAAATGTTAAGGTATATTTAGTGAGGTCAATAACTCTCGGAAAAAAATAGCAAATGCATTTAAAAAGAAAGACAATCTCAAGTTTGCATATTAAAAAGAAATAAAAATTCAAGATGGTTCACAATTCATGTAATAATAGTTCTTCATGGTTCACAATTTTTTATAATTTTGCCTTATTAAGGATATTCCAAAACTGACGTATTTGGTTAAAATATGCTGTAATGTTTAATCAGTTATTGTATTAATTATTAAATATTGGTAGAAAGTGCAAATACAGTATGACAACTTGTGTTTACAAAAAAGATTTACAGAAAGTATCTTGGAACTTTTCAGAACTCGAAGTGCCAAAAGGGAACAAAAGAAAAGGAGAAAAAAAAGAGTGAGTTTAGATCGACTTTGACCAACTAATGGTTTCAAATTTTGCGCTAAATTGTATTTTAAATTTGGGAAAACCGTAAATTATGTCTGATGTTTGTCATTTTTTTTGCCAGAAGTGTTCTTGAAAAAAAAAATTATGCGAGCTGTCTACCTAACGTTTAAACTTTTTGCAAGAAATATCCCTGAACAAGTACTGTAGTTGCAAATTCTCATTTTTGGCTACCGATCGTTACAAAATCCCATTAGCGAGTCCTCACGTGCGTTCCACATGAGGGTACTTTCGTCATTTCACTTTTTCCTCCATAAAATCCACCTGACACCCCACTTGCACACCTACCTTTGTATTGAGGGACATTTTTTGCAACCAAATTTTGCCACTAGAATACTCATTTTCAACACATAGACACATTTTCGATCGAACCGCTTTGCTTCCAACTTCCCCATATTGTGCAAACCACCTAATTTAGCAGTAGATCCAACATGGGTGCCTGACAAATTAGAGCTAGCAACTCACCGATTGCGGATATTGGCGCAATATACGGTAAGTTTTTTTTATTATACTTTTTTTAGAATGAACATGCACCGTGTATCTGGAAATTAAAGCGAGTTACCTTGATTCATGGAAATGTTATGGCTGTTTTTTGATTTTGGGTTTTTTTATTCGTTGTTTTATCTTCCCAGATTCGTACCCAAACCTCTTCACTATTCAAATCCACCACACTGTGAGTTTTCTGATCCACCTGACAGAATATACAAGTTTGCTATGGATTAGTTTTCTGATCATTTAGACCTAATTGATTCTAAGAAGTTCTCCATTCACGAGTTGGTCCAAATGTTAGTTGAACTCGGTTTGGGTGATAATAATCAGTTGTTTTTTTGTTTTTTTTACCCATTTTAGGGTCCCAGGACTGTTTTTAAATGATGGACCAAACAACTAATGAGGTACCACTTTCCCTGGATCAAGTGTTTGCGTTATTTAGTATTGGGTTATTCATTCGGTGTTTGGTTTACTCGCTTGGTGTTAAGGGTAGGATCTCCGAGCAGTCGAAGGCCTAGTGGAAGGTCGGTTGGTTTCGAAGACGCTCCGGAGCGGGCTCCGACAAGAAGGGAAGGAACGATAGAAGGATCCAATGGAAGGAGTCACCGAAGGGAAGCTACGGAGGTTAATTTGCCACCACTCTTGGCGGCTCATCTGGGGAGGACGGAAACGGGGTTCCACCGCACCTTCTCACGCATCGGGCGAGGGAGGTGATCCATCTCAATTAAATAGGGAGGAAATCTTCCTCCTCATGGTATGTACCCTCCTTTTTCGTGCTCAATCTTACCCTCGCGGGTTTATCCCCACCTAACTGGGCGGGCTAACAACCCCAATTTTACTCAACCATACGGAAGCATGCCCTATGGACAACCTATGGTATACCCTTCGTATCCCGTGGAAGTCACCCACCTTATATACCTACCGCTTATCCCCAATATGTCAATCAAACACCGTTGGAATACCTCTAATCATAACCCATACAATCGCCCTACATACATGCCACCTTATAATCGCCTTACTCGAGCCCATGGGCTCCACAACACCCTTCGTAGGTGGATGAAGACTACCCTTTGCACGATGGGTTGAAAATGCCCGCATATTGGTACTTATGATGGAAAAGGGATCCGGATAACTTTTACACTTGTTCGAAGGGCTATTAGAATGCAGTGGGTAATGCCTCTGCTCGTCACATGTTTACATACACCCTCGAGACTCGTCAGATATGGTGGAACGAGCAAAACCGTAGCATTGTGAATCTGGATGATCTCAAAGCCAAGTTCAGTCACATTTCACCCTTAGCCTATCTCGCTTTCGGGGTTTTCATGTTTTATCCGTTTTGTCCCTTTTTCCGCTTTTATCTTGATAAGGTTTTAAAGGTACCATTTTGAGGGTCGTTAAGTCCTTATTTGATCACTTTGTATCCGTTATTGCTTAATATCGCCTTTTCACTTTTTAGGTCTCGTGAAGGCAAATGTTGGAATGGCACTTATTTGGACTAAAAGGCACGAATATATGAAGAAAATGGCCAAAGTCAAAATCGAGACACTCACACAGCTTTGAAACTAGAAGGCGGCGTCGTCAAAGCATGGCGACGCCGTCCCTCCATCAAGCCATCTCTATTCCCAAACCGTAACCAAAACTAATGGACGAGGACTCAGAGGAGACTAAAACCAATGAAGAGGTTATCTACTCAGAAACTGCCACAGATGACCCACTAACAGTTGCAAAACCTCCAAGTCCCAAGGCTGATAAAGGGAAAACTCCAGTGCTTGAGCAAGAAGAAGAGAGCTCAGAAGAAGATCCACTGGATGAAGACAGAGACTACAGAAAGAAGCTTAAGAACCTCAGACTCCAACATGTTGCTAAAGAGTTCGAACAACAACAAACTCATGGCCCCGGAGGGTCAAGTGGTGGTGCAGTAACTACATCAGTTTTCGATGCGGTTAATCAACCCGATAAGAGGCTGGTACCACCATCCACGAACAACAACAAAAGAAACTTGAGGATTCTATCATCTATGACTTTGAGGAACCGAAATGGAGAAGTCTAAGAAAATTCTCTTCAAGATGTTGAGGTGAAGCTAAAGAAAAAGCGTAAAGAAGTCGTGACACCACAGGCAAATCCCACATTTGTGGCTCGAGAGATCTTGGGCTCATAAGATAACATTCGCCTTACAATGACACAACGTTTTGTGGTCTCATGCGGGTGGAGTTCTTAGGAGGCGGCGGTTAAGCGTGCTCATGCGAGAGTAAATCTCTGGCTTGGGTGACACCGCAGAAGTCTTCAAATGAGGCCACAAAACAAAGCCGCGAGCCTACTGGGCAAAGCGAGACAATATTGTGGTAAGATAAGTGGGGTGTTACAAGTGGTATCGAGCCACTCTGAGCCGTTCGGGATGGTGGGGCAAACCTCATCGAGGACGATGAGTCCCAAGGGGTGATTGTGACACCCTAGGCAAATCCTACATCGGTGTGGCACGGAGAGATCTTGGGCTCATAAGATAACATTCGCCTTTACAATGACACAACGCGCTTTGTGGTCTCTTGATTAAAAATTTGAAATATTTTTTTCCAAATTTTTCAAAAAACTTTTTAAAATATTTTTTCCAAATTTTTTCAAAAATTTTTAAAATATTTTTCAAAAAATTTGAAATATTTTTTCAAAAATAATTTTCGAAATATTTTTTCCAAATTTTTTTCGTGCAAAAGCCGAAGAAAATATTTCACCATCTAAGTACTTCTTGGAATTCTCAAGAAACCTTATCTCCAGTTATTTCACAAGGCGTTTATAATGACTATCATGATATTGTAAGTTGCACTATTGAATAATGATCCGCTCTTTGGTATTCCTATGCCAAATCTTTACGGATTATTGTTCCTCTCATGTGCACGCTATAAATCAACCACATGAACATTAAGGAAAATGACTACCTTATTCGCTCGAAGACATTTGTGGTGAATCTTCGGATCGATCTCTACATGTATACATTTAGGAAGAATGCATTAATGTCGAGAAATCATTTGTTAGGTTCATTCGGTGGATCGACATACATCCGGTTGTCGCTTATTCACGTGTTGGGCATTTGACACAAGGCGATTACTTGAGTTAATCAATTATCACTTATTTGGGATTGAAGTTAAATTTCAAAGGCGTGTTCTTATTTGATAACTTGCTCGGGTCTAAGAATTTTATGTTGAAGACTTGGTTTATCTAGTTACCGGTTATCGGGATGGATGGTTGAAGACACAGTTAACTATCACTATTAGGAGTTACGTTGTTTTACTCGATTGTCACATGCAGATGACGATGTGGATAATATCAAGAGGTGTTAATGTCTCATACTTTGTTTGAGTGTGAGTATAGAGATGTGCTTGAAGCATAGATTCTCGACACGTTCTTCCATCTTTAAGTGCAAGCTTAAGACACAAATGCGGGAATTCGACTTGCTTTCAAGTTTGGTATATCGGGTTTTTCTTCAACAGTTGGTCACTTCAAATTGTCTACATATGGGTTGATAAAGATAGTCAAAGAGAGTTTATGTAGAGTTGATTCTCACTGAGATTCATTTGGGCTATTTGAGTTCTTCTCACAAGATTTCAAGTTTATGGATATATTATGTTGTCTTGATTCGAGGTATCAAAACCATTTGGGGAAGGATATATTATTCCAACTATTTGGGGAAGGATATATTATTCCAACTATTTGGGGAAGTGGTCTCTGAGACCTTTGGTTTTGTTACTTGATGTTCGGTTGGAAGAAATGAGAAGAATATTTGGAATGTGAGATGATATCGCCTATTGACATCTTATATACGGTTTATGATAAAGTGCTTCGGTTATATGCACAACATGTTCACTTGATCGAGCTAATTCAAGCTATTTGAGTTGACATCCCGAGAGATGATTAGTGACTCAACATGTTAATTGGATGTCATCGTCTCTACTCTTGTTGGGTACATGTGTACATTATGTCTTGATTGGTTATATGTTATATAACTGGAATGCACTTGGTAAAATGAAGATGTTGATATATTGTTCCCTAAATAGACAACCGGTCAATCTCGAAGAGTAAGGTGTACATCGGGATGCTGCGAGTTCATGTGATCGGTCGTAATCAGTTAATCCGGATTTGATAACTACTTAGACGATCAATGTTTCAACTTGTTACCGGTGTTCTCGTGTTCTTCGTGGTGCCGAGCTTCAATCAATGAGACCGCTTTGTAGTCAACTCTACTTTAGGAAATGGTCTTTATTCGATGTTTGTCGGTTTGGGGAAGCTACCAAAGATTCAAATTGAGAAGGCTCATGTCCGCACGATTTTCTTAGAAGCCTCGAATGCTTTGGTGGCGAAAGTTTAAGAGATGTTGATTCCTTTCTTCTACAACGTCTACGAACGATATCTTTATCTCGGTACTCATTTCATCATTCTCTTAAACTAATTTATCTCTTGTCTTCATATTTCGTGTAAGCAATGGCGTGAGTAGACCCACAAAGAGCAATGAGGTGTCCGACTACGAAAGTAGCGTGATTCGGCTCCTATAGTTGATAGTTCCACATCGCATCAAGAAGAGCGGTACAAAAAAAATGTTAGATCTACAAATAAAATCATAAGATCTACCAAAAAATTGGATCTAATTAAAAGCTTATGGATCTTTAAAAAATTAAAAAAAATACGGATTTATAAAAATTAAAAAAATAAAACTTTAAAAAATACGGATCTTATAAAAAACACCTCGAGATACATAGGTACTAAACCTTACAAAAAGCATAATCATCTCATCAAGTATCATCGTGGAGACGGATCTCAGTTTATAACCGAGCGGATCCTTGGTGAGAGGGATTAAATGGGATCCGTGTCTGAAAACTTTAATCGACTTTCCTCTTCAAATTTAAGCCACCTATTGGTTACCTAACCACTTTTAGTTACCATTTAATGTATTCCTAGAAGCTGAACAATATCCTAAGTGCATGCTTAATCCTCTTAGTGGTCAAGAATTTAATTCCCTAATTCAAAATTATCCTTTATAAACCAAACACTCTTAAGGTTAAGTCATCACTCTAACCTAGCTATCAAAAATCAGTAGTTAGAAGCTTACATTGCATCCTTACCATCACCATGACCAAAGCACTTAGCAACAACTCTTCAACCAAAGGCTGTTAGATATTGAATTTCATAAACACATCACATCACACTATATGGATCGAATGAGATAGAGTTTAGAGAGATAGAGAGTGGGATGGGAGCCTTTCTAGAGAAAGTGAAAAAACATAGAAGGTTAGATTGAGTGAAGGTCCAACCCTCTACCTTGGGAGGTGAGGTATTTATAGTTACACAATAAACGTCCTCCTTTGATGTGGATCGGGCATACAGATGGGTAAAGACCGTCCTTCCTCCACGGTGTTGCACTAAACTAAATAACTAACTAAATAACTAGTAAATAACGTAATGTCTACGAGCTAACTTATGCTAGATTATATTTGGGGTGACCGATACTTCACTATAGAATTTTCTAATTCCTAACAATCTCCCCTAAGGAGGTCACCCATGTTTTACATTTCAATCCTAGCATTCTATTTAATCTTCGCCTTGAGCTCAGAGACATAAATTCTTCAATATTTGCATCTTTGTGCTTTTGCAGGTGATTCTTTAAAGTCCGATAACTTTGTAATTTAAGTGGAGGCCTTTATCTTGATCCACATCTTTGATGATCTTTGAGCTTAAATTGAGATCATCACCACAAGAAATCTCGGATCACCCTTTATTGTGTTGCCATCATGTGAAGTTGCGACTTTCGGACCAACATGCTCACACTACGGATCATGACATCTTTTCATCTGAGTAGCTAAGCTTTCTCGGTTTAAGATATTTGCGGCAGTAGCGTAGCATAGTATAAAATATCCGAGCTGTGTTACGTAGATATGCACAAGTCATGATTTCTTCAAATTAAGTGTGGATCTTTGTGAAAGCATGTGGCTTTGATTGACTCCTCAATTCGATCACCGCAACCATCCAAATGTACCGCAAACAACGAGTTAGCAATAAAACACACGAAAGTGTCTTTGATCACTTTATTACCGAATTGAGGTACACGCCCACGGTTCCCTCGCTGATCAAGACAAGTCTTGCGTGATCGTGTAGGATTCCTAAGAATCTCCTCGAGGGTTCGCAGCTATTCTAGCCGTTCTCAAACTGGAACGTCTCAAAGAAGAAAACACGGAGTGAGTGAACCCGCGATTTGAGATTCACTGATTGATGAAATATTGATTTGAAAACAATCGCGTATTGCTTGAAGAAAGAGTTTTGCAATACGACGAAGGTTTTATGAGAAAGGTCAATTTTCACTCAAAAATACTTTTTGTATTTGAAAAAGAATAGTAAATATATCGGTTTGACTCGACTTTTTAGCCTGTTACAAACCCAAAATTTTCCACTTCCGTAAAAGAGGCAGACGAAAAGTGTTATTTTGTATGGTCGCTATTCAATGTAAATTATATGGAAAGTAAAGCAAGACCAAAACATATGTGCAACAACGAAAATGAAAAACTGGTCAATGCCATTGCTAAGGCATTGCCGCTAATAGGTACATTATATATAGGCCTGCACACATACAAGAACTTCACTAGTTGAATTCTTGAAATAAGTATTCTCAAAATTCCGATAGATCAAAGTTAGTTGAAATTATGCCTTGTCAACAAGTATGATTGTCATTACTTGAGGCATAATTCATTAACAAGTATTATCATGCATTGATCTATTTAGTATTTGGATAAGGGATGTTATGAACAAATATTATTTAAATGGAATAAAATATTGGTTATGTTTATTTTTCATTTTCTTAATATTATATCCTATATTTGCATGTTTAATCCATGAATAACTTATGTTATTCTCAAAGTCTGTTGTCAATCAATGATGTGGGAATGTCATTGAATTAAGACAAATCTGAGTTTTGGTAGAATATACTTTAAGTATATTGATGCGTGGGACATGCCAAATTCACATGATATTCAATGAATTGAATATAGGACAGATCCCAACTTTACATGATGATACTTTATGGATCTTTGTCATTAAGTATATCATGAAGTGTTTATCCTTAGACTTGAGATACCGGATAGCTGTATGAATGTAGTGCATTTGTGTAAGATAGTCTAACGCTATCCGTGAATCGTAGTTATAAGGGCTATTTTCGTAAGTGTTACAAAGTTCATGAGTTATGTTTGTAGTCAAGAGAATTTGTTCCTTTGAATTTGTTTCAAAGCATAATACTATATTTGGGCCCTCGTAGGATTGGCAAGATGTTTGTAAGGCCTTACCCAAGATCTATCTCGGAATACGCTCGATGATTTGGTAATCTTGTTCAATCGAATACAACGAAGCAGATTATTAACTTATGAAATGACTTGATCCATATTCATAGTTAATGTAGTATTAGTAACAAAAGGATAAGTAAAAATGATGAATCATTAAAGGTTTTTTCGAGGAGACCATACTCGATTCGATCCGGGGCATTGGCGTGTGAAAGCTAGACTAACAATGTCATTACTATATTAAGTAATATCCAAGTGGGGCTGAAAGGTTTATGGATAATTATTAATATATGTATGACCGGATTCGAACTCGAGACTTCTGGATTGCACACATTACGTATGAGAATCAATGTATAAATAACTAATATATAAAATGTTATATTTAATTATTTGATCACGAAATAAATACTTAATGATATTTAATATTTGACGAGTTTTGATTATCGGTCATTAAATGTCAACGGGATATGTAGAAAAGTTAACAAGTCAAGAGAAGGTTTTAGAAATCCTCTTTTGGGCTTGTGTTTGGCCGAAAACTATAGAATCCCACATCGGTTACTATAGCAATCTTGACATCTACCATAAGGCTATAAATACATCCCCATGTATTCATCCTTGGGTACACTAGATTTCGATGAAGGCAAACTTCTTCTTTCTTCCTCTTGTTCTTAGGTCGATGAGCAAAACCCATGTAAGGATTTGCGAGTGACCTCGAGCATAACAAAGGTGTTTGGTTAATCTATTGTGATCAAGAAACTAGCTTTTCTCATTGACCGCTACTAATACGTGTGTACAAGAACGAAGAGCAAATACACTTGTGTTTGCATATCTTGGGTATTCGATTTTGATGTGGTCGAATTATATAAACCCTAATTTATTAGGGTTTAGGGTTTCTTGGTCGTTGATCTTAATTGGGGTTTTTCATAAACCCTAATTGCATTGATTCGCAAAAGGTACGCATATACTTTTAATTCGGTTAATTAATTTACAAGTATTATTCCTATTACTTCCGCTGCATGCTTTGATGATGTTTACTTGTTTTCTATAATTGTTATGATTAGTAAAACCCAACAACTTGGTCATAATAACTTGTGACCATCCAACATCTTTTAAATCATTTATATAGAACACTTGTCTTGCTTGAGTACAAATTATTAAAGGGATATGATGCATAACTTTGTACCTATTGAAGGAGGAGGCAATGTAACCTTTGGAGGAAGTGATGGCAGAATTACTGGGAAAGGGACCATCAAAACACCTCTGCTAGATTTTGAGAATGTATATTATGTCAAGGAACTTCAACACTTCAATTTGTTTTCGCCTCACAAATATGTGACACCAAGAACAAAGTACTCTTCACAGAGGATGAATGTCTTGTGCTATATAAAGACTTCAAACTCCCAGAAGAAACTTCAATTCTGCTGAAAGTTCCTCCTGATATTACAGATTTTAAATTAAAATCTACTTCTGAATTAGAAAAATTAATAAGAGATCAATTTAAAGTTTTGAAATTAAATGCTATTGATGATGAAGACAATATGTCTGATAATGAATATAAAGATAAAATTAATGATGAACTTAATAAAATGGATAAATATGGTGGTAAATATGCTAATAAGCCTTCCCAAAGGAAATATTATTATCCTAGACCAACTCCTCAAGATGTTTTATATGAGGAAAATGAATATATTATTAATAATAGTTACAGTGGGAAAAATATTTATGAATGGAATATAGATGGTTATACTGAAAGGCAAATTTATAACTTAGTACATCGTATGACAATGTATTGTACTATTGCTAAAAATAATGGTAATGATGATAAAATTGTGGCTAAAATGATAGTAGCAGGTTTTACTGGTCAATTAAAAGGTTGGTGGGATAATTATCTTTCCAGAGAGGATCAAACAACTATCCTTAATACAGTTAAAACAGAAAATGGTTCTCAAGTTTCTAATGCTGGTGTCACCTTATGTTTAGTGACGCCGTCGTGTCGCCGCCATTAGGGTTTCGTCTTGGCCACGTTAACCTTGCGACGGCGTCACCTTATGTCCGTGACGCCGTCCTTTCTTTTCCGACGTCGTCGGATTGCATCTAGGCCGTCCCGAGTAGCGACGGCTACTCTTTTCATCACTAGACGCCGCCTCTTGAAAATACGAGTTTTGGGGAAAGTTAAGGGTTTGTGAAGGTAATGAAAACTTGGGAGGGAAATAATGCACCCAAAAAGATCTAATTTTTTTGTTTCATTTCAAAGAACCGCTTAAAAGTTTACGTGACCATATGCAATGGATTTTGGCTACACTTAAATAATGTATGACAAAACGTTTAGTGTGACGATATATGACATTTGGTCACAGTGTTCGAGTGTGTGACATATATTCTTGATGAGTTATCAATTCCTATTTCCGCCACTAAGGCATTTATGAACTTGATGCTTTCTGAACTCTCATCAAAGGTGACATGAAAGGTTTCCTCAACTTGTTGTCTCCTTGTGTTAAAAACCCTAGAGGTTTTAGAGATTAGTGAGTAACCTAGAAAGTATCCATCATCAACTTTTGCATCAAACTTTTCTAGATGATCCTTGTGATTGTGAATGAACACATGACATCTAAACACATGAAAGCAGATGATATCAGGAAGTCTACCTTTGAATATCTCATATGGGGATTTGTTATGTCTTTTGACAATGATTGAACTATTTTGAGTGTAACACGCTGTTTTGACTGCTTTAGTCCAGAAATGTTTTGAAAGGGCTGGGCCATTTAACAAAGTTCTAGCATCCTCAATGAGAGTTCTGTTTTTACTTTCATCAACCCCATTTTGTTCAGGGGTGTAAGGAGATGAAAAGTTTTGGGAGATTCCCTTTTCATCACAGAAATTTTCAAGCTCTTGATTTTTGAACTCATTACCATTGTCAATTCTGATTTGTTTAATGGTAATGTCATTCTGGTTTTCAATCTTCCTAATGAATGACATTATTGTATCAGCTGCCTGACTCTTTTTAGAAAGAAAGTATACCCAAGTGTATCTTGAAAACTCATCAACAATGACAAGTGTATAGTTTTCATGTTGGATTGATCTGGGACTGACAGGTCCAAATAGATCGATATGCAGGAGGTGAAGGCAGCTTTTGATGGAGAAATTTTGTTTGGTTTTGAATGATGGCGAACCACACCTAACACAACGTCGCCTACCCTTTATACGATGCTAGGCTAACCACCGAGTTCTTTCACACCAAGGAGAACTAATCCTATCACAACGTCGCCTACCCTTTATTAGGTACTAGGCTAAGCACCTAGTTCCATTACTATGGAGGAACTACTACCCTTCACAATACTCAAACGCTTTTTCAAAACTAATGAAAAAACATTTTGAAATGTCCATGATGGGTGAACTTACGTTCTTTCTAGGACTGCAAGTTCATCAATCACCCCGTGGTATTTGTTTGAGTCAGTCCAAATATGCCCTTGAACTTTTAAACAAATTTGGAATGCAAAATTGTGACACCTATGCCACCCCAATGGCACACACCAAGAAACTAGACGCTAATTTGCATGGGAAATTGGTTGACCCTACCAAATACCGAAGTATTATTGGGTCTCTCATGTATCTAATGACCAAGCGGGCTCGATATTTTTTGCCGTATATCTTTGCTCCCGTTATCGATCAAGACCAATCGAAACCCCCTCTCGGAGGCTAAAAGAATCTCGGATACATCAAGGAACCATTAACTTGGGATCCGGTATCCGAAGGATTCGGTTTTAAACTAATAGCTTTTTCGAATGACGATCGCGGTCGCTTAGACTCGGAAAAGTACTTGAGCATTACCATTTCTTGGTGATAAGTCGGTGTCATGGCAATCAAAAAGCAGGATTGTACATCGTTGTCCTCAGCGTAAGCGAAAACTCTATTTATTTGTGACTTCTAATAGCAAAATAAACCCAAGTCTAAAAACAGCTTTTGTAATCGTCATGTTGAAAGCCATTTTCTCATTGATCGAGACCCGTATGGTCAAAGTTAAATGATCGACTCTAGACATTGTTGCAAGGTTTTCAAAAGCCGAAGTTTCATCACTAATCGTAATGTTATAAATAGATCTATTGAGGGTGACTCCTCCGTTCGGTTGGCCATGCTTAGGCCAGGCGAAACGTATACCATGTCGGAATCAGTGTTGAGGGACAAAACACTTGCTATGGGCCCCTATATTGTATGACATCTTTAGCATCTGACTGTCGTAGTATCGGTTGCATGAACTTAGAGCTAAGGTAATAGACATTCATACATATATCATTATATTCGTTGTAATGATTATATGCCTTTGCTGATGGTCCAAGCTTACTATTTTAACTTAAACCTATGAACTCACCAGCTTTTAGCTAACCTTTTTAGCATATTTTTCTCATGTGTTTAAGTTATATTCATGAAGGCAAGGCAAGAAGCGGATGTATGGTCGTAGTAGTAAAGAAGTGTTTTTACACAAAAATGATGTTTTTACATTGGGACCACTAAAACTAATGGGATGTGCCCATTTATTTAAACTATGTTGTAAGACAATGTTTTAAATCTATTTTATGAAATCAAGCGAGTATGTATTCCGTTCTTTATTACTTGTGTTATGATTCACCAATCCGTAACGCTCCCGAATAACACGTATGCTTCCGCTAAACAAAATTTGGGGGTGTTCAGATTAGCATCGAGCCTAAGTTATAGAGAACTAGGTACATATAAACCCTAAACTATAACTACTTTTCACCAAAGCATCATACTACGACCGCCGATTGCCGCTTGCCTTACTTGCCATTTTACTTAAGAATCATTTAATAGGATTACATGTTTTATTTCCTATTTACTTATACCACTATTTCATATTCATCATGAGCATATTTTTCCACATACTTACACATATGCACCGTCTTGTCACAGACTATGCCTTCACCAACCTTTCCTCATGATGTTCGGGAGGACATCCTACTAGCTCGCTCATGAGCCATCCAGTCGACACACACTTAGCCACCGATCAGTATATTCGGGCCACATTAGCATTTCGGCCGGTTATTGCACCTACCCATCTATACCTACCCCTTACCACCACTCCATCGACTTTGTTGACGCGGCAAAAACCCGCATGATTGTGAGTACACGGATATCGAGGCGGTATTCATATGTGCTGCACTAGCTTCTCGGATGACCAGCGCGCCACATGGGTCCTTCTACTACTTGAGTCACGACACCATCACCCGGCTGAGTCACCACCTCATCGAGACTCGGGAGATCTCGATTCTACTCGAGGAAGGGCCGGAAGAAGATCAGGAAGAGGATCCTGAGGAGGAACTACGAGCCTATACCGGAGAGTGTCCCTGGACATGTTAGCACTGGCAGCGATATGGATATCTTGGGTGCGGAGATTGTCGAGTATTCGAGATATAGGATAGAGCTCGGGATGGCTCGAGAGGTTGGGCGAGGACATGGATATTGATGCACCATTCGGATTAGGGCGAGAGAGCCGCTTTTCTCCACGATCGAGGAGAGTAGTGAGGTTGCTTGGAGAGATATTGATTGCTTGATCGGTTTAGTACACACATCGCCCGATCCGAACTACGATCCGTCATCACCTTCATTCATACCATCCGCGGCGGACATGGGCGCCTTGGCGCGCCACTAGGCGACTTGAGACCATTGAGGAAGCCGACTTTTGAGATCATCGGCTACTAAAAATCTACGAGACATCCATTGTGGTGTTGGTATTATATGATGTTGTGACATTCGGACCGACATGCTCGCATTACGGATCATGATATATTCTCATCGAGTGGCGGAAGCTTTCGTTGATTCATGATATTGGCGGCAGTAGCGACATGGAGTGAAAATATCGAGTCATTGATGCACTTATCATGATTTCTTTTGAGATGAATGTGTAGTGTGAGCATGCGGCTATGTATTGACCGCTTCATTACGATCATTTTGCAAGCGTCGCGTACTGTACACGCATACAACGATTAGCAATAAAGCGTAACAAACATGTAACATCATGGAATAAAATGTGGTCTTGTTTAAATACTCATCTTGTTTTTGAATAAATGCTCCTCCTCAATCATGTGCATCATATATTGAAATCGTTTGGCACATGGAGGCAGGAGTGACTTTAAAGGACTAAAACAGATTTGAGATTTAAATCACAATCTCTCCCTCGATCAAAAATACATAACCACTAGACATTTATGTAGATCTCCAGGTACTTGGACTTGTCGAGGTATGATCGGTCCATTCTTAATGGATTGAATCATCAATTTTCCATTAGGTTTGGTCTTTATGTAACGAAGCATACGACTTGTCCATTGAAGATAACCACCTTTTTCCAACATAGGAGGACGGTTTTCGGCACCGGCTGCATGAATGTCTTGTTGAGTTGCCATTGATGAAGGTATGTTATGATAAAGTTGATGTAGGATCGATTCAACGATAAAGGAGTTGTGATTGATGACGTTTAAGCTCGGTTGTTGTAGTGAAAATTTGCTCTAAAAACTTAAAAACCTCAATAACTTCTTTTCGGAGCATTTTTAGGACTTGAAAGGTGACCTGAATGAACTTTAATTTATTCGGCGTGCCAATCTCCTTGTTCTCACGGTCGTTTTGATGGGTAGAACGCTGAAAACGGAGTTACGGTTCAAAAGTTATAGCCTTTTGAAGTTTTGCTCAAAATCTTACTCGTAAACCAGTTCTTAAGCGTAGAAATGCTTATGTGTAGGATTCTTATGTGTAGATAGCTTAAGCGTAGGATTCCTTATGCGTAAACAGTATCTTACGCGTAACCTTTAGGCTTAAGCGTAAACTTATGCGTAAACAAAAATGCTTAGGCGTAGAAACCTTACGCAAGTGTTAGCTTATCGTAGAGTTTACGCGTGGGCGCTTATGCTTATGCGTAAACTTAGGTTTAGAACCAAAATCCTTTACAGTCATCACGGTAAAAAGATATCCACAAGTCAGTGTTCCCACACTTATCCAAGTGAGGAAGCATCGAGTCACCGCTTATGCAACGAAGATTCTCCACCAAAAGTTATGCGTAGAAAACTAGGGTTTTGACTTTCTTACGCGTAAAAATAGGGTTTTGACCTAATCACAAGCTAGCACAGATTTGATTATAAAAGCTTTAAGCTAAAACAGAATCTGGGACCAACTTCAAGCCAAGAAATAAGCACTATAATAAGCTGGAAACAGGAAAACAGAAAAAGTAACCTAAAGTATACCTGGCTGCCTATTTATAAACCAAAAATCAGCTTCTCACAAGCTCTTATGAGCTTGTGAGGAAGTCTACAAGTTCTTGTCAAGATCTAGATGCCGGTCTTGTGGCACTTGCGTAATTTGAGACCAAATCCATAAGCTAATTTGCGACTTAAAAAAATTATAAAATCTACAAAATTACTAATAAGAAAGTAGACCGGATGAGCTTTTAAAACAACAAGTTCCACCGAATTTGATTTAGAAATGAGCTCTATAAAATCACCTTAGTTAGGCAAAACCGGGTCTTGCACCATTTTGACTTTTTTGTGATGTGCAACTTTGACTAATTTGAGATTTGCAACTAATTTGTGGACAAATGTTGATGTTCTTGGTAAAATAAGACTAATCGAGCTATATTGAATATTTCTAAACCTATTTGCAAGACCATAGCCAGAATCGGATACATTTGAGCATAGCATGAGCTTGAATGCAATGTTGACTTAAGTGGTTCTGAGAGGCAAGGAAAACAATGATCTCAGTTCTATAGAGCTAAAGGAGACTACCCATAATACATCTAACCACAGAGAAGCTTGAAAGCTTCCAATAACACCTTATTCCAAACACTGGTTTTGAGACTAATATGCAACTTTAAAACAGCAAGCTACCTAATCAAGCCAAGCTAATACTTAACCTAAATTCAGATACTGTGATCCAAAGAAATCAATAGATCACATTTGAACACATGTTAAATCCACCAGAAGATGAATCAAGAAGACTTAAAGACCTACGTCGTAGCGATTGTGATTAAGGGCGAGGAATATTGGGTTAATCCCAATCGACCCAAGTCAACACCCAAACGATCCGGTCAACTTAAAAGTCAAAGAATAAAGTCAAACACTGGCAGTTACAAGAAAAACGGTTATATGGCAGTTATGCCCCAACCGACGTATCCGTTGGTTCTCATGAACCAACATGACCCTTCTTTGTACCCTTTCGAAATGTATAAATAGATAGCAATTGTATTCAAACAGATTATGACTCATATATATAGAAAAGCTTTTCCAATTCAATTTTTTCTTGTATTTTTGGTATATTTTGATTATAGATCCAGAAAAATGGGCCAACATGCATCTGCAGACGAGTTAGATTTACCGTATGCATTTGCCACGATCATCTTCTCCTTAGTTCCATGAGGCTTCGACACGATCGTCTTCTTCTTCTTCTTCTTCTTCTTCTTCTTCTTCTTCTTCTTACTTCCATCCCCTCTCCCTCCCAAATCCAGAAACCCACTTTTCATGTTTATACCATGCACATTATCGAACAACCAGCCTAAACCGGTCAGTACTGAATGTTCTTCTTTCAAACAAACAAGGCAAAACTCTAAGTTAGAGTTTTGAAAACAAAACAGTGCGATCACACGAATTCCAGCAACAAAACGAAACAAGATAATGATTAGCGTATCAGAATTAAGCACAAACCCTAACCACAATAATGGAAAAAACCTAGGCAAATCAAGAAACCCTAACAATTTAGAATAAACAAAGAACGTTCATTCAAACAAATATTATAAATCAAAACACACGATCACACAAAACCACGCAATACTACACAACCCACCAGCAACCATAGAACGACCAAAATAAAGATAGAAAACCCTAACTGAATGTTAGGGTTTAAGCAATGATCCCACAAATCTAACCAGCTCCATGTTATGATGATACACTCAATCGATTAAGCTTGTAAATAATACACGTTAATGAATTAAAACCGAATAAAAGCGAAACCCTAAAATAACGACAAACAAAACCCTAACTCCTTAGCGATCACTAAAATCGAAACAATTAAGCAAAACACAAAAGTAATTGCATAAGAATAACGGATTAGAGCAAAATATTAAGAGATTAGAGCAGAGTAGATCGTTGTTTGTAGATTGGTAAGGGTTTCGTTTTTCTTTTAGATCGCTAGAGAGAAAGTGTCGACCTTAGGAATCTCAAGTTTATGCCTGTTTAGTACATCGTTTATGATTGAAATTATGTCGAGTGTATATATCAATATACTAGTATGTTTGTGTAGCTTAAAATGCCTAAAAGTCACATTATCTTCTGGGGGATGGAAGGCACGGAGAACGGAAGGCTATAAATGTTTTGTTTGTAAAAGTAGTTATAGTTTAGGTCACAATTAGACCCGTTTCTCTATAGTTAAGGCTCGATACCAATCTGTAACACCCACAACCGTGATACAGCAGTAATTCAAACGGGTGTTACTTCATGGCCAACTTGATCATAATAAGAAAACGAACTCTAATGGAGTCGTTTTAAAAGAATCTTCGTTGTGGTATCGTGTCATTAAAGCTATGTTCGGCGATCATGGATCCCTTGGCAATCCACGTACTGTTACTCGTCCTTCCAACTGGCTAAATATCATTCGTGGGTTTAACTCTTTGTCCAGTAAAGGAATTCATATGTTGTCCTATATGAAAAAGAAAGTTGGTAATGATTTGAACACTTTTTTTTGGACGGATGTTTGGCTATCTGATTCTCCCTTTATGTATATGTTTCCACGTATTTATGCATTGGAATGAAATAAGCTTTCGACAGTGGCGGACAAACTAAATGATCCTACCTTTATTCAATCGTTTAGAAGACCTCCTCGTGGAGGATTAGAAGAAGAGCAGTATGTTCATCTCCGCATTGGAATGCAATAAGCTTTCGATAGTGGCGGACAAACTAAATGATCCTACCTTTATTCAATCTTTTAGAAGACCTCCTCGTGGAGGATTAGAAGAAGAGCAGTATGTTCATCTCCTTGATATTGTTCATTCTGTTGTTCTTTCTGACTCTAAGGATAGATGGGTTTGGTCTCTTGATTCCACGGGTGAATTTTCGGTTAAGTCTGCTCGTTTATATATTGATGATTATCTCCTGCCGTCAGTAGGTTCCCCTACTAGATGGGTTAAGGAAGTCCCGTTTAAGATTAATATTTTGGCTTGGAAAGTGAGTTTGGATAAGTTACCAACTAGATTAAATTTGTCGCTTCGTGGAATTGAAATTTCGTCTATTAATTGCCCCATTTGTTGTACCGCGGGTGAATCTTGTTCACATCTTTTATTTTCGTGCATTATGGCTCGGGCTCTCATTAGCAAAGTGGCGCGTTAGTGGGAATTGGATATTCCTGATCTTTTGTCGTATGAGGATTGGCTTTTTTGGTTTTCTTTTCTTCGTCATCCTAAAGGTGTAAAGGACATTTTGGAAGGTATCTTTTATGTTATGTGGTGGGTCATCTGGAATTACCGTAATCAATCTCTGTTTGGGAGCTCTCTTCCACGAAAGGACCTTCTTTTCGATGAGATTTTGTTACTTTCTTTTACGTGGTGTTCCAGTATATGCAAAAATAACTTTGATTGGATCTCTTGGTTGAAATGTCCAAGATCCTTGTTTTTGTAATTTTCTAGCTTCTTGCTAGTTTTTTTCTATATAATTTGCCGTTCAAAAAAAAATATCATAAAATTTTAATTCTTTATTATGTAAGCAACCATGAACAAAGAATAGAAAGTCGTAACGAAGTGCCAGCATGCTAAACTCATTGAACACATTTGGTGCGGAAGATGTTGGATGATTTGGAATGATAGATACATACTTGTGCGGAAGTATAGGCAACACTAGATGAACAATAGAACCTTTATTCAGATCTAAGCTGCAATAGTCAGCTTAGATTAATAGTATCTAAATGTTACAAGATTAGATTAATGTCAATGAGACAATAATCATATGAATGTAAAGACAAGACAAGATCAGTGAAAATGATCTGAGAGAAGAAGAGAGTGATACAAAAGGCGCACACTCAGTGTGTATAACCCTAGATTAAGGGACTTATTAAATAGGGATTAAGTTACACTAAGACCCCTCTAACGACTATAAATGACTCATTAGCGAAATGAATAATGCTTGGTCGACGCCGTCTGGATCAAATCTAGGTAAATGCGAGTTGCGACTACCTACTCTTTTAAAGCCCCGACACCGCCACTTGAAAATAAGCAATTTAGCTCTTGTGCGTCGTCAGAAGTGCTCCGACGGCATCGCAATTAACACCGACGCCTTCCCTTGTATTTGGTGACTTGAGTGTCTCGATTCTTGACTTCCATTTTCTTCAGATATCCGCGCCTTTTCGTCCAAATAAGTGTCATTCCAGCAATTTGCCTTCAAGAGACCTAAAAAGTGAAAAAGAACGAAATTAAGTAATAATGGATACAAAAGTGATCAATTAAGGGCTTAAATGACCCCTCAAAAAGATACATTGTAAATCTTTATCAAATATCCCTACACTTGGTATTTGCTTGTCTTTAAGAAAATGTGCTTTTAGCCAATTGATTTATAAGTTAGGGGTCATGAAGCATTAGTTTAGAATGATTCACAACACATATAAGCCCCACAAAGTTATAACAAACACGGAATTACATACTAGCACCTCACATGGGGTGTTTGGATACTCACATCTCTCGGTGTATATGAAATATAACAAGTTGGAAATGGAAGATAAACACTCATTAACCGGTCCTAGTACATAGATTACCATAGGCTTGAGACTAGATCAAACATCCATCACTTTGGCGTAAGCACCTAGGAAAAACTATCCAAGAGGTATTTTAAAGGGTTATAACGTTAGGCTTACGGTAGGGAAACAAAGGGTTTGGTGGGATGGGCGATTTAGTGGTGGCAAGTCAAAAATCTTAATGTTACAAGCATGCGAAGAATGGCGTTGCTAAGCCAAGACTCGACACTCTAAACTCTAGATAACTGAAACAAACAAACATTAATTTAAAGATAGATGTTGAATGGTAGCCCGTATGTTTTTTAATTTTAATTTTTTTTTAACACTCTATTTTTTTTCTTTTTTTTTTCTTTTTTTTTCATACACTTTTACTCTACCATCCTCTACGATAACATCAAAATGATAGGGATTTGTAGGCACATCCCTACACTTGAGTTTTTATTACTCTAATACTAATTTGACCCGAATTGAAAAGATCAAAACACTTGGAGTACATCATTAAGCAAATAAAGGGAATTTGAATTTAACGTTCCTTCCCGTCATTTCATAAAATTTAACTTTTCCCATGAGTCCCAATCGTTCCAAAACTGTGTACAAAGGATATGACTCGACTTAGCAACTTATGCAAGCAACAAGATAATTGAACTAAGGGTTTAGTGTGATAACAATAATGCACTAAAAGTGAGTGCATACAAGGTAGGCTAAGGCGATTTGGGTGTACATTTGGGGGTGTATTGTAAACAATGCTCTTCATTGATATTTCAAAAAACCAAAACATCACGAGAACCGCGAAAAGGATAGGCTTTGAGGGGTTAACTAGCGGTATCGTGTACTAAAGATGAGTATTGTTATATATTTACATCTTCGAGAAAAGCCAACCACATTGCCCAGTATCTTGAGCTCCCTTTAATCAAAGGCGATGAAAAATTGCCACCTCTTCTCATTGTCAATATCTGTGTCCTCAAGATTTTTCTTTTTCCATTTTCTTGATGTCAATGTTTTTATAGAACAAAGTTATAAAATGTTTATTTGGTTTTCAAACTTCCAACTTATCCCATCGCTATGTTCAATAGTGTCGAGATGGTTGGGGTTAAACCTTGTGCTATATTTCAAACTTTCAGAAACATATGAAACTGCTGCATCTTCTCAATTTCAAGAGAGGAACTGAAACGCAGACCAGAATGGCGCGACTCGTAATAGTCGACACCGAATCGAGATGATAGGCAGGTCCTACTATGAAAATGAATTTTGACATGCTGATCCAATGACATGCTGATCCAATAATCTACGGTGAATTTCTGGAAGTGGCTTTGCACATGAACAAGAACGAGCAGGAGGCGAACTTACGACTTTCTGTTTTTTTGACGAAGATGGTAGCGCGTACATAACAAAGGACGAGCTACAAGAAGCTGGAAATAAGTTTCTTACAGATCGTGCACTACGTGGTAAGTGATACGCCATGATATCTCTTTGCTTGCTATTGATGTTTTAGAAGTCAGAGGGTAGTATACACGATATCATAGATCACGTGACCATCACAAACCAGATCCATCATAACAGTTAAGGAACTATAATATACTAAATGTGATCCAAGTCAAGCATAAAACCAGAGTCAACTACTAACAAAATAATGTCAAGATTCACTGTATATAACAATATATGGAACTTATAGAATGTCGATAACAAGTTAACAACTCAATACCGTTCAATCCCACATCTGAGTTAGTAGCTCGTGTGGTGAAATACCGTTTCAATCCCACAATACAGGTGAGTAATTGGTGTCTTCATCTTAAATTGTTCAGTTATATACGGTCATTTGATGTTTCATGTTTGTAATAGCATTCAAAAGAATCAACTAAAGGGTATCAAAATACACTTGTAAAGATGAAGTATTGAGGAACTTTTAGGCCGTTTGGCTCATTTCATTATTTATCTGAAGCCGTGTTTAAGATTGACAATGACCAAGTCTATAAGTAGATTGGTCAAAGTCGTCACCTTTATTTTTAATTATTGATACTAAATACTTATTTCTTTCTGGCTAGGCACATGGACGCTACTTAGCAGCCCTTTCTACTTCCAGTGATAAATCTTTATTTGTCAGGATACTAAAGGAATGTAAAGATTTGGTGAGACGGAAATACCTAAAGGATTTGGCCATGGAAGTTTGGATACACGTGTGGCGATTGCTAAGCCAAGACTCGACACACTAACACTAGATAACTTGAAACAAAACACAAACATAAACTTAAAAACATAAACATAAAGATAGATGTAGGATGGTAGCCCGTATGTTTTTCTCATTTTTTCATTTTTTATTCAATTTTTTTTTCATACCTTTTTACTCTACCATCCTCTAGTATAACATCAAAATAAAAGGATTTATAGGGGCATCCCTACACTTGAGTTTTTATTTAACTAACACTAATTGACCCGAATTGAAAAGATCAAAACACTTGGAGTATTTAATTACGTAGACAAAGTGAATTTGAATTTATCGTACTTTCTCGTTACTCCATAAAATATTACTTTAACCCATGAGTCCCAATCGTCCCAAAACTGTGTACAAAAGATATAACTCGACTTACCAACCATGCAAGTAACTAGATAATTGAATTAAGGGTTTAGTAGTGATAACAACAATGCACTAAAGATGAGTGCATACAAGGTAAGCTAAGGCGATTTGGGTGTAACATTTAGGGGTGGATTGTAAACAATGCTCTTCATTGATATTTCGGAAAGCCAAAACATCACAAGAACCGCGAAAAGGATGGGGTATCGTGTACTAAAGATGAGTACATCGCAAGGGTGTGGGGAAAATTACTCAACCGATGTGGAAGAGGTAATTATAATACATGTTTCAAACAAGGGTTATCCTAATGCCTCGTATCTTTTAGTTAATCCTAACTACACAAGTGTAGTCTCACTAGCGATCTCGGAACATCACAAAACAAGTTTTAGAACCTATTATACTACTGGTACACTCACTAAGCATTAAAGATGAATGCTTTTATTCCTAAAGATCTAGGGGCGAACCTCACATTTTTAGGGTAGAATTTGAGTGGTATACGGTTTTCTTTTCACCCTTTACTTTACATTTCTTTTTGATTCTTCAACTCCTTCTTTCTCCGATTCTCAATTTCTCCTTTTTTACAATCATTCCTAAGGACTCTAACACTAACTAATGGTAGTGTCCTTGGGTAGATCCTCCGCTCTGGCGGATCATAGGACAGTTATTCCTAACCTTAGTCACCTTATAACTCCATGACTAACCTATGTTGCCATAAAACCATTTTGTATAACTGAGAAATTAAATCTCTCACAGTGTTTATTAATGAAAACATTTTAGCGCCACTGTAGAGATATGATTTTGCATAAATACTCCCCCTCCACATGTGCTTAATAGTTTTAACGGTTAAATGCACAGTGAGGAAAGAGCGCGCACATTTTGAATTGATAAACTCAAGATAGACAATCCCCCACGAGACACGGTTATGTTGCATAGTTAAAGAGTTACATTGTCAGCTTTTAGGTGACCATTTTTTTCTGTTTTTGCTTCTCGCATAAAAACATTGTAACTAACTTGTTTTCACAAATGAGACCGTCTTCTTCGTCAGTCCCTCTTTTCCTTGTATCGTTAGTTATGTCACCAGCTATAAAGGTACACTGTTGAGTACAAACCACGTTGGATTGATCAAGCTTGTTTAAAAAATGTGGCCAAATATGGTACGTAAATATTTTCCTCGTTGTTTATTGTACATTATTTATTTGCAATTGGTTATATGCTTCAACAAATCGTTGTTGTTATTCGATTAATACCTTTGATTTCTCCTCTTTATGTATACATCGATTCGTAATTATGTAGGGTATAATACGGTAGATGTCGTCTGTTAGGTATGTAACGTAACCTGGTTCATTAAAAAATTTAGTGGCACTCTCTAGATCCAAACCAAATACATTTAAAAAAAAGAAAAAAACTTTTGTTATATCATATTAAAGCCAAAAATGAATTATAACAAAAAACTTACATGCAAAGATCTATGGATGACATTGATGTGATCGATGGCGACGACTCACTCGAAGGTTGATTGGCTGTGGAATTTAAAACAGCAGCAACCATTACAGGAATTGACATATTTTGAGGGTGTCCATTAATTGGAGTTGTGGATCGAATGTTCATTGGTTAAACAGATATTAATCTCGAAGTTGGTGATCTTCGCTGCACCTATGCAGTGTAGCTGGGATATATGCAGACGGTAGTAGTTTAACACGTCGCTCAGGAATAAGGATATGGGCACGCGTTGATTTGCGAATTCGAAAAACCGCGTGTATACCCCTATTTTCCCCTGGGGAAAGTCCGCAATCGATGCATTCGCACCCGGAACTTCCGGATGCACTGCGAGGGGAATATAATACTCCGACGAGAACTCTAGTAGTTCCCCCTCAGTTATGACGGATGTGAAATCAGATAATACTTTGACCATGGTTGTGTGTTTTTATATGCGCACGCGCGTTTACCTTTGCTGTATGACGGTTTCTTGCTGGGCAGATTGAAGCCTTTTTAATGGTGGAAATGTGTTTTTACTGTGATAAGTCACAGTAATAGGCAGGTGGATGGTTATATAGGTCTCCTGTATTCGTCCATTTTCTTACGTTTTCGTCCGTTTTCATACGTTTCTCACTATCACAAGTATTATTCTGTGATATTCAGAATATCACTTGTGATTTTCTGAATATCATTTTGTGATATTCTGAATATCACTTTGTGATATTATGAATATCACTTTGTGGTATTCTGGATATAACTTTGTGGTATTTTGAATATCACTTGTGATTTTCATGTTACAAAACATTAGTTGAAAATCACTTATAATATTCAGAAAATCACTTGTGATATTCTCAGAATATCACAAGTAATTTTCAGAATATCACAAGTTATTTTCTAAATATCACAGAATATCACTTGTGATCATCACGAATATCACGAATATCACTTGTGATATTGTAATATTAATCATGATACCGAATATCACGAATGTCACTTGTGATATTTAGAAACATATAAAAACGGTCAAAAACTTTTAAAAACGGACAAAAACGTATGAAAACGGACGAATATGTACTACCATCTGCTGATGCAGTGAGACCTCTTACGTTGCATTTATGCCAACTCTCCATAGAAGTCCAATTAAGCTCCGTTTCTTCATTTGTCAACCCAAGATATAGTTACCCTTTCCTTTTGGCATCCAATCATCTTCAATTGTGGGATCCGGATCGGGAACATTCTTTTAAACCATCTATCTGCATGCGTTAGTAAACATACAAACAAATATATGGTGGTCGACAACACCCAAACAACAATCGACTAATAAAATTCAATCCAACATATCAATCAGATCATGTAAGGTATGGGAATAATGTGTTTCTCAAACTCTAATCATCTAAACCTAACAATCATATCCTAGAAACCTAGTCCTTCAACATAGGCAATTATATTTTTTTAGATAAGCACGTAGGATAATTAAGAAGTTCCGTTAGATGATATAAATTTGAAAACATTCTCCCCTCAATCAATGACTTATTTTCGAAAAGATTAAAAGCATCAAGTCATTGATTGAGTTTTCAATTTTCACAAAAATCGAATCGATAGATTTACAAGCAACTCATTTACCACCATTTTAGAAAACAACAAATATTTTCCAAGAATTTATAGACGGAAAAATATTTGAGTAGGAACAATGATCCTTGACATACTTTCCTCATTTGTTTTAGGATAAGTGCTTGAAATATTTGAAAAAATGGTTTAGCGCAACACTTTCCTTTCTTTTGAAGAGCGGGTTGCTATCTGAAATAATAGCAAACCATAGTTTAAGCACGGGTTACAGTCTGAAGTAACTGCAAGCCATTATTTGAAGCCCGGGTTACATTTTTAGTAATAAAAAGGTAATTTTGTGAGAGAATATTCTATTTGTGTGGTTTAAAATTGTAGTGGCCCCACTTTTATTAAACTTTGTGTTTTTTGTCTCCTGACAATAAATTTGAGACGGAGGGAGTAAAAAACAACTAAAAGTGGTTAAAGTTTTATAAATACTAACAAATTTAAGACCCAACATAAGTTAATAAGAAAAAGAAAGTCAAGTGTGTTTAAATGCTATTTTAAGGACTTATGGTCAATTGTGAGTGAATTTTTAGTTTTATAAAATATGTCTTGAAATCAATATATGTGGTTTTCGAATTAAAAATGGCTAAAAGTGCTTTAACGTGTTAAAGTGATTGTTAAGTGAGTGTTTTCTTTGTGTAACAAATAGAAAGATAAGAGTATTTTATCTCTCATCAACCGTAGGTTGTAAACATTTTTTTTACTGTGTGACACTTGAAAATAGGTGAGTGAGTTTTTCTACCCAAAATTTTTCATGATAAGAAGTACTTCATTCTGGCAAGCTTCTGGCCAAGCGATGTAGCCTTCCCATCACAGAAGTCCAAAAATGATTACAAAATGTTTATGAAAAAAGTGGTCTCGTTATCTTCGACAACCGACTTTTCTGTGTGGTGGTGGGAACAGCTTGCAAAATCCAACCACGCCCTGCTTCCCTCTTCCCTCTCGATAGAGGGCCGACATCGGTAAATATATTACAAAGTTTAAATTCCCAAAATATTATGTTTTAAACATAATGATTTATATTGACAAGTGAAAACTTCATTATGCAAGACCTGGTAGAAAAAGCTTACTAACGATCAGCTGAAATGCATGAGAGAAAAACGGGTCAACTATGAAAATAGTTGGTGAGTAAACATGTTTAGCAAAATAAGAAAACTCGTAAGATATATTCAAAGCTTTCGATCAACGAAAATAGTCCACAAAGCAAAGGCATTGTAAATCCACTCAATTCCAAGTTCACCATACAAAACTTGCAACCGTGTATTCACAACCCATTGCACAAAATATAGCGTATGAAGTAGTCAAGTATAGCGGTCATAATAATTCACAATATAGTACCACGAATATAATAACTCGGGGATGCTCTTGATGAAAACAAATTAAGTTGGTGCCACTACCCAAAGTTATGTTGGGTGCCTCTTCCCAAAGATATATTGGGTGCCTCTTCCCAAAGATATCTTGGGTGCCTCTTCCCAAAGATATATTGGGTGCCTCTTCCCAAAGATATACTCCGAACATAGGAGTCTTTATAGTGATGCTCCGAACATAGGAGACTTTATAGTGATGCTCCGAACATAGGAGACTTTAGGTCAAGTCATAACATGTACGGTTCAATAAATTCAAGTAAGGCATTATTTCATAATTAAGTTCAAGGGTTTGATTCAAGTCCAAAGTTCAAGCCAAAAGAGTTCACAAAAGTAGGAATCCATTTAGTTCAAGTATGGTTCATGCATTTCGCCCCAAAATATATTAAAAACGGTAAAAAGGGGATGTGATTACTCACTTGATGAATAGATGCGATGACAAAAGTGGTTACACCGAAATGTAGCGTGAATCTCGAAACTGACGCTTGGTGTAAGGATTATTTTCATACAGGTGTTGAGTATGATTCACCAAGTCGTTCATACACCAAAATGACATATAGTGCGGATGGGACAAGGTATAAAGTATATTTAGTTTATTTCATAAATGTGAAGAAGTAAAGTGACTGAAATATGAATGTATTGATGATTGTTATTTATAAAACCATCAGGTTGTTTGCAATTGGTTCAAATGACAAAGGTAAATTATACATGGTGGAATGGAATGAGTGTCAGGGTGTCGTGAAGCATTATAAAGAGCTGGCGAAGGATTCTGTTGGTGATGTACATTTTGATACTATCAGAAGCCCGATATATTGCTGCTGGTGATGACTTCAATATCAAAGTTTGAGATATGGACAACGAAGACTTATTGCTGCTGGTGATGACTTCAATATCTGTTTCTAAGGTTAAACAAGGAAGGGACTCCCTTGGCTGTGTCGATCAAAGATAACGGAATAAAGATTTTAATTAATTAAGATGGGGTTCGGGTACTAAGAACAATGGATAATTGCTCTTCTGACGCTTCTAGAGTTGCATCAACATCTTGCTGTACTTTAATTGATTTACTGTCAGTTGAGTACTTATATGGGTGTTTGGAACAGCGAACTGACACACTAGAAATCATTTATGTATGCTGGTTATTCCCTTGGACTTCTGTAACATGTTTGTGTTTTTTTATAAGATATCTAAATTTATTTGGATTTCTATATTTGATATGGTTTGATTGTCTTTAACAGAGAGTGGCAAAATTAACATATTGACTTGCTTATGGGCATACACGGGGTATGTATTATAAGTTTATAACTATAAGCTTCTAAACAGTCTTTTGATAACGAGGTAATATGAAAACAGTGGACATCAATACGGGATGCATTTGTATATTAGAGATGTATTAATATTAAATATTCAATACTTATCTTATAGTAAACATGAAGCAATTATAAAAGATAGAATTTGCTCGCATTTGATGGTAGCGGTATGAATTACTACATAGAATAGCCGTTACATTAGTGTATATGTTAATGTATATATTAAACTAACAAAAGTCGTAGGTAAGTGAAACGCTCATCAACTTCATCGCATATCAAAAGCTGAAAAATGCTTATTGTCGTCAGCGACATTAGTTTATTTTCAAGCTCATTAGCTACATGTCATTTTACAAAATTATGCGATAAATAACAATACATTTTACTATATATATGCATTAAAAACATATTGAATTTGCTTTTATACATTTTGACACATTCCAACCATTCCACAAAAACCCACTGTAGATTGTTTGTTCAGCTGCAATCCAGGTTTGCTGATTGAATGGCATGCCAAATCTAGGATGATCTATAAATTGCAAAAATGATCCCAGGTCTGACGTGCCATTCAATCAACAAAGCTAGATTGTAAGTAAACAAACGATCTGCACTGGTTTGACTCGTGTGCATCTAAGATATATTAGTCTTCATTCTCTATCTACAATGGTTCTCTTGGATTTGTAAATGTAAGAAAACCTAAAAAAAAACTTTATGTTTGCTACCCAGTGTAGGTGCCTTAGGAAGACATGAGTAACAAACATACTGCAATGCTGAACAATTCCCACACATAAATGTAACCTATCGGTTGTGTGCGGAGAATTTTAGATGTATGTATAAAAAAAATAGTTGAATTATTGAATTAAAAATAAGGTTCATATCTTCTTTACTTGTGTGAGTCGATATACCCACCATGCCTGCAACCATATAAGATTGCACCTTTTGGTGCTGGCCTAGTTATGATTCCTTAATTGTTTTGTTTGCGTTTAATTTACTTCCGTACAATTATTTCTAAGTGTATGCATGCATAGTTTATTGGTAGCCACCCTTGGTTCGGTAGTTTTGAATGGTGATAAAGGCCAATTGCCTAGGAGATATGACCAACTGACCCTTCGGGCGTTTCTTTTTTCTTTAGCAAATTCTTTTGAATACTTGATGTCAAATTTCTTCCATGCTTGACCATCAACCAGGTGTTGCATCTTACCGTTCTCCTTAGACTGCCCAGAAGCATGCCAAGTCATATGTTTTGCAATGTGTTTAGACTTGAACAAACGCTGTAGTCTAGGAATGATAGGAAAGTAACACAACACCTTGTTAGGAACTTTCTTCCCCGGTGTGTTCTTTTCTTTCCATCTACTAGCGTCGCAGATCGGACATGTCTGCAAATCTTCGTTACCCGCCCCCCAATATAAAAAGCAATCATTTACACAAGCATGTATCGATTCATATCCTAACCCGATAGTTTTAAATGTCTTCTTTATTTCATAGTATGACGATGGCATTTTGTATCCTAGAACTAGAGGGAAAACTTCCTTGAATAAAGTTAGGAGCTCATTAAATGTGGTGTCACTCACTTTACCTTTGACTTTGATGTGCGTAATCTTTGCCATAAAGTCCAATGAAGACATCCACTCACAGGCTGGGTATAGTTTTTCGTTGGCAGTGGCAAGTAACTCCTCATACTCGTTACTTGTCTCGCCAATATTTCCTTGAGTTGGATCATTCGGTTCATTATTCGGACCAATATCATGAAGGAACTCAGCCATGTCACTCATCCCAGGTTGTCTTGTGTTGTGTACGACTGTTCGGGCATCCGACTCACCATGATTATACCATTTCGTATAACTATGGTCCCGGCCGATTTGCGTGTATGTGGTCAAACAAATTTTAGGTGCTTTATCCGGTAGGTATAAACAACGAGCACGGGGACATTTATATTCCATCAATATTCACTAAGGGCTTGCAATCTTGGTAAAGCTATAAGACCAACTAAAATTCATTCTTGATGCGTGCTAGTGAGACCCAACTTTTATCAATTGGCATAACTGCATTTTAATGAAGCAACAAATAATTATATAGAATTAAACATGTTCACAAAAAAATCTACACGTAAACACATAAAGGTGGAATTACTAGTTGTGCAACTAGAAGGGGGTTGAATAGTTTTACCGATTAAAACTTCGTTTTAAACTATTTAGATAGACTTATGTCAATCTATTAAATGTGTATGTTGGATATTGATAGATAAGCATATAAATAAACAATGCAAAGATAAAGAGTAAGAAGCACAAAACCACGACGTGAGTATTTATAGTGGTTCGGCTACAAGGACACCTTCCTTGCCCTACTCCACTCTCCGAGTCACCTACTCGAGAGTTCGTAATCACTACACAACACAAGATCCTTATGGCGGAGAAGCCTTCACAACGTCGCCTACTCTTTATCCGGTACAAGGCTAGACACCGGGTTCTTCCACGAGGTAGAATCAAACCTATCACAACGTCGCCTACACTTTATCCGGTACAAGGCTAGATACCGAGTTCCATTACAAAGGAGGGACTACTTCCTAACATTACACAACACCTATCCCAAAGGAGACCCACTCCTTATTACAACATCATCAAGGATATCAATATCCTTCGACCCAAACTAATCTATCTTGTACATCGATGCACCATATCGAATGTACACCCTAGACACTGTAGGATATTAGTTTCTGTTGTGAACATCGATCAGTGGGGTCTTGAAACTATATAACTCGATCTGACATCAAAGCTATGAGATCATCATCAGTGATAACCTGAGACATAAACGAGGAGAATAAGCGCTGATTTTCGTAGTTCTTTCATTGGCATAATGAAAGTATAGCGTGAAAAGAAAGGATGAGTTTCGGCTACCTTTTTGTTTATTAACGATTTAAGCGCCAAAACGGATCATCAAGTTCCATTTTGTTGACATTGTAACCAATCGAGAAGAAAAAATAGGATATTTGTATAATTGAGGAAAAGCAAATCAATGAGTTAAAAAAGCATGCTACCTCGAAAGTTTAGCTCTCAAAGCATGGCGTCGCATGCAAAACAAAAAAAGTATCGAAGATCAATATTTGACTACATAAAGAAGTCATTAGGGAAAAATAACAAAGCGGAAAATAGCACGAAATAATATCAAATAATTTTTTTAATGTATTTTACTAAGTGAAACATTGTTCACAATTGTAAAATGAGTATTACTATTGGTACTTCTTGCCCACAAAAAGTACACAACATTTAAACTTAACCGTTGTTAATGATAAAACATAATTTTATCAGTTTACATTATATATTTTTTTCGTTTAATACTTTTAACTTGTTAAATTTTATATTTTATATTTTGTACTTTTAGTTTTATAGTTTTATAATATTAAAAATAAATAAAAAATAATGTCTTAAAAGCGGTGTTAATAACCTATTCCTTGTGAAAATTCGGTTCGTGAAATGAATGATAATAAATGTGGGTACTATATTTGTTGATTTTAACACAAACTAAATGACATACTCCATATTCTATTCTATCAACATTCCCTGTAATTTTTGCATCCAATGCATGTTGACAAAATAAAGACACAGCATCATCATGGATGAGACATTGCAATTGGTTTAGTTGACTGCAACCCAACTCTTTGAGCAATTGCTCCTTTCGAGTTGTTACGATAACTTTACTCCCACAAGCACATACACTAAATGGACGCACTAAGGTTTCCCAATCCTTATAGCTCTCGGTCCATACATCATCTAAAACAGTAAAAGCATTTTTCGCTAAGTTTCTTGGTAAGAGCTTCTTGAAGCAAATTAAAACTTTCAAATTTCTTATCTTCCCGCTCAGATTGAAAAATACTTTTACTTATTTGGAAACTATCCCACTCATCGAACACACATACCCATGCCTTAACTTCAAATTTAGAATTCACTTGTTCATCATTATACAAAATTTTAGCTAGAGTTGTTTTGCCTACCCGCCCATACCAACTATGGGAACGATGCTAAAGTTTTGTTACATGGATCGGCCTAAGAGCTTTTAATCAATTCTTCCTTATCACCTTGTCGACCAACAATACTAGATGCATCTACCAAAGAGGTCTCTAAAACTCTATTTCTATCTATTGGCCTATTATTCCTCACTTCTAATCCTCCATTCTTCATTTGTCGAACCTAAATTTGTCTTTTCCTTTTCTAGCTCTTGTAACTTGTTATTAATATTATCTAACTTGTGATGTGTTCTAGCACATAGTGAGAAATTTGTGTAACAAGATGAAATGAGCTTTCGTACCTGCTAGTCTTGGCTCCTGAATTCTTGACGAACTCGGGATGCATAGCATCGGTTACCACATCGTCTAGGATGTCATCTATGTCGTAAGCCAAATGTTTGAGATTATTAAGCGAGTTTTGAACAAGAACTTCTTTTATTTCCTTGTCAGAAGCATCAACAAGGAGAGCTTGGATAACGTTTTTTTAAGCAGTTGTTTTATCAGTTTATAACGAAACCAAGATTGAGTTTCTATTAAACTGATTTACTCGATCCATCGAAACCAAGATAGAATTTTGTTGAATCAGATCTGGTAAAAGTAGATACCATTTAAAACAGTTTGTTTAACTATTTGTGTTTGAATTTTCGGATGACAAACACCACTACCCCTCTTGTGACTACTCACGTGAGCGTGGGCGATGCATGATTACTAACACGGTTGCTAATCATCCGAGAAACCATAGAAATTCAATGGGCGTAATTATAAGAGGTGGCAGAAGATGTTCTTATCTCACTACTTTGAACCTTGCGCGGTTCTTAAAGAGAACCCACTTAACGTGGAACCTCCTGAGAAGGTCAATCCTCTAATCAATAGGCCGTTCAAGCCTTGGAAGCATGGAAAGATTCAAACTTTTGTGTCACAACTATGTTTTGAATGGTTTGGTGGATTCTTTGTACAAGCTGTCTTTGCAAGACCAAGGCGCGAAGAATTATGGGAGTCATTGGAGCGCGAGTACAAAGCGAGGATCTTGGTACAAAAAGTTCATGCTAGCTCGATTTTTGGATTACAAGATGGTTGATTCAAAGAATGTGATAGTCAGGTTCAAGATCTGCAGGTTTTTCTACACAACATTCATGCTGAGCGAATGACCTTGAGTGAAACTTTTCAAGTTGCTGCTATTATTGAAAATTTACCTCCAAGCTGGGTAGAATTTAAGAACTACCTGAAGCATAAGCGATAGTAGATGAGTGTTGAAGACTTGGTTGTTCGTCTTCGCATTGAAGAGGACAATAAGCTGGCTCTAAAAAACACTTATACACCTGATAACCTTTTACTAATCAATTGAATAAATCACTCGTTTTACAGTGGTTCTTGTTAAGTGGTCGTGGTTTCTGGTGGTGGTACATGGGTGGCAGTTGGGTGAAAGAAGGTGTGTACTTGTGTCACAATTCTCAATTTCGGGTCATTTTTCAAATTTACTATTTATCTCGGGAATTTACTATTCACCGGTTACTATTCATCATTTTACTATTCATCGTTTTTGAAGTCAATTTGATATTCGAGCGTGTTTCAAAATTTTACTATTCACGAAACACTATTCATTCACGAGAAAATCACTATTCATGATTCACTATTCATTATTTATCGTAAACTAGGTTTTACGAGTATCAAATCGCGTAACCTTAAGGGTTTAGCTGCGAATTCATGAACATATCATCGAGGACATTTCATATAGACTAGATTAAGTTTACATATCATTATTAACGTCATAATCATATTAGTTCATGCATGGTTTTGCATATTTCATTAAACGTTTATTTTCTTATTAAATAAACGCTATCGCATAATCAATTATTTAAAAAAATTGATCCGACACTTCCAAAAATGATCCTAATATATTTTTATACTCATTTTAAGACTATAAAAATTATATTATTAGTTTACCCGATGTTTTAAATTTATTTTGTACATAAATGGTTATATATATATATATATATATATATATATATATATATATATATATATATATATATATATATATATATATATATATATATAGGGGTGTTTCTTGTGAGAAGTTTAATTTTTGTGAACGCGAGAAGAGATCTTAGCCCTCCATCTAATCCCTCATTTTTTTAGATCTGATGTCTAAAATCAATCAAAATATTTACACTAAAACTATAGTAATCCTTTTACTTTGAATCCTACCATATAAATAAATAAAAAACACACACACACCTCATTTTTAAGCGTGAAACCAGCAAATACTCTCTCTCAAGTAACCACCATTCTGATCTTCACCGTAACCACGGACCGCCTCAGTTTTCACCACCGTTCACCCCGCTCACCACCATTCACAACGGTAATCATCATCAATCTCCAGTCACCATCATCTCAGTCGTCTCTCCATCATGACCTTCCTAATCTCTGTCGTTGACTGCGGCGTTGATGATTAAATTGACTTTTTCCGATTCAGTCTGATAAAAATTATAAATTTTTAACAATCGTTTGATGATGTCTAAAGTTTTTCCTTTTTATTCATGGTTTCAATCGAACATGGCGGATCTGGTTTGGAGTTTGTGAAGGTTAACTTTGTGGTGATGAAAACTATGTGTAACCAACCTTTTCATTGGTTAAACATTCTTGGTCGTATTGGGTTTGAGCAAGGATTTGTTTGGATCCGTGTATATGAGTTTTATTTATGGGTTAAAGAGATGTGCCTAGATTACGCTATGAATCGAGATGTGTTATAGATATGTGATCTACTTTTACATTCTGATTTGTGTTTGTATTTTGGGTTTGAATCAAATGTAAAATATGGTGGTTCGATAGAACACCTTTTGGCTCGGTTTTAGTAGGTTTAGTGTGTTCGGATGGTTTTGATATGCCAAGATCTTTCAAATATGTGACAAAATCTGTAGTTATTGTGTTATGTTATATCTTACTAGGCGATGATGACAAAACTTTTACTTGAAGTTACAGTTAACATTCTTATTTCGGCGTGGCAAAAGTTGAATGAAGGTATTGTGTGGAGATCTTCCCAACAAATCCAGCATCAAGGATTTGGGTTCTGCCCTCTATTATCTAGGTATTGTGTTTTTAAGGAATAATTCTAGCATTGTAATCTCTCAAAGGAAATATGCACCGGAACTGATTAAACACGCTAGTGTTTTGAAAGAAAAACATATTATTACTCCCCTTTATGCCACAATTACTTTAATTAATATTGATGGTGAACCTATCTGTAGAATCGATTACTTCTCGTCGAAAAATACTCTTTTGACGTCTTGACCATTCTTAAATCACTTTACAGGTATTTACGTCAAAATGTCATCCTACAATGGTTTTATAATGATTTATAGTGAAATTATCACTTTTCGTAAGTAAAATAAAGTCGTCGGGAGTTTCATGAAATTGACAAAATGGCTTGAAAAACTAGTCGTAAAATGGTGTGCGTCGATCGTTAGGAAAGCGAACTCGATAGCTTTTAGAAAGTTTGTATCAAAATCTAGAAGTTTCGATTCAGGAGTTTTAGACATAAAGGTCTCGATCATAAAGATAATAAGGGTTAAAGATGGTGGTTTTGTCTAATTGTTGTGTAAAAGTGAGTTTCGGCCAATTTTAAGCATCCGTAAATAACTTATTAAAACTCCGCTATACAAACGGTTGGTTGTTTTGAAAATATGCTCGGTGATCTCAATTTTATTAGAAGACATTTCGTTCCAAAAGTTTTACATCATCGTTAAAAAGCAGGCTCCAACATGGTGCTTTCATTCAGTAACACTTGTCTCGTAAAATAATATAGTTTTCGTAAAATAATAGTTACGGCAATTTTATGAAAACGTGCATATCTTTGTCGTTTCAAATCTGTTTTCACATACACGTCCTTAGCTTCGTATCAAAGTATACTAATATATTTTTGATAAGTCGAAATAATTTGTGAAGCTTAAGGCTGTTTTGACTCGAATAAAACAATAATAGGTTGTGAATTTTACGAAAATATATATTTCGTCGTCAAACTTTAAAAATTCATAACTTCGTTATAACTCCGTTTTAATCCGTTCAAGCGACACGGATTCGTTTTAAAGTATATTTTCTAAATATCAAGGCCAAAATTTCGTGCCCACTGTCGGATTTTCCAGAAACACAAAACAAGGACAGAACACATTTTATACTTATCGAAAATAGTTTTTCTCGTACTAAACCTATTCCAATCCCTTCAAATCAACTCCAAAGCTAATCTAATCCTACCATACACCTTCTTAGGGTGTCATGGGGGACGTTAGCCTTGTAACTATAAATACCCCTTCCATCCATGGAAGGGGTGGTGTTTTCTCATAATCTAACCTTACATTTGTGAAGCAAGTCTCTACCAAGAAAACACCCTCTCTTATCTTTCTCTCTCTAAAATGGCTAACATGTATTTCCATCATCCAAAACCACCCGAATCATCAACCACAATAATATTAAGATCCTAACAAGTCAAGGATGTACACATCTTTGTAGGAAATTTCACCTACTTAGTTGATTTTATGATCCTAGAATATGTAGGATGTGTCATCGACTATAGCTTGTCACATGTAGTGTTAGGAAAACTGTTTGTTGATAAGTCTAAGCTAAGTTATAACAAATCCGTGGGAACGGTTAGATTTTCAGAAGGGGACGATAAAATTACGTATAGGATGCCTTGGAAAGTGAGCGGATATAGTCCTCTATCCTACTTTGAAAGGGATAACATTAGAGCTTTTGAGGAAAAGAGAAAAGAAGATATAGGAAAAGGCATGAACTTTATGTGGGAGAAAAGGAGACTCTACTATAAGGATTGCTTGACCCTAGGGCCTAGGTATAGAGTCAATAAGTACTTTGTCAACATGATTGAGTTTGCAATGATGAGAAAAAAAAAAGTCACGTAGGGGCACAAATTCGAGTCTACAAGACTTATAAATAAAGAAAAGCGCTTCGTGGGAAGCAACCCATGCTTAATTGTTTGCTTGTTTTGTTTTTCAATTTTGTTTGTGTGTTTATATATCTTTTTCATTGATGTTTATTCTCATGTTAGACTTTCTGAAAATGCTTTATTTTGTTTTTAACCTCGTCTTAATTGCATATAAAGGTATTTTACAAAAAGATAAGTGTAGAGAAGATCACATATGTTTTTGAGAACATGAACATGAGATTAACAATAATTGAAATTATATATATTTGTGTGTTTGTTAGAGTCAAATTCTTGTATCAAGTCATAATGGATGTTTTGCAGAACTTTTTCCAGGTTTTAATGAGGTAATTTTTCCAGGAAAACGCAGTAGACCAATTTTTTGTCAGGACAACCTGACGCAGTCAGGATTAAGACCTGACGATGTCAAGCAATGTGGAAACAGAATGTCAGTTTTGTTTTCTGTGTAACTTGTAATTTTTGAAAATTCCTAATTCTTAATTTTCCAGAAAAACTGCAAACATCCATTCCACAAGCATTATATCTTACTTGCTTTCTAGTTTAGTTTGGTGTCATATATAGTTTTACCGCCGATTTTACGCGAAGGTTTCATTTGTTTTCTTATAAGTGTGTAGGTTATATTGGACAAGAAGAAGAAACACATATTGGAAGAAACGCTTATTACTTATTCATTCTTCTTGGAGGAGGATTTAACCGCAACTTCATACATATCCTACCGAGCTAATTAGGAGAGTACTAGTGTCTTTCTCTTTTAACTTACCTTCCTTTATCATAACTTTGATACTTCGAGGAACATTGGGGAAAATTTTGGTTTAAGTGTAGGAGGAGAATAAAGCGGAAACTATTCACTCACTTGATTACTTGTCTTGTCTTAGTAATTTGTGTAATAAAATAGGAGAAATATTTGTTAGGGCAATTTTAGAAGCAAATTTAAATTTTTTTATAGCATTTACGAGCTAAAATTTAGTCTTAATAAAGCGTCTCATGGATAGGAATTATATGACTAGCACAAAAACCGTATACCACTCAAATTCCACCCCAAAAATGTTAGGTTCGCCCCCAAATCTTTAGGAATAAAATCATTCACCTTTAATGCTTAGTGAGTGTACCGATAGTATAATAGATTCTAGAACTTGTTTTGTAATGCATTCCGAGATCGCTAGTGAGACTACATTCGTGTAGTTAGGATTAACTAAATGATAAGAGGTATTAGGATAACCATTGTTTGAAACCTGTAATATAATTACCTCTTCCACATCGGTTGAGTAATTTTCCCTACACATTTGTGATGTACTCACCTTTAGTACACGATACCCCTAGTTAACCCATCAAAGCATATCCTTTTCGTGCTTCACGTGATGTTCCGGTTTCCGAAATATCAATGAAGAGCATTGTTTACAATCCACCCCCAAATGTTACACCCAAATCGCCTTAGCCTACCTTGTATGCACTTCCCCCACACTTAGTGTTAGAAAATAGAAAGAAGTCAGAAACATGGGTGGACACCCATGTTATGCTACTGTTTTTGTTAACCGAGTCGCTAGCTTGACTCGACCCCGAATTCATTGGTCCATGGGGGAGCAAGTGGAAGAGAAAATCTCCATCAGACTTTCATTCAAATGGTTTGGACAAACATTGAATGTGCTGAAAGTTCCACTCCGATGAGATATACCCGGCTCAAAAGAATGATGAATGGAGATGCCGGGGTCGAAAATGAAATCCTCATTTCCGAATGAGATAACACGGGTGGGTAGGGTGGGCAAAATAATAGGCATGAGAACATAGTGTTCAAAATCTTTGCCCACCGCCTTAGAGATCAAAGTACCCATATCGGGTTCAAAACCAAAGATGAATCCATCATCCGGTGGTTTAGCGGGAAGACGAGGGAATGATGGATCATCGAGAAGCACAGTCTTAGTCACAAATAACTCCATAGAGAAGAGGAGTTCATGGTTAGGTCGAAGAGTTTGAAACTTCACATCGGTAAAGTACCCATTTGAAATTTGAGTTCTCTTAGAATGAACTCCTTGGAAGGTATTATACGGGTTTGAACACTTTGTCCTCGGAGAGGCATGAATCGAAAGTGTCATCCACGGTAAAATCCTCAAGAGAAGGAGTCACTCTCGGTAAAAAAGAATGAAGAACATCTTGATCAACAAATTCATCAATTGAAACTTTCAAGTTCTTCTCTTTTGGGAAAGAATGGATCATCAAAATTTTCCAAGGATCATTGTTCAAATTATCATTCTTAAATGGATTAGGGTCCGTGAGAGTGAGTTCATCGGAGAACTCCTTCTTATCAATTGAAGGGTCAGCGACGGATCTCCATACAAAGAAATACTCGAGTTCACGTAAGTCGGCTTCAAAGTCAAAGACTTCATTGTCAATTCCGGTGGGAGAGGACCAAGGCGGCGAGTTCATCGTGCGAAACCTCGAAGTAAATCAATAGTGAAGCCTCGGGCTCGGACTTGAAGGATTTTGGTCAAAAGCTCAACTTCTTTAATTTCGATTTCTTCCCGAGGAGTGGAGACAACGGGTCTTCATTTCACTAAGTAATTGTTCAAGACGAACGGTCTCCTCGGGTCGATTCATCATCATCAATTCCGACGGAAAATAAGCGATCTCTTCCAATTCAAGTTACTTCCTCAAGCGGAGTGAGGGAAGGGAAGAAGTCGAAATAATGGGTCGAAGTCGGTGGGATTGCCACTCGAAGAAAGTTCAACAAGATCGATCGATTAACCGAAAGCGGAGGTGGGACAAGTGGTGTGCTCTTAGAGCTAGCATTTTCCACCACTTCCGTTATGGTCTCCGGTTTCTTGGTAATCGTTTTAACCTCAGCACGTTTACTCGAAGATCTCTTAACCGTAAATCGTGAAAGACCTTGATCAATCCTAGACGAAGAATTTTGGATAACCAAAGGTTGGATGTTTTCGGTGCTTCCGTTATTAGTAGGAAGCACTGGGTCCTTTGTCACCTTGGTTTCACGGCTTTCAACTTTATCAATACCACAAATGGTAGGCAGAGATTTCAAATCTTGGTTAACATTGAAAGTTACGGCTTCTTTGTTTACCCTCAAAGTGACCCTTCGTCAACATCGTGCATTGATCTTAACAACCAACCCTAATCGGTTGACTAAGGTCAGGACTTGGTAGAACAATATTGAAAAGACCAGAAAAACCAACCAAAGAAGATTCAGTTCTTACTGAGACTTCCACATATTCATTTCCTACTAAAGAGTGTTACCTAAGCCGCCCGTTTTGCTAACTTTAATATGAATGTTTGATTAGTGATGTCGGGTCTGCAATAGTAGCAAATCAGTGAAACCGAGTGTGGGTTTTAGTTTATTTCATTTTAGAGAAACTAAATTATCAGCAGCCCTCCATGTCCTGTTACAGAAGTTGTGTAGTAGTGTTCAATTACAGAAACAAAGTATGGAGCTCTATTATCATGTGGACCCCACATTCAAATGCATTATCCTATCCATTATCTTACATGATAATGTCCCATAAACTTCTCTCTTTTATAATTCATGGATCAGATTCCCTCCTTCCCCAAAGAAAATAAAAATATTTCACAAATAATAAAAACTTATCATCACTAACCAAATCTCTACTCTCCCACACAAAAAACGACGAGGCTAGTGCAGATTGAGCCATTTCTACAGAAAATAAAAGTTCAAAAGTTAGTATTTTCGATAATTCAACCATTCAAGAAAATAAAATACCCTTTGGTCAATATTCATATTAACCATAGAATTTTCCTTGAAACTAGGACTCTCATTATCATAGTTTCACCACATCAGTTGATCTGCTAGTGATGAAAGTATAGAATAAGTAATTGTTGAAAAACAATAATTGACAAACAAGTTTTCAATTCTTAGAAAATATGGAATTTACAATTTTGCGCCTGAGGTTAGAGATAGCAAAATGGGCGGGTTGGGTAAAACCGTAAAGGGTTGCAAGAGGTTTGAGCCAGAACCCATAAATATTTATTCCATATATTATTGGAATGAAGGATGTCTCGCCTTGCACTCAGGCAAGTTTTTCTTGTTTGAGATGCATTCATTTGTAATTTGTCGCGTATATGAACTCATATGAGAATTGTAAAAGCGCAAAATTTGTGTTGTTAGCTATGGGTTTTTGCCGGTATAAATCTAAACACAAGCTATTGTTACCAATCTTATATAACAAGGTTTCACGTTTTGAATCCAACCAGTGATTTTGAAATACATATCCATTCATGTGATAACATAACTAAACATGGAAATGATTCTCGCTTTATTCTCATGTTGATTCTCTATTTTCACCAAAGAACGGAATAAGTTATGTTTCCGCTAGCTCATTCTCTTTGCATTCCCATTCTTAAGTCTAATTCCATTCTTTGTGATTCACTTGTACCAAACACGCCCTAGGGGGTTTCGCGGTGTCTCGTCACACATATAGAATTTTTCTCCGTAACATTAAATTTTTAAAAGTAATTCGATTTTGCTTAAATGCATCATATATATATATATATATATATATATATATATATATATATATATATATATATATATATATATATATATATATATATATATATATATATATATATATAGATAGTTAGGATCAAATAAGAAGAAAAATTAAAATGAGAAGGATAAGAAGAAACCACAATAGACAATTCGGATGCACCTATTAAAATAGATGCATCTCCCATATATATATATATATATATATATATATATATATATATATATACATGGTACAATTTGAATTGCATTTGACAATACTCCACATTCGAGAATGAGTGAAGAAAATTGAGTTAGATAGTAGCGCTTTGACTAAACGGAGCCGAACTATACTCTCGCCACTTATTCAAACTATTTCTTCGCTAAACGGCATCATTGAATTAAATAAAAGGTCGAACGGACCATATCTTTATCTAAAAAAAAAAAAAAAAAAAAAAAATCGAAAAAATAGAAAAAGAGAAAAGAAAAAAATAGAGTGTAAAAAAAATACGGGCTACCATCCTACATCTATCTTTTAAATTTATGTTTGTTTATTTCCGTTACCTAGAGTTTTAGTGTGTCGAGTCTTGGCTTAGCAACGCCATTCTTCAGATGCTTGTAACATAGAGATTTTTGACTTACCACCACCAAAAGCCTATCCCACCAAACCCTTGTTTCCCTACAGTAAGCCTAACATTACAACCCTTTAAAAGACCTCTTTGATAGTCTTTCCTAGGTGCTTACCAAAGCGATGGAGGTTTGATCTATTCTCAAGCCTATGGTAATCTATGTACTAGGACCGGTTAATGAGTGTTTATCTTCCATTTCCTATTTGTTATATTTCATATATACACCGAGAGAGATGTGAGTATCCAAACACCCCATGTGAGGTGCTAGTATGTAATTCCGTGCTTGTTATGACTTTATGGGCTTATATGTGTTGTGGACCGTTTGAATTAATGCTTCATGACCCCTAACTTATAAATTAATTGGCTAAAAGCACATTTGCTTGAGGACAAGTAAATAACAAGTGTAGGGATATTTGATAAGGTTTTAAAGGTACCATTTTGAGGGTCGTTTTAGCCCTTATTTGATCACTTTTGTATCCGTTATTGCTTAATATCGTTCCTTTTCACTTTTTAGGTCTCTTGAAGGCAAAATGTGGAATGACACTTATTTGGACGAAAAGGCGCGAATATACAGTAATTGGCCAAAGTCAAAATCGAGACACTCAAAGTCACGAAAATAGAAGGCGACGTCGCACATCGCTTAATCTGACGCGACGTCGTGGGATTTTGTGACTACCGGAAGAAAACTCAGATTTTCAAGAGATCGCGCGGGCTTTAAAGGAGCAGACTGTCGCAACTCGGGACGGCCTAGATGCGACCAGCATTTCGCCGAAGTCGAAGAGACGGCGTCACCATATCATAATCATAACAAACAAAGAACTTATACGTGGTGGTATTTACTTGATATTGTCATCACCATCATCATCTTTCTTGTGTTTGTTCTTACCGTTGTTGTAGTTCTTCTTCTTGTTCTCCTTTTTAGCGTCGCAAAACTTCATCAGTGCCCCTTTTTATGGCAATGATAGCATTCAACATCAACAAATTTTCCTTTCTTGGAACTACTACGATGATTACTTCATTACTCGAACCTCGCTTTGACTTCTCCCCGCCTTCTCGTGACCAAGACATCATCGTGAAGAAGAACCTTGTGACTTTCTTCTCATTTCTTCATTCGAATCGCGCTTTAGCCAATTCCATGGTGATAACACCATCTGGTGCAGAGTTGGACAATGATGTCCTAAAAGTCTCCCAAGTATCCGGTAAGGTACCAAGAAGCCACAAGCCTTGAATCTCATCTTCAAACTTGATACCCATACCTGCAAGCTGATTTATAATACCCTGAAAGACATTTAAGTGATCAGTAATAGGAGACCCATCAGTATACTTTAATCTCATCATTTGCTTGATTAAGAACAACTTGTTGTTTCCAGTTTTTCGAGCATATAACTGTTCAAGTTTGTTCCAAAGAGTACGAGCATGTGTCTCCTCACAAATATGGTTCAAAACATTATCATCAACCCATTGCCTAATATACCCGCAAACCTGTCTATGCAAAATAGTCCATTCTGCATCTGTTTTGTTATCGTGTTTCTCAAGAGAAAATGAGGCAAGTAGTAGTCTTTAACATAAAGGAGATCCTCCATTTTCCTTTCCAAACATGATAATTCGAACCATTCAAACTAACCATCCTACTTGTATTAGTTTCCATCGTTCAAACAGGTTAAGTCCCCAAACCAAGAACCAAGCTCTTGATACCAATTTGACGGGTAAAGGTGTATGGGTCACAACGGTATAAACACAAATGCGGAAGCAAAACCTTCGTTTGACAACACCTACCCAAACCCGTATGAACCTATGAGGAAGTAAACAACATAGTGTTCTTTACCCGCCTTATCGTTACTGTACAATTTATGTTTGAGAATGCTTTATCCAAACTAATAACAAAATGTATGTTACATAACTAAAACTAGGAAGTTCTCAAGCTGTGCAAAAGAATAAAGATAATTTAAAAAGATAGGTGTAAATAATACTTAAAACTACACAAATATCACCATAATTTACTACGTAGTACAATTTCTGATGAGCGCCTTAGATTAGTAGGAATTAAAGCATTCATCTTTAATGCTTAGAGTGTGAACCGTAGTATATTAGATTCTAGAACTTGTTTGTGATGCATTCCGAGATCGCTAGTGAGACTACACTTGTAGTTAGGAATAACTAAATGATAAGAGGCATTAGGATAAACCCTTGTTTGATACCTGTAATATAATTACTTCTTCCATATCGGTTGAGTAATTCCCCACACCCTTTGCGTTGACTCATCTTTAGTACACGATACCCTAGTTAACCCCTCGAGCCTATCCTTTCGCGGTTCTCGTGATGTTTGGTTTTTCCGGATATCAATGAAGAGCATTGTTTACACCCCACCCCAAATATACACCCAAATCGCCTTAGCCTACCTTTATTGCACTCACTTTAGTGCAATTTATGTTGTCACCCAAAACCCTTAGTTCAATTATATGGTTGCTTGCATGAGTTGCTAAGTCGAGTCATATCATTTGTATACGATTTTGGGATGATTGGGATTCATGGGAAAAGTTAAAGTTTATGAAATATAGGGAAGAGAACGTTAAACTCAAATTCCTTTGTTTGCATAATAATGTACTCAAGTGTTTTGATCTTTTCAATTCGGGTCAAATTAGTGTTAGAGTAATAAAAACTCAAGTGTAGAGAATATATAACTGTGACGTGGGTCACGTAAAAGTAATTAGCTTATTTAGTAACATTTTCAATTCTATTTATATGAAATTGTTGTGTTAAGTTAGTAAGAGGAAAAAATATGTTCAAAGTCTAGTTCTTGTTTATCTCTAGTTTTTTTTTTTTTTTTTTTTTTTTTTGAGTTTTTCCTGTTCAAAGAGCCTTATCATCTTTGTTTCTTATGTATATATTGTGATATTAATCATCTCAAATTGGTCTCTTAATATGAGAGCAAAGAAATTGATTATAAAACCGAAAAATTAAAAAACAAATTCACGACACTTATGTATTTGAGAATTAATATGCATTTGTAGACTTTTTAGTATATATCTTTAATTACTTTTGGCAACTTTAAAATTTCAAACTGAGTGACATGTTCGACTCTTGGTTCAAGAAACACACAAAAAGGAACGAACAACACTCTATATTGGCATCCCACATAGTTTAAAGAGGTAAATCTTTCAAATTCATGGCTTGTGGTAAAGGCAGTAGAAAACCATGGCTAGTCCAAAAGCAAATGGCTTTTAGTAAAGACTAATCAAATCCATTGATAGTTGTTGGTTTGCTAAAAATCAGATGGTTATCAATGTACCATGGTTTTACACACCAAAACATTGGCTACTCCAATAGTAATTGTGACAACTCGTATTTTTGGGTCATTATTCAACTCCGATATTCACTTTTCATTTTCAGAAAAAAGTTGCTATTCACTATCGTAGTTTGCACTATTCTTCATTTTTTGAAAAATTTATTTTTCGAGTATTATTTACGCGTAACGTGAGAGTTACATCGCGTACAGAGAAACATTGGAAGAGTGTTGTCGGTTCAGGAGGGCATAGAAAGATAAAGGCTCACTAGTTAGGAGGAGTAATAACCTAACTAGACCGATTATGATTGAAGTTCGAGCTACAAGGATTTGTGCCGCCGCCAAAGATCACATGCCGAGATCGTCGGAAGGAGAACTTCAAGTTTGCCTCAAGATCTAGACTACGAGACTTTGCGCTCAACAAAGTCAACATTCTTCATTACTAATGTAATTTACTTTGTTCGTATTTATAGGTCTCATTGTAACCATTCACGTGTGGCGATATCTTGGAGGAGATTGTTAGCCTCGCTTTTTATAAAGATAACGTCACTTTCGTGAATTGGACTATATCGTAGTATACTTTGCCCATAGGACTAGTATCGTTTAAGTGGCAAAGTAATGGTTTGTTGAGCCTATAAATATCCCTTATGACTCCATGAGGTGAGGTTAATCATTAGGTTTTCATTATTGTTTCATCCTTAATAAAACTTATCTTGTTTCTCCTCCTCTCTACTTCTCTATCTAAAAGGATGAAGATCTTCATCTTCTTCCACCAACCTAGACTACGAGACTCAAGGCTCAACAAAGTTAACATTCTTCATTACTATTGTAATTTACTTTGTTTTGTATTTATAAGTCTCATTGTAACCATTCAAGCGACGATATCTTGGAGGAGATTGTTAGCCTCGCTTTTTATAAAGATAACGTCCACACGTGAATTGACTAGATGCTTAGTATACTTTGCCCATAGGGACTAGTATCGTTTAAGTGGCAAAGTAATGGTTTGTTGAGCCTATAAATACCCCTCATGACTCTTCATGAGGGGTGAGGTTAATCATTAGGTTTTCATTATTGTTTCATCCTTAATAAAACTTATCTTGTTTCTCCTCCCTCTCTCTACTTTCTCTATCTAAAAGGATGAAGATCTTCATCTTCTTCCACCAACCTAGACCTCCCAATAATTACATAAATCTTATGTTTTACGGTCCTACAAATAGCAATGAATCATTTTGAATAGATTGCTCCTTGTTATGTATAGATGTAACTGGAGAAACAATTTCATGAATGAGACATGTATTTGGATCGGGTACGTGAGACATGCCATCAATATAATAGATTGGGCCCGCGTCACTTATGAAGTTCCTACATGTTAGCCAATAAAACAACAACTGCATTGGCTTCCAAATCTGCCATGTCATCATCCGATCCGCATCGACCTATAAAGCTGGTCTTTGTGCGAGAGTGCTACTTGCTTCGTCTTTAAATGCTAAGAGTAGGGCCTGCTTGTGATATTCATTGCCTCATTTCCTTGGTTGTGGACAAGCATTAGCCAAATGGGTCGTCCCTCTGAAATTATAGCGTTTGATGATGGCCTTTACAGCTTGTGCATTCCCAGTTTCAACAATTTCAACCCTTCTCTGAGGAGCACCTGCATTGTTTTCATTTCCAGTAGTTCCAGTGATCACTTATCCATACCCTGAAATGATGTTTGATGAGTGATCACTTGTCCATACTTCTGATTGGTAAGATAACGTTGTTTCTTTCGTGTCATTGACTATGTTGGTGAAACGATGTGGTACATTAAGAATACCACCTCACTAAACTCATTACCTTCTTATTTGGTTCAAGGACTTCATTCACTGAGTACCGCCTCATTGAATGGTGAGTCTTTCTCTTAGACTTAGGTTGAACATCTTGAAGGTAACTCACCAGAATGACTTTTCATCCGGTGACCTAATTAGTGTTATCTCGCTATCTAACACTTAGGTTATTTTTATTCAAATATTTAGATAAAGATCATTGGGCATTGAATTGGCCCAACAAATATGATAATCGAGCCTAAACTTTGTCATTCACAATATATATATATATATATATATATATATATATATATATATATATATATATATATATATATATATATATATATATATATATATATATATATATATATATATATATATATATATATATATATATATATATATATATATATATAGGAGGTTAAGTGAGATCAAGCTTAAAGTTGTAAAAATAAGATCAAATCTAAAAAACCACTAAAACATTTATAAATAACAATTTTAGCAATCATATACAAAAAAATTATATTTTAATACAAATTAACATTTTAGCAACTAATAACCAAATGATACATGAGTTTGGATTAATGATACACGATACACATTACACTAATAAATATTCCAAAACACGATACATCGTATAAAACACGATACATTAAACTTAATCAAAGTGTATCACCTAGGTTTCAGTAAATTTTAAAAGAAATCTATCGAAACTTTAACAATTTTAGTTGTAGTAAATAAAAATTATTTTTTATTGTAGGAGAGTCTCTCTGTCAAATTTTAGTTCGATCTCATTTTAACAACTTTAAGTATGATCTTATTTGATCTAGATTCTATATATATATATATATATATATATATATATATAGGGAGGGTTAGCGTGAGATTAAACTTAAAGTTGTAAAAATAAGATCAAATCTAAAAACCACTAAAACATTTATAAATAAGAATTTTAGCAATCATACACAAAAAATAATATTTTAATACAAATTAACATTTTAGCAACTACTAACCAAATGATACATGAGTTTGGATTAGTGATACACGATACACATTACACTAATAAATATTCCAAACCTCGATACACATATAAAACACGGTACACATTAAACTTCTAATCAGCGTGTATCACCTAGGTTTCGTAAATTTTAAAAAGAAATCTATCGAACCTTAACAATTTTAGTTGTAGTAAATAAAAAATTATTTTTATTGTAAGGAGAGTATCTCTTGTTAAATTTTAGTTTGATCTCATTTAACAACTTTAAGTATGATCTTATTTGATCTAGATTCTATATATATATATATATATATATATATATATATATATATATATATATATATATATATATATATATATATATATATATATATATATATATATATATATATATACGTGAGATCAAACTTAAAGTTCTAAAATAAGATCAAGTTTAAAAAATCACTAAAACATTTATAAATAACAATTTTAGCAATAATATACATAAAAATAATATTTTAATACAAATTAAAATTTTAAATTAATATTTTAAGAACTAATAACCAAAAGATACATGAGGTTGGATTAGTGATACACCGATACACATTACACTAATAAATATTCCAAAATCGACACATACAAAAACCGATACATATTATACTTCTAATCAAAGTGTATCACCTAGGTTTCAGTAAATTCTAAAAGAAATCATCGAAACTTTAACAATTTTAGTTGTAATTAATTAAACATTTATTTTGTTGTAAGGAAAGTGTCGATTGTCAAATTTTAGTTGGATCTCATTTTAACAACTTTAAACGATCTTATTTGATCTAGATATATATATATATATATATATATATATATATATATATATATATATATATATATATATATATATCGAGGATCAGTGTCGATTTTTTTAATTCGTGCGGATGTGCGGATTGATCCGGACTGCCCATTTCGGATCGATCTTGACTTTTGTAAAAAGTCAAGATCTGCCTTCATTCACGGTGCACTAATTACCATGTAAACGATTTTTTGATTTTTTCCTTTTGAGCGATCCTTACTATTGCTATCTTCTTTCATTTTTTATTTTTCTTATTTTTTATGAGCACTTTTGTTTTTTATTATGAGTCCCACCGTGATATTAGCGATATTATGAGTTCTACGTGATATTAACAATTTTACTTGATATTAAGAAAACATGTAAAAAGTAAGCGTGATATTAACAATTTACTTAAAAAGTTACTTTGATATTAGAAAAACTTAATATCATTTCTGGTTTACATACCAACGCTAGCTTTAGTGAAACTCTGCTGGCCTTACTTAGTGAGTGATAGTAAGAAAGGCGATAATTACGGTGATATTAACAAAATTCATAATATCATTATACCTTTTAACGATGAAAATGATTTTTTTCTGAATCTTTTTCACGATTCTTAATAAATGTTGTCCTCTTTCTTTTTTTAATTTTTCATATTTGTTTGAATTTTTTTTGAATGTTACTGTGATATTATCCGCACCATCCCTTCTTAAAATCTAATCCGCACCCGATCCCTTCCCTATATATAAAAAAAAGCAATCACAAACATTGCCATTATAATTGTATTACAAAACTGAAACATGTTATTTTCAATAATTGTCGTTGTAACAAGATGCATATTGTGTCGAGTTCTGAGGTTCTCAGTTTGAACCGAAATGTTCAAATCTAGGCTCATTGTGGGAGCTTGGAACAGTTTTTAGGCACTTTTGGATGTGTGTTGATGTGTTATAATAGTGATTTTTGAAACTTGAAGTCACAATGGTCTATTTGGATTTTAGAGTGTCCGGAGAAATACCGATTAAGATTATGATTTTCAGGTTATTTGGGATAAAACTTACGAGATCGCTCTAAGAAACTGGTTTATGAAATAAATGCATAATTATACTCAAAACATCCCGTTATCTGATTATCTTGTTCCGACTTTCATTCTTTAAGTTGTAATAATCAGTTTGAAACACACATCCAAACACCCCCTAGTCTGCAGATTGTGCAGCATTTGTTTCCTACTATTTCAAATTTGATTCATTTTGGTTTCATCAGAATCATATGGCACCCTACTTTGGATGCATCGTTGGACGGCTTGCAAATAGGATTAAAGAGGGGAAGTTCACACTTAATGGGACTGATTATACTCTGCCAATTAACAACGGTCCAAACAGTCTTCATGGTATGTAATAACCATCTTACTTTTATATCCATGCGCATCATTGTCGAGAAACGTTGAACTATTTTGCTCTACTCTTACTAAAACTTCCGAACCATGAATAAACATTTTATAAAGTAACCTAAATGATCATAATTTAATTTTCTAAAGAGCATATATAGTTGTGCGAGTATGTGAATAGTTTATTTGTTGCATGACGACATGAAGTTTATGCAATTTATTTAACCTCTCTGATTTTCATACCATTATTTAATGTATGGTTTATGATACTAATTGCCATGTTCTATAATACAATACTAGATATGATACTTAATTAGAGAATGCACAAGGACATAAGTTGGTGATTATCTTATAGCTGTATTATTCTGTTTTGCTCATTTTTGTTTTCTTATTTTAAAGGTGGGCTTAAAGGATTTGACAAGGTCGTTTGGGAAGTCGTTGAACATAAACAGGGTGACCATCCATCAATAACCTTTAAATAAGAAGGTAATTATTTCTCTCTTGACACTCCTTGTTTGAAGTTCAGGGGGTGTTTGGATATGTGTTTTGAAATTCATGTTTGGATAAACAGAGAGATTTTTGCTTCTGTTGTCCTATTAGAAGTAATTAATTTTGGATATCTTTATCATACGATGTGTAATATTTCGTAATTTCGGTCATTTACAAACTTTAAAAGCTTAACTATTTCATCATTTATCGTAAATTACGTTTACGAGTATCAAATCACGCGTAACCCGGGGTTGCTGCGTATTCAATAAACATCATTGAGCAACATGCACACAGAGTTAGTTACCATACGTCATCATGAATATCATTTTCGTATTACCATTTATGGGTTTGCATATTTCATTAACGTGTATTTATTTATTAAATAAACGCTATCGCACGCTCATTTATTTTGAATAATTGATCCGACACTTCCAACAATTATATTATTAGTTTACCCGATATTTTGAATTTATTTTGTATATATATTGTTATATATATATATATTTACGACGGTTTACGTAATTTCGATACAATAATTATATAACCACCCGTACTTCTACGACTATTAAATTAACATTAAACGTTATCAATTTACCCGATCACAATAACTAACTAATGTGACATAAATTTTCATAAGATAAAATGATTATCTTACCTTTTGACTGTTGACTATTTGACTTTCATCATAACATAAAAGACAATGCTGTAACCGGTAGTTAACCTATAAGCTTCTAAGTTAAATAATTCACTTTACTTCAAAATTAATACTTACTGGATGTTCCATTCACTCCTGTTTATTCAACGAAAAGTTACCTCGTAGAACGTGAAAACTACATATAATGTGTAACCGACAACACATTAGTTCTGGTTTAATCTCGATAATTATTTTTCGGAGACAATGATATTCTTTTTAAATACATAAATTTTTATAATAACACTCTCAGAAATATATTTATCGCAATTACCAAAGTGAGGTACCGTGTTTATATTTTAACTCAACGGGACACGGGATACACGGTACCCTTTATTACACCGCCATTTATTCCTTAAAAACAGATAAAGATCATATTTTAGATCTTATCTTTCTCCCTCTAGCATACAGCCACCACCATCACCTCGCTGCCTCTCCTTCTTCCCTCTTAATAATCACCACAGCCACCATACGCCACCCTTATCATCATCAGTCATCAACATCACAAGATTGTGTTGGTTCTGGTTCTCAATCAAGGTCAAAAACTGCAGCAAGAGGGTGAATTATTGGTTTGAGATAACTACCTCAGCCACTCCTCCACCACCACATATCTCCTCACCTTTCTTCTCTTTTCGTTTTCTTGGTAAGTGGACACACAAAGAGTTATCTTTGTTAACTTTTTATTCAAACCGATTACCAAATCATTGATATAGTTTTCGTGGTTAAAACTTGGGTTAAAACATATTTGAATCAAGATTCGTGTGGTGCTAATCATCAAAGTAGTGTTTCATATTTTTATTTTGATATGCGAGTCGGGCCAAGACCCATTAGGGTCACGGTCTGGTCGTATATGGATTTGCTTATTGTTAATGTTATAGCTTATTTAGTGCTATAATAAGTTTATGAGCTTATTTAAATGTCCTAGAATTCGGTTCAAGTGAGTCACCCTCATTAAGGGTGCGTTTGGTTTGGAGTGTCGGCTAATAATCAGCCAAGAGGGTGTCTGTTTATCTAGAGCTTATTTGATAGTTGGTATGGCTATTTGGATTATTTTGGTTACGGGTCAAGTAGGCAATCGCAAGGGTGTGTCTTGGTTTAGTTTACAGAAACGATCCACAAAGGGGCGTTTGGTTGTCTGCTATTACAGCCCACCCTATTAAGGGTGTTCGTTTGTTTCCCAGTCCACAACACCAACAGCCTAAAGCTGTTGGTTGTTGTTGTGTTGTTAGTCTCGACTGGAAACCGCAAAACACGCATGAGGGTGCGGTTGGGTTTGTTTGTTGTCGGACCAAAAGAGACGCACCCAAGAGGGTGTTTGGGAGCCTCCGTGTTAAGAGAAAAACCACCCAAGGAGGGTGTTGATTATTTTGTTTACGACCCACCACAGCAACCCAAGAGGTTGTTTGTTTTTCTGCAGTCCGAACCCACCCAAAAGGGTGTTTGTTTGCGTGTAATACCAGCCCCCATGAGTGCGTCTGGTTTGTATTTCAGCTCGGTACAGCCACAGCCCCATATAGGGTGCGTTTTGCTTGTTGCTTCGGACCACACCTCAGACCCCAAGGGGCGCTTTGTTTGATTTATTTACTCCTGTTTTTGGGTCGTGGTACAAAAGGAACTCAAAAGGTTGCTTGTTTATCTTGGTCTCGGCTCAACAACAAATATTAAGAGTCGTTGTTTAGTTTTGTCGACATAAGGATGAACTTTGTTTATTCTTCCACTTTATTTGGTTACTATTTTGAGTCGCGGCCCAACAAGAAAAGCCCCAAAGGGGAGTTTGGCTCGGCTTATTAAGTGTCGACTTAAGTATTATTTTAAGCTGCATAATGCTTATTACTTGTAATAACTCATATATGATATACGCATTTACAAGATTGTAATAAGTGTACGATGTATACCCATAATATAATCTTAATGTTAGCTAACCTGTACTTATTCACTTCGTAATAGTTATTTTATGAGTCTTGACGTTATGGCTTATGGTGACTACAATATTTTTATTATGTATAACGCTAATCATATAATTTGCATATTAAATATTAGACGATAACTATCGATATTAAACTTGAGACTACTGGACTAATTATATAACAATTATCGGACTAGTATACATTAGACAAGTTGACATATATGACTATCAGTCTCAAAATATATCAGACTATGCTAATACTTAACGGATTGGATTTGACACACTTTAGACTTGTATCATACATAATGGATATTGGACATATTGGATACAAAATGAACATATTGTTTTGGACAATTCATGTACTTGACAGACTATATTATATATACATATTTGACATTGGACTGACATCGTTTGAACATAATTAGAACTTAAGATATCGGACTAAGAACATTGGACACATTGGGCTTGAATTAGATTTAAGTTGGGCTATCATCGGGCTAAAGCCCAATTGACTTACTTTCTTAACATATTTTCTTGTCGTTATCTTCTCGCCTAGAATTCACTTCTCTTTGTGAGTTGTTTACTTGAGACATTTTGTCTATTCTTTTACTTCATAATATATATGAGATATATATGTTATGCTTTGCCATGAGTTGTACTTCGAGTCTATGATTTCATACCACCACACGAATGATGAAACTAAACGTTTTACAAACGTTGATACAAAACTTCCACGAAAACTAAAACGTATTATCTTTTGAAACTTATACGTATCGATTACTATTCGCGTATTATATTTTGAGACGAGTTTATATTCATTAGGTTACGCCAACCCGTGTCGTTCGCCCATACTTCTTTATCTTGCTCGCTATACTTCTTGACAATATTGCATTACTTATGTCACTACACTCTCAGGTGAGTTTTCATACCCGATTTATTCAAGTTTTTACTTTATTTCAAACCTACGGGAGAATACATTGCACATCATTTTATTACGATACCAAGATATCAATTCATTACATTCTTAAGTTACGCCATTCTTGATTGAATGTCCCATATCGTAAATCATGAACCGTTAATTACTTGGTAAGCGGGGTGAGTGGATAGATCTATCGAGGTGACTCTCCATCCGGTGGGTTGATTCAACCTGGTTAAGCGGATGCATTTCATTTAATATCATAATTTGAGTTGTTTGGCAAACATTTCTGTTGAAATGAACATCATGATCGGTCTAGTTTTGGTGTCATGACTTATAGCAATTATATCATTTTGTGGCGACATTGTCATACATAATTTATACTTGTAGTAGTCGTATTAAACATTTTCATGAACTCTACGAACTCACTCAACCATCATGTGTGACACTTTAAGAATGTATTTTCGGTGAATCAAGGCGTTCACTTGGCATGCGTGTGGACATATCATAGAGTCGCGGTGACGGCGCCGCCTCACGTAGGATTTATACACTTTAAAAACATCGTTTGACTTGTACCAAACTTATTTTCCGCACATGTTGATTTTTATTTGGGACCTATCTTTGTAACTCTGAATGTTTTAATATATCAAACGACGTTTTCAAACGACACTTTGCGTCGTTCAATATAACTGTGATTGTGATGCTATGTGATCGTCCATCGAGAATTCCATTGCGAAAGCAGTAATTTGGGGTGTGACACGATGTTTGGATAAGCAATCTATATTCTTCACAACAATGTCATTTCAGAAATTAATCTAATATCGCGAGATAATTGCAATTTGCCAAAAATCAGTTTCTTACTATAAAATTATTACTACAAACTTTAAACAAAAAACACTTTCATTCACCATTTTCTACAGTGTATTAATATATATGATTATGTGATTATGTATTATCTTTGTTGTTATCGAGTTAGGAGATCTTTCTCACACGCTGAACTTACACCCTTACTTCAAAACCACACCGAGGCTCGACATGGAAGCAATTCACGAGAATAAACCAACCCCGTGAGTTTAGCTCAAGACACCGAATCTAGCAGGCCACGACTCACGGCACCATTCTCGACCATTCAAAGACAAATATTTGCAAAACATGTCACACCCGTTGATGAAACCCAAATCCCAACGGGTGAAATCATGCGTGTAGAAGGAACTCCTTTGACTTCACTCATCGAGAAGAAAATCGGTACCTCAATCCACGAGGTTGGTAAAGGGTATGATCACAATTACGTGCTTGATTGTGGGGAAGAAAAATCAGGCTTAAAACATGCTGTCAAACTCAAGGACCCCTCTAGCTCACGCGTCCTTAACTTGTGGACCAATGCCCCTGGAATTCAGTTTTATACAGCTAATAATGTGAATGGTATTGTTGGGAAAGGAGGAGCTGTGTATGGAAAACATGGAGCAGTATGTTTAGAGACACAAGGGTTTCCAAATGCCATCAACCAAACAAAGTTTCCCTCGATTGTTGTTCAACCGGGTGACAAGTATCAGCACAGTATGCTATATGAGTTCTCTATCGAGTAAGCTGTTTGTTTTGAGTTATGTTTAGAAGCTATATTCTAATAAGTTGGTGAACATCATGTGCTTGCTCTAAAGTAATGTATGGCCGTATAATCGCCTCTGATAGTTTGTGTTTGTTCATGGTTTCTTTTGGCCTTGGACCAATTGTAAAAACATCTAGAGCTTTATCAAACTAGATATATAGATTGGTCCAGTTTTCGGTTTGGATAAAGCTGAGAACAGTGATACAGGTTACGCCAAAGACCAGTTGACTCTAGGACGCGCGTCTCCCATGTGTATATCTTTTATAATTGTCACCTTTAAGCCAAAACAAATTGTCATTTTAACTGGACGCCTTTACAAGTTTAATTCAATGGTTGAACCAAAGCTGTTCAAAAAGATTGTTGAACCAGTGGATGAGATTGTAATTGTGTGCAAAACAACCTAAGTATAGTAAACTAGGTACCAAGGAGTACCAAGAAATAATATTCTCTCAAAATTAAAGAAATCTTAAAAAAACAGTTATGCCATATATAATCCTAGCAAAAATCAAATGCAAGTTATACATTGAACTAGTGGGCTTTTGATAAAATGCAGTGTAAGTTGTGGGCTAAAACTTATGTAAAACTACTAAAATAAAGTGGGATGGATTTGGGCAAAGTCCATTAGTATATTCAGTATCCTCATTGTTTAACTTCTTTCAACCGCAATTTAATTATCTCACAATATATACGCCAAAAATGTATTAACGTGCTAGAAAAGACTTAAATCCGCAACTATTTAATTGAGAAGTATTCTCCACAAATAAGGTATGTACTAGAAGTCCTTTGGTAGTGACGTGCACATACAAGTGTGACAATAATACTAGAAGTCCTTTTGGATTTCGTGTTGCGGCAAGGTGCCTTATTACTTGTGTTGCCATTGTGTTAGTATTTTACCACATATGTTCCATCTCCAATACTCATATTGTCAAATACTCGTATTGAATGAGATAAGTTCAATCAACATGACAATTTGGTCTACGGGGTTACCCATATTGGTCGAGTTGATTTGGTACCTCTGTGAGACTATCGATGGAATAGAGTGTTTGGACGAGAACTGCCGAAGATCAGAATGGTGTTGCACTTAGCGGCCATATGACTCGCGCAAAAAGGAAGTTAAAGAAAGTTGGGACCAAAACCGTTGGCACCCTAAAGAACAGGGACTAATTGTATTATTTTTCTGAAGCATTTTACAGTTGAAAAACTGATATAATACCCGATTTGATCACCCATCAATCAATCAAACAAACATTGAAATCTTTAGCAATGGCAGCACCACAAATATTTGAGCTAAACAATGGAAGTATGAAGGTTTTGGTCTCCAACTATGGATGTACAATCACCTCCTTGTTTGTCCCTGATAAACATGGTACACTATTACTTTTTTTTTTTTTTTAATTCATATGTTTCTCTTTTTGTTTTTCTTATGTTGAGTGATCATTGACGATATTGTTTTTAATGAAGGTAAATTGGATGATGTTGTTCTTGGATTTGACACTCTTGATCCCTATCTGGTCAGTTCCATCACTCTTTATTCTGAAATCACCAATTTTTTCATATTTATATCTTTTCTGAAATCAGCATATTTTTTCATCATTATATATAACAAGTTTCGTATTATCAATTCGAGCTCGGATGTTCTTTTATATGGACCCAAATGTTTAATCCTTTCTATATTTTCATCTGTGAGCTTTAAGGGAGTGTTTCGAATTGGATATTCTAAGCTTACGTTTATGGCTTATAAGCCTTTTCAAATAAGCACTTCAGAAGTGCTTATTTTTTTAAACCAAGATACAATAAGCACTTCCCAAACACCCTCTAAAGTGTTTTTGGTTGTGTTTTAGATTATAGCCATTAGAACTTGAGTCACAAACTCACGACAATCAATTGAAAGTTTATAGCCGAAACCAATTATGATTATCATGTTCTGGTTATCTGGGGATAAATATGTGTAATTATTATACTATAAACACAGGGTTATCCTTAAAAATTTGAACAGATTCTCGTTATTCAACTTGTAAAATGTAAAACTTTGTTTGAAAAACTATATCCAAACACCCCTTATTCTGCACACCATTCTTCCTGTCTAGAAATGGCATTTGTACTCACAGTAATATATTTTGAATTTGATTATGTGATGTTTCATTTATGTTTTTCGCCAGAATGGTGAAGCACCCTACTTTGGTTGCATTGTTGGAAGGGTTGCAAACAGGATTAAAGAGGGGAAGTTCACACTTAACGGGACCGATTATACGCTACCTATTAACAACGGCCCAAACTGTCTCCATGGTACGTAGTGTAACTGCCTTAAATTTTGTTTATCTATGCATACAATTGTTGGTTAGACTTGAAACACTTCGATTTAATTTTGCCAAAACTATTGAAACCATGAATAAACACGTAAACGTAATGAAGCAACTATGGTGATCAAAATCTAATTACTTAATGAGAAAAACAAGGAATGCAACTTAGTTTCTTCTAGAAAGCTCAGATACATAATAGTGATAATACTTACACGGTTGGTAAGAGAGGTGCTTGGTCTGTATCCGAATGTGGGCCTAGAAGCATTAGCCGAGTCTTACAATTTCCTGAGGGTTCTCAGGATAAAGACAGCCTTACACCGTTTGTAGTAAGTGACTTGGTTACTTCTTACAATGAAATTAAGATAATTTTAATAAAATTTTACATGTGCAACTATCTGCTATTGGAGGACTGGTGTGTGTACGTTGGTCTGTTTTTAGAAAACTAGATTACACAGATATCATACAGTATGAAAAGCTGAGAAAGGATATAAAATACCAATATCTTCTAGTTATATAAATTTTTCTTTCTTCTGCTTTCTTGTTTGAAGGTGGGATTAAAGGATTCGACAAGGTAGTTTGGGAAGTCATTGAACATAAACAGGGTGACAATCCATCAATAACCTTTAAATATCGTGCTCATGATGGGGAAGAAGGTAATCATTTCTCTTTTATACACACATGTATGTTAAGCTAAGAAGGCGTGTGGATTTGCATTTTGAAAATGACGATCTGACTATTGCGCCTAAAGTCACAGTAATTAGTTTTTAAGGTTGAGTAAACAGATTTTGCTTGGATAATCATTGCCAAACAAGCTGCAACCAAATTGATTATTTAAGGGTATAATCAAATCTATTACTGATACCTTCATTATAGTTAATTTGAGGCTTTTGTAACAGATTTTCTTTTGGTTAATGATTTTTTAATCAGTATGTGCCCAAACATTTAAACATCTGATCATGCTACTTCAAACAGCAAGAACAGATTGTTGACTCCTACATCCCATTTTATCACAAGTGATTATCTGATTATGACATATGTTGCTGCAATCAGGTTACCCTGGTGATCTTTCCGTCACTGCAACTTACACTCTTACTTCAAAAACCACACTAAGGCTTGACATGGAAGCGGTTCCCGAGAATAAACCAACCCCCGTTAGTTTAGCTCAGCACACCTACTGGAATCTAGCAGGTCACAGCTCCGGTACCATTCTCGACCATTCAGCACAAATATATGCAAAACACTTCACACCCCTGGATCAAACCCAAATCCCAACCGGCGAGATCAAGCCTGTAGAAGGAACTCCATTTGACTTCACGACTGAGAAAAAAATCGGTACTTCAATCAATGAAGTTGGTATAGGGTATGACCACAATTATGTACTTGATTGTGGGGAAGAAAAATCAGGCTTAAAACATGCCGTGAAACTTAAAGATCCATCTAGTTCACGGGTTCTTAACTTATGGACCAATGCACCTGGAATTCAGTTTTACACAGCTAATTATGTGAATGGGATTGTTGGGAAAGGGGGAGCTGTGTACGAAAAGCATGGAGCAGTATGCTTAGAGACACAAGGGTTTCCGAATGCCATTAACCAAACAAACTTTCCTTCGATTGTAGTTCAGCCTGGTGAAAAGTATCAGCACAGTATGGTCTATGAGTTTTCGGCTGAGTAAGGGTGTTCTTTTAATTTATGATATGAAAGTAGATTTGAATAAGTTGGTGAACTCTCTGACATTGATTTTAAAATAAAGTTTGTGTAGTGTTAATAAGTTTTGGACTCTTTTTAGAATTCGGGCATTTATTGGATATATTGCAGATTGACAATGTCATTTCTTTCTTGGTCTGCTACATCGAACATCATGTCCTCCTTTACTCAGGTTGCAGGGAACTATTGATAGTTTTAAGGTTGATATACATCAACTAGGCTAGGTCCAAAAAAATGTTAATAAAACCCACCATATTTCGACACCAAGAGTTTTCTTCACTATCCTGAAATCTCATCTCTGTCGGGAAGATGACCCTTATCCTTTATTTGATAGAAATCACCACACTACGTGTCATTCAAATGAGATCACCTAGCAATTAGCTTGCTCCGATGAAGGTTTGTAAAATAAGATTGCTCTTTATCTCAGCAAGCTTAAATAAGTTGCGAATCTTTGAGCTTCTCCTCTTTGACTTCATCTCTTATCAGTTATTGATTATTGATGCTCAACAAGAGTACAAGACTGCAAGATAATGATCACTATCAAAGAGTATCGATGGTGTTTTTGGATTAAAATGTATCGACAAGAGGTTACAAACTATGAAAAAGTATCGATGGTGTTTTTGGATTAAAATGTATCGACAAGAGGTTACAAAATTAAGCCTCTTAAGACCTTTTATTGATTTAAAAAAAAAAAAAAAAAAAAAAAAACCTTCAAATCACTTTTGTATAGATTTCAAAAGTATGTCTTCCTCATGCGCAATTGTTTTAGATGTTAAAGTTGCGTGTTTGTAAAATAATAATAAAAATAATGATATAAAAGGAAAAAAAAAATGGAGGTAAAGGTGTTTTGGTCAATTTACTTAACTTAACAAGGGTATATGGGTCATTTTATGTAGTTAAACATGAAAAATTGACGGAATAAAGAAAAATGGACTTGATCTGTAGCGGGTTGAAAAGGAGAAAATGAACTTAATCCATACACCAGACAAACCACAAAGACTATTTATGCAGTTTACAAAAATATAAGATGTCATCCTTCATGGATGATTATACCTAAAGTGAGATAAAGATCACATTTAATTTAAAAATCAAAATCTTAGACTTTTCATTCCACTTTTACTAGATTATGAAGCCGTTCATCATTGTCGTTCTCATCCGACGAGTCACCAATAAGAAAATCCTGCCTTCCTCTGCTAATAGCAGCACATGGATCATTTGTCACAATTATTTCTACACGCTTTTGACTTGTTACGTCGTTGATCTCACACTTATAAATGCACAAACAAAGCTTACATTTATATGCACAAACAAATATAAAACTAGCGTAAAAGCACTAGGTTTCGTGTTGACGTTTAACATGTTATTGGTATGCCAACTCAGCGCCACATCATCCTTCCCCAATAACACACCAATCACTCAAACACGCTTCTTCATAACACATCACTAACATGTTATTAGGTCCTACAAAATACCTTATTAAAAATACCCACACACTCACAATACACAAAAAATAATAATAATAATAATAAGAGGACAAGGTAAGGTAGGAATAGATAACATGTTATTCGTCTGCCACATCATCTCCTCCCAATAATAAAACACATCTCTTTCATAACACACCAATAACATCACTTGTAGGTCCCACAAAATACCCCACCAAATATACTCACTCACTCACAATATACAAAAAGACAAAAAGAAAACACTAAAGGGTGCATTTGGCATGAGCCATTGGAAGTACTCAAACCCTTTTAAGCAAGTTTAGCGTGTTAGTCGGTATGGTTATCACGATTAGACGAAAAAAGGGACGGATGGCATGTTATTTGCAACCATACCGTGTGTTCTAATAACACAAAAGACTATTGGCTTGAGCCACTCTAGTAACTCAAAACCATTTGGCATGTAAATGGCTTATTGCATGGTATAGTAGTTGGCATGCCATTAGTCAAAAAATTTGTATTTAGCATGTTAAATAAAGACCATACCCTATGCTCTAAGGATCAACTTGTGACACTCAGTTACCTCAAGCTACATAAACCAGAGTAGGGCTGAGCGTCGGTCATAAACCGACCCGAACCGAACCGAACCGACAAAATCGAGGACCGAAAACCGTGAAAAACGCGAACCGAAACTGAACCGAATGTTGTCGGTTCGGCTCGGTTTTCGTCGGTTCGGTTTTGTCGATCCCAGGTGTATTTTGGCGTGTTTTGTCGGTTTTGGGCGAATCGACCGAAACGAACCGACCCAAACCAAAGCATGTAAGACTGAATTAAAACCCGAACCGACGGGCCGCCGGTCCGGTTCGGTTTTTTGTCGGTTCGGTCGGTTTCGTCGGTCCGGTTCGGTTTAACCTTTCGCCGGTCTTTCCCGGTAAACCAGAGCAGAATAATATTTTTAAACTTTCTACACTTACGCAAGGAGTACGCAAGTGCTAAAAGATCCTTATAGTTTTTATTTCTTGCGCTTGAGAATAAAATCGCCACTTTAAAATCTCGTACAAATATTTATAACCAAATGATGTCTTACTCAAACACCTTCAACTTAAAAATAAAATAAGCACTTGAACTACTGAATTAAGCTTAATACTAAAGAAAGATTAGTACTTTAAAATTGATGGCCAATATCGAAACTAGTCGGCCGATTTGAGGAACGATCTAACAAAGTGTTATTTGGGATTGAAATGAAGGCTTTATTCTCATAACATCCATTTTTTATTCTAAATTTCTTCAATTGCATAGTCTGTATTCACAGTTTTCGCCGAAGTGTTATGTTGGTTGTAAAGGACGGTGTTCAAAGATAAAACTTTTATCTTAAGTTAAATAACACTAATCTATATCTATACTACCTTATAATGTATTTAGGATTTTCTAAAGAAGAAAGTCTTAATTTTTAAGCCTACACATCTTATTACAATTAGTAATTCATATAATTAAATTCTACACTATAATAATTGCATTATAATATACACTAATGACACATTAAATTTTAATATTAAAATGGATGTTACAAACTTACAATAATACAAATTTATAGTTGTAATTTTTATCATAAACATTCAAGTTATCTCAAAGTTGAATGAGTATAAGTATGTATATCTATATTTGTATTAATATCTTTACTGGAATTAAACACGATCTCTTTTCGAACTATCAAAGCAGAAACCGTCAAATCTAACTCTCATCAGACACCGCTTAAAGATAAAGTCACGAAAAAAACCGACATAATGAATATCGCTGCTTTCTTGTGGTCTTATCTAGTTATTTATAATAGAGAATGAATCTCTCCTAAGTAGTCTTAAAATTAAGACTTACAAAATACAAAGCCTATTGTACAATACATAATGCACTATTAATGATCTTTCTCATCAATCTTAATTTTAATACTTACAAATCTTAAAGCTTAATGTACAAAATACAAAGCACTATTAATGTGGTCAAGATATTTAATGTAGTTAATTAATTAACTCATTAATAAATACAATTAATGCGATTATTAAAACACCCTTACACAAAAATACAAATTATCAAGCATATTGTACAACCAACTTAAACATAATTCTCTGCATTAAAATGTCACTAATCTGAATAATAAAAACATTATATTAACTAGAGAGACTGCACATGCGCGATGCGGCGTGTGCTGCAATGGCTATATTCTGACGAACATGTGTTTAATATCCAAATAAACATAAGGTTCAAGCGAAAAAAAAGAATATAAGTAGCATCTTTGAAACATAAGGTTCAAATGAGCCTAAAGAACAGCGATATCTGATTTAACAAAATTTCGATCATAAATGATTTTCAATCGATAAACTTTAATTGCAGTGCTTGAGAATCATTTTTGATGAACTTTTCTTCTGATGGCATTCGGGTTTCGTGTCGAGTCAGAAATTGCCACCCCTACCCGTGTATAGTAGCAACGACGAATATTTACCGATAAACAACTTTCGCGAGATGTTATGTTTTCTAGTTTTCCATATCAGTAGAAATTGAAAACCCTCTCTTAAGGCATCTGGTGTCTAGTTTCTTCCAACATAGTACGTAACATACGTAGGTGATAACTTTCATTTTTTTTTTCTCTTGCAAAGATGATGTAAGCTCGCTCTTCATTTGTTTATGTATATTAAATTTCAAATATGGAACGGGGCTCAATACCGTTTCATGATCAATCTATGATTCAAGTATTTACCATGGTAAAAAATAGATTTCAACTTTTTTCGAAACTCACAAAGTTACTCCCTCTGTCCTTAAATATAAGTGTTCACTATTGACTTTTAAAATCTTTCTTTTTTAACTTTAACCTTAAATTATTTCATTTGTGTCATGTAATACTTTATGCAAAATATATGAATGGATTTAGTTTTAAATGTATTTTTATTGGTATAATTTTCATTATCAATACTGAACATTTATTTAAGAACGGAAGGAATATTTATCTTTTTGTTAAATTTCTCGAGACACCAAGTTGCCATCTATCATTTATCTTATTGTTAGTTTTTTAAGTTTCAAGTTTTCTCAAACTTTTTTTTTTGAGCAGCGAGTTAGTAGTTAGTGATCAGGTTCGCACGTGACATCCAATTAGGCGGTATGCAAGCCTCGAACCTTTCTCCCAGGGATAAACCTCACTCACCGCTCTATTTATTTCGGGCCGAAGGTCTATGGTGAGACTCGAACCCTGACGTCGACGCTCTATATTATGAGCCATTAAAGCGCCTGTTATCACGTGACCCAAAATAACATTATCGCTTTCAATCACAAATTGATTATAAGCTATTTGACAAAATGATCAGCCCCAAACAACATAAAAAATTACTATAATCTTTTACAGTTTGCCTCGGCAGTCGTTTTGGACTTTTGGTTACAAACTTCATGTTAAAATACCATCCAGTTTTTAAACCTGTCAAATACAACTAAGTATTTATATCAAATTTTAATATTTCGCATAACATAAATTTTGAGCAACACAATATTCCAACTACTTTCACATGTTAAACAATTTATGCAACAAATCTATTAACAAATTACTCAACATATTTTTCACATATTACAAATTTTACCAATTTCTAAGCTTTCATTTTTTAAAGTCTAAACTTCAGATGTAGCAGTCGCCATGAGCTCATGGCTACAAACTCAGTTGCAATTTTCCATGCCAAAATGTGACTCACTTTCTTATAGTACTATTTTGTAGGGATAAGTGTTTCTAAATGTATCCAAGTTACCCTGTTTTACTAAGTTGTGTATCAAAAAATTAATCCTCCTAAACAATGTAACGAATTTACTAATCATACTATTATATACATAATTTAACATTTGTTTAAAGATATTTACATAAATCGTCCTTGTGGCTAGGACCTAATTGCAACATCGTCCATGTGGTATATCACCACCCTCACACACACACAAACACATATACACACCTCACCCTCACCATTTTCTCTCTCTCCTTTGGATACCCTAGCCGCCGGCCACCAAAACCCACCACCACCACCACCACACCGCCGGTCTCCACCCTACACCACCCACCTCAAAAGACTCCCCACACCCTCTTTACGATCTACTACTCCACGACCTAAAACCTCCCCACCTCTCGTCGTTCATAGTTGGATTGAAAGGGGTGTTTGTTTGGATTTGCTTATTTCTTTGCTTTAAAGATTAAATGTTTAAGTTTTTTGTTGTGTTCGGGTTTGGTAGACAACATCGCAAGGGTGGTTTGTTTGAGTTGCGGTTCATGTAAACGACCCAAAAAGGGTGCATTTTGGCTTGTGAGTCACTGTCCACCAGCTCACCCAAGAGGGTGTGGGTTTGGTTTGGGTTCGTTTGTTTCAGCCACACCGCAAGATGGTGTTAGACTTATAGGTTTAGACCACCAAATCGTCACCCATTTAGGATATGTTTGGTTTGATTCTCGGTTTGCAACAAAAACACCCACAGGGGTGGCTTGTTTGGCTGGTTCTCGGTGAAAGCAGCCCCAAGAGGGTGTTTGTTTCTGCAATCTCGAACCCTCAAAGGGTGCGCTTGGTTTGCTTGTCCTGACCCACCACCGAGAACCCCACTTCGGGTGCGTTTATATCTGCTGTCATAGCCACCCAAAGGGTGCGTTGGTTTGTTTGTTTCGGTCAACACGACAGCCCCAAGAGGGTGGTTGTTTGCGTGTAATAGCACTGCCGGTGCGTCGGCTTGTCTCGGCTCGATCTGACCACCACCCGACAAGGGTGCATAGTCGAGACCCTTATGGTCTCGGCAATACTTTGGAGATTGAAATTGTGTTGTTGTTGTTGCGTTGGGCGTGGGAAAGAAAGTCGAGACCGAATGGTCACGGCTAACCACAAGGACGATTTATGCAAATAAATTTAAGGACTGTCTTTGCAATTTGTTCCTAGCCACAAGGACGATTTATGTAAATATCTCTAAACAAATGATAAAATATGTATATAATAGTATGATTAGTAAATTCGTTACATTGTTTAGGAGGATTAATTTTTTGATACACAACTTAGTAAAACAGGGTAACTTGGATACATTTAGAAACACTTATCCCTATTTTGTATCCTCAATCCCAAACAATGCATTATCTATTCACCAATAAGCCGTGGTTTTAAACGTCAAATATCTTGGCCTCATATTTTGATGAAAAAAAAATAAAATAAATAAAATCAGCCTATTTTTAGTTGGTAAGCAACCAACTAAAACCAACACTTTTTATATTATGAAACCAACTTAAAATAAATCAAATATTTAATCAAAACTCAATCTCCAAATGCCTTAAAAATATGTGGATTTTTCCATCGGTGCCATAAAACCTATTACAAACCAAGATCTTGAAGGATATTAACCACTAAATTCACCTCGGACAACAAAAACTACAAATAATACCCGCTACCATTGAGACCACAAACAAACAACTAACAATTGTCTCAATACATTTAATGTAAACACGAAAATCTAAAACATGAATAAAGACTAAAATACCCTTGGAATCGAAATTTATAAAATCGTAAAGACATTTATATTCATTCAACGAAATTAAACCTAACTTACGAATAACTAAAACTTAACAAATATGTGTATGTGATCGACTTTGTATAGCGAAGGTTAAAGCGTCGTAAATAGTTGGGCCATTCGTTTGGGCCTTGTTTTCGTTTAATGGTGAACCAAGTTGGGCGTTTGTTTTGTTGGATTGGACTCACGCCGAGAGCCCAAGATGGGCGTGTTGTTTGTGTTCGGATGGATCCAAGCCGAAGCCCACACCCCTCAAGCCTAACCAAATTTGTACCACTATAAATACAACACATTAACACAATTTGGAAACCCTAGTTTGCCTCTTTTCTTTCTTTTCATTTGGTCAAGCCCTAACTCCTTGGTGTCGAGACTTTGTTTCCAACGAGCTAAGGTATAACATGTTTTCTCGTCTTCCTTTGATAACAACTAACGTAGAATATATTGTATCATGTTTTGTTTTAGTCGAGCTTATGTTCTTTTTTTTGGCCGAACCATACGAAACCAACAAATAAATATGAATTGAACCTTATAATATTAAAGAGCATGTATGTAATACGTATTGTATGAATCAGATCTTAAATAAGTCGAACCACATATATAAATGAATCGGACCTTATGTGAAACATGCAAGCGTGAATATGTAAAGTACGTAGAAGAGTTAGGGTTCGTGAAACATATTAGCGAAACCTATGTATTAACCGAAACATGTGAGTGTTTGTGGAAGTGTATTAAATGAGTAAAGATCATGCAAAACCTAAACCCAAGAGATGTGTGAACCGAACCTAAATGGTTTGTGAACCATGTACCATCGCGTGTGTTGTGAGTCAAGTGAGCTTGTCGATGTGTAAACGTAGTACGTGTTCATATCTAGTCGAGCTATTGTGCATGTGTGTGTAGATGTATATCTAATCCGGATAATAAGTAACTTGTGTAGTCACATGAAATCATAGGCGTGCATGGGTATAAAAGTTGACGATAATATGTGTATAAGTAGCGTATGGTTAAGACATGAATGTGTTGAGTAAATAAACAAGAGTAATGAGTCATTAAATGACGTAATATGTAAAGTAAATGCACATTGATATGATATTAAAGATTGAGAAAACCCTAGAACATAAATGAGAGTCGATTAGGGTTTGAAGCTAATTATATTAATTCGTTATTTCATGTGTAAGTTATGACTTTTAAACTATTTTCACATTTAACCCTAAACTTTAATAAATGACATAATGAACCTTAATCTACAATATTTGTTATAAAACACTTAAGTCTCATTTAATCATAAATCTCTAAAGTATTAAGATCATCTGAATACATTAAGTATGAACACCAAATATTAAAAGATCGATCATTTCGACAATTATGAAATCATAAATAACATGTACGTAACCGATTAATGTGTATAGGTTCCGTGAAGAAGGAGTAATCCTTTGCTTCAGTATTTACGCTTTTTGGTCATTTGCTTTGGAATAAGGTACGAGATATTCGACCTTTTCAAGAAAGGTTCTTATAACGTTTTCTTTTCGTTAGCTTTTATATTGGGTTTCCTAAGCCTTTGCTATGAACCCCATTCATTTGTTTGAGTCGTTGCTTATCCGAACTCGATTTCGAATTATAAAACATCGATTTTGAACTATATGATATGAAAACTCGATTTTGGAAATATGATTAATCTTCCGATAAAGTATGATCCGTGTCGGTTATGACATTCGATTTGACCTAAGATAGTTTGACACCGAGCCAAATATTTCACTAGTCATGGGGTTCCATGTCCGTGTCGATGATGCACCTCGACATGACTCTAGGGCGATGAGTGATGTTCGCCACGTCCCTTATCTCATATCTCGTTATGAGCTCAAGTTATGTTATATGACCAATATCATGCGTGGGCGTATGGATGCATCCTAGATCATTATCATTATCTCGTTATATGTTATACATTGTCGATGATTGATCTTTGCGTGCATGCACGTCCTTCATAACTCTGGTAGGTCTCCCTACAAATGTTGCCTTATGTGAATATGATTTTGATCGATATTTGTTTCGGGCTCGAGGTAGTTAACTATAAACTTTATTCGATAATTCGGTTTATACTTTGAAAATGATTATGATTTTGCTATCTTTCATTCACTATATTTCATATTCGATATCGTTTCGTATTCGCTTTGCTTTATATCACGTTTTCGAGCTTTTGAAGCTCACCGCATTTCTTTTCTTCCGGCGGCATCTAACCATTGGAGCCGGGTTTTGCTTTGGGATGAGTCTTGAGTGGACTTACCTTAGAGATATTTAGCTTTGATCTTATGAGGCCATTTAAGACTTTACTATTTCGGATATTTTATTGGGTTTATTTTTCAGCTGGGACCTATGTAATGAAGTCATGTTGACTTGAATTATTTCCGCATTTATGTTAAGACTTCTTTTGGATATTTATGTTTGCTTTGATATGACACCATTATTTGTGATTCCTTTACCCTTGTCGGGTCGGGGCGTTACATTTAAGGTCAATACAACAGCCTAAACACCAACCACAAATACCCGATCTACCACCAAAACCACCAGATATACCATCAAAACAACCAGATCGACCACCAAAACCACCGAATCTACCACCAATACCACATATAACTGAAACCACCAAAAGTAATGGTTCCGGCGTATTGTGGCGGCGAAGGATGAGGTGGTGGCCAGGAGAGGCCGATGGTGTCTTTGAAGATCGTTGTTATTGAGAGAGAAAAGATTCTGATTTTGTTTTTCCGTGTGTAAATATGTGTTGTGTGGGTTATAACTTTATATATAATGGAGCGGATGGTGTGCTGGAGAAGATGGTTTGTATGTGTTTGTGTTTGTGTGGGGTTATAACTTTAATGGATCGGGCTGTTACAACTTTATATTTTAATGGGCTGTTACAAGTTTTGGGTTGTTACAATTTTATATTTTAATGGTCTGTTACTTGTTGTTAAATGCTTGTTACTATGTTTGATTTAATAGCCAAAGTACATTGATGTATTAATTTAATAAACTTTGTAAAACATTTCTTTCTAATATAAGTAATTTGCTGAATCTGAATTTTTAAGCCTTCTATTAATAGCATGTCCCAAATGTTTTATATAGTAGTATAGATATTCAAGCCCAAACGGGCAACGGTCTAAATGGGTCCGAGCCCGAACGGGTACGATCCAAACGAGCACGGGCCAAATGGGGTCGAGCCCGAGTGGGCACGGGCCAAACGGGCTCGAGCCCGAACGGGCACGAGCTAAACAAAATTCTTGAAATCCGTAAATTTATTATCAAAAAAAAACATAATAAACTAAAATACATGCTTCACCGGAAAATTTTATTTCATGTATCCGCCGCCAGCAACGCCGGGAACCCCATTAAATGTCACTAATACAAATAATAAAGCACATTATCTGAGATATTCAAGCCCGAACGGTCAACGGACAAAATGGGCTTAAGCCCGAATGGTGCGGGCTAACGAGATCGAGCCCGAGCAGGCATGGACCAAATAGGCGCAGACCATGGCTCGAGCCCGAAAGTCTGGGCTAAACGAAATTCTTGATATCCGTAAATTTATTGTCAAAAGAACATAATAAACTAAAATACATGATTCACGGAAAATTTTATTTCAGGGTAACCACCGCCGCAACGCGTGGGTACCAATGTTTTGAAAGACTCAATGCGCACTAAGGCGCGAAGGGGACCAAAGAGCCTCGAGGCGAGGCGCATACCAAGGCGCGGGATTCACGAATACGAGGCGCACTAAATACATTAAGTTTTTTTTATAATATATGTGACCATTTATGTAGCTTAAATAACACTAAATAACATTAAATACTTAATACATGACACATATAGCCATTATAAAGATTAAAAAGGATTAGTCACTTCTCAAACGGATCAACTCTTTCGCTCGATGAACTACATATAGATTAAAATCCATATCAGACTAAGTATGCTTGTGTCCTACACTTGCAGACTTACATCTAACAAAACTCACAATTTAACCCAAAATATCAAGCAAACAACATATTAATATTCAAGGCATAATGCCACATTTTCATGATAATATGTCAAAGAAAATACTTAATGAAACAAAGTAAATGTTAAAAAATAACAATCAATAAAATAAACATAAAATCAGTTCAATATTACAAATTATACAAATATTCATCCTATGATGTGATGCTTGAAGATAAAATAAACTTATGATGTTATAATCAATAAAATAAACAATAAATAAAAATTAGTTCAAGATATAAACTTATGACGTGAGAGAGATCACATATTTGTAAAATAAACAGAATCTATAGTTACCCACTTGATTGTGTATTTTAGTTCTTTTCCAAATTAGGGTTATTAGATATAACTTAAAAGGCTCATGACATAACTTATAAGGCCCATGTATCGTATCTTAATATTTAGAAAAGCCCCAAAACACATTACATCTCCGGGTGCAAAAAGCCCCAGGCGCAGGCGCTAAAAATCCCCAAGGCAACTGCGCTTTTATGGGATTCATGCATGTAAGTGAGCCTCGATCCAAAAAACCTTAAAGCAGCCTTGAGCCAAAGCGCGCTTTTAAAACTATGGCGGGACCGCTAGTCTATACTATTGATAAAGAGTATTTTTTTCTTGAAACTTTAATTTTGAAATCTTAAAACTTAAATTAATGTAGTTTGCCTAAATTATTTTTAAGTATCCTTTAAATTTGACAACTTTTCAAAAACTTGACGACTTAAATTATATATTTTCTTGATCAATTCTAAAATTGACATTTTTTCAAAAACAAACACTATATTAATTTTAAAAAACACATGCTTTTCATCAATGGTCGAACCAGAATCACGATTTCGCAAATATAATTATTTATCATATATAATACACCGTCGTTTTACGCGGGTATATGTCTAGTTTTTTACTTAAACATACGTGTCATTTATTAGGCTAAAACAAATGGGATTTTCCTTAATGAAGTTATGTCGAAAGATCAAGTCTTCAACTCAGATGCATGCGGTTGTATACCCGGTTATATCATTCATTATTAGCGATAAAGTGCACGCTCGCTCATAATTCATAGCTGCACCATCACGCTCGTTATAGGTGGCAAAGTGATTAGCATAACAAATGTTACTCATTTTTTTAGAATGGAAACTAACTATCTCAAATGTTATAAGCAGGACTTGAACTCACAATCATTTGGTTGGAGAGTTTTTCACACAAAAAGAAGTACTATTATGACATAAGCCTTTTGATATATATTTTTTTAATGTAAAAGGGGAATAAGTAGGATTTTTTGGTTGTGTTGTATAGGAATGTTATTGGGAGGGGGTTTTTGGTTTGTATCATATGGTAAAAGCTGACTTTGCGGCGCCTATAACTCGCACCCATGAGTTGCTGCACCTAGCGCTCTTACGCTGTGTTCTTATGAAAAAAAAAATGAAGAAAGTGAAAAAAAGATAAAGTAAAGTAAATGAAAGGAAGTAAAGTCACTTTCATCCTAAAAGTGAGGTGAAAGTTTTATAACATAAATATCTTCACTTTCACTCACTTTACTTCCTAAAAAAAACTAGAGAACACAACTTTTATCACTTTCACTTTCCTTACTCCCTTTTACTTAACTTGAGAACACAGTGTTAGTTTTAGTGACGAAGATCAAGATCGTTGATATATTTGAAAAGCATGGACCATCCATGTAACCTTTTAGACTTGTAGATAAATCTGGAGTTTTGTATAAACAGGAGGGACCAACTATGTAACCTAGTCTAATTTCAATATATATAACGTGGTCGGTCAAAGTGTTACTTTTGTTTTTGTTACAGACTATTGCAGTTGAAGAAATTCTTGAGGGTTTTGGGAAATCAATGAAAATGGATGTTGGGCGTTGTATGACTTCAGTTTCAATCCCAAGTAACACTTCGTTACATCCTTCCTCAAATCGGCCAACTAAATTCAAGGTACCTCGATCATGCTTTCTTTAAAAGGCTTGCTATATATATTATTATGTTTAGGTAAGTGATTATATATGTTTTAATGCAGATTGGTTCGTTGATGGTTCAGCAGTCAGGGCTGTTGATATATCACACTGCCACAACCAGCAGAAGAATAGTTCCGATACTCGCCACCAATTATAAAGTACTACTAATCTTTCTTTACTATTAACCTTAATTCAGTTGCTTAACTAGTGCTTATTCTGTTTTTAAGTTGACGGTGTTTGAGTAAGATATCATTTGTTGTTCGAGATTTTATTCTCAACCGCGAAGAAATAAAAATTATAATGTTCTTTTAGCACTTGCGTAAGTGTAGAAATCTTTAAAAATATTGTTACCTCTGGATTCCTAAACTTTGACGTATGTAGCTTGAGGTAAGTGAGTGTTGTTGGAAATAATAACAGTAAGGGTGTGTTTGTTTCATTAAGATGTTTTGGGTGCGAATCCGACTACTACATCTTACTTCTTAAAGAGCGGCTAGAAAGTCTAAATCTGAGCGAAATAATGTTGTTTGTTTTGTATAAGTGTCCGAATGATTTTAAGTGTTCGTTTTGCAATTTGTTTATTAAATCAACGCAATGCGATAATAAGTAACTTATGTAAATATGAAACAATATTTTTATCATAAATATAACATAGTTAATAAACAATCAAATATATTATATAAAGTTTACAAAGCAGTAAGTAGCGAGAAGACAAGCCCCACCTCTCTCGAGTAAGATGTTATATGTCTAACCGGGTCTTGCTTAAAAGAAAAAACAAACAAGCAAACGCGTCTGCCTCTCTCTTGGTAAAAGTAAGAGGGCTAGTAAGACTTTTTTTTTAAAAACAAACACACCCAAGTGCAATGGGGAGAGAAGATAAACAAGTTTGTTATTTGATTAGATGATTAAAATAGAACAGGCAAGCCTCTTTAAATAGGCTATATATCAACAAACTTGAAAGAGAAATAGCTAAAATATCTCAACTACTCAAACGTATAGGAGCTGAAGAGTACCAAGTCCCAGATTGACCCAGTTTATTTGACTAATAAATAAAATAGGAGTTTGAATTAATTCACATCTAACACTTCCCCTTCATTCGAACTCCATCATGCCTAACCGAGTGCAAGAGTCTTCATGTTTTGAATATGGTAAACTTTTTGTCATGATATCTGCAAGTTGTTCCTCACTCCTGCACCTTTCTAGCTTAACTTCACCTTTTGTCATCAATTGTATTATAAAGTGATGTTTGATGTCGATGTGTTTACTACGGTTGTGAAGAACTGGATTTTTAGAGCATGACAGCAGATCTGTTATCACAAAACACCTCTGTTGCCGTGAGCTGTTTCATTCGAGATCACTCATGAGTCTTCTTAGCCATACTGCTTGACACGACGTGGCTGTTGCAGCTACATATTCTGCCTTCGTTGTGGAGATTGCCGTTGTTTCTTGTTTCTTTGAGCTCCACGAAATTGCAGCTGACCCAGTATAAAGCAATTACCAGTAGTGCTTTTCCATCGTCAACTGAGTCACATAATCGCTATCACAGTAAAACCTTTAAGGCTGAAATCTTCCACTTCATGAAACCATATACCAAGCTTCATTGTTCCTGCAAGATAACACAATACTCTTTTGCTGCTCCAAAGTGTTGTTTGCTTGGACTATGCATAAACGCGACAACACCCCAACTGTAAAGCTCAGATCAGGGCGAGAATGTGTCACATAAATGAGTCTCCCAATTAAGCTCCCATATTCACTCTACGGTTCCATCATCAGCCCTTAGCTTTTCTTCGGGTTCATTGGAGTGATGACACTATTGCAATTTAACATGTTGAACCTTTCAAGTGTGTCCTTGATATATTTCCTGTGACAAGAATATTCCATCATCTGGTTGACTGATCTCTAACCCCAAAAATACCCTAATTCACCAAGATCGGTCATGTCAAACATTATCCGTTACCTTGGTTTTTGATGTATAATGTTGGCTCGTGCATGATTATCTCAAACCCGTTCTTACGAAAGAAGTTGTCCATTTTGCTGTACCATGCCCGAGGGGCTTGCTTCAATCCTTAAAGAGCCTTCTTAAGGCGATACACTTTACTTTTCTCGTCAGCTTTTCGAATCCTGGTGGTTGAGTCACGTAAACTTCTTCTTCTAGCTCTCCATTCAAAAAGCTGATTTGACATCAAACTGGAACACTTTCCAATGTTTTGAGCTGCAAGTGCCAATATAACTCGAACCGTCTCAAACCGAGCAACTGGAGCGAAAGTTTCTTCGTAGTCTATCCCTGTTTTTGAGCATAACCTCTTACGAGGAGTCGTGCCTTTCGTTTCTCTATGCTTCCATCTGCTAAATATTTTGTTTTAAAAATCCATTTCAAGCCAATTATATTTTTACCTTCTGGTCGATTAACTATTCCCAGCAACCTTGTTCATCAAACACCACATTTCTACTAATGGTAATTTTTCGACTTTGAGGATCATAAAGCCTATATGCCTTCGACTGAGCACAATATCCAATAAAAATGTACTTTGATTTTTCTTTCAGCTTGTGCATTTCATTTGTATGTAAGGCTCTGTAAGTTTTCTTTTAATACCATGTTCATCACAAAAATCAATGAAACCACAATCTGTTCGTAGTGCTTTTAAGTTTTCTCCTGTTTGTTTTTCAACTAACGTATTGAATTTTTTGAAATGCTCAAATGTTTCAGATTTTACTGGTAAAAAATAGACCCAACTCATTCTACTGCAATCATCTGTAAATAACAAGAAATACTTACTTCCTGCTAACGACTTCGTTCTCATGGGTCCACAAAGATCAGCATGGATTGGTTCAAGTATTTGACTTGCACGTTTAGACTTCCCTACGGTACAATGTTGGGAAGATCGCTGACCATTTCTTTTCTTTTTAAGAGTTGTAGGCCTGCAATGTTAAGATGCCCATACCTCAAGTGCCAAAGTTCACTATCTGCAACCGCTTTGTTCACTAATGCAACTTCACTATGTTCTGAAAACTTAGTGGGAACATTCTGTTTTGTGTCGTGTGGGCAATTGCAAGAGTTTTACCCGTAACCTTTTGTTTTACCACACATTTGTTATCATAAAAAAGAACACAACATCCATTTTCCATTAGTTGTCCCACACTTATTAAATAGTGAGCCAAAGACGGTGCAAAATGGACATCCTTAATTTGTTTTGTATGGTTACCTTCCATAGCAAATGCGGTTCCTTGTCCTTCAATCTGAAGTTGCTTGTTGTCACCGAGGCGGACCTGTGATTTGACCGACTAATCTAGGCTTTTAGACTTTGAATGGTCTCCTGTCATATGATTCGAAAAACCGCTATCAACGTACCACACTTCTTTGGCAGAATCGACAAGGTTTTAGGAAGTCATAAACAAAAACTCTTCTTCATCGTTTTCTTCAGCAAACTTAGCTTCCTCAGGCTTGTACCAACAGAAACTGTCCGAATGCCCATCCTTGTTGCAATGTGAGCAATGGAGGGAAGTATTGACAAGTCGGGTTCTTCCTCTTCCCCTGCCTTGATAACTTCCTCTATCTCTTCCTCTCATGCGGTTTGAAGATTCTGGTTCGCTCTCAGTTTGAAACGCCTTCTCTTCCTCCTTAGCAAACGACCTGTTGATTCTTGCTTCATGTGCTTGGAGAGATCCCATCAATTCATCAAAATAAATTTTTGATAAATCTTTAGACTCTTCAATAGCAGCAACCACATGATCAAAGTTAGGAGTTAAACTTCGTAAGACTTTAGCTACCACCATTTCATCACTTATTATCTCTCCATATGATCTCATTTGGCTCACAACTGTAGAGACTCTTGCCATGTATGCTTGAACAGATTCTTTATTCTTCATGTAAAAGGTTTCAAATTCACGCCTAGGAGACTGGAGTTTAACAGTTGTTACCTTGGTAGATCCTTGATATTCTGTATTAAAAATTGACCACGCCTGTTTTGAAGTAGTAGCTGCAGCTATTTTTGAAAAAATACTTTCGTCCACTGCCGGTTGAATGAAAAAAGAGCCTTCGCATCACGTTTTTATTTTCCTTGTGACGAGTGTTGTCATAGCTGGTTTCTGCATAACCAGATTCAACATATTCCCAATGATCTTGGGAAATGAACAAAGTCTTCATCTTGATACTCCAAAATTCATATGAATCTCCATTGAATATGGGTATCTGCGGCTGAGATCGTTAACGAATTTGAGCTTGCTGCCATTTTTGTATAGATATATGTTTTATACACTTAGGTGTGAAATTAAGTTAAGAGGTTTTTTTTTCAGTTAACCTGATTGCAAATGAATAAGTTAGTAAGTTAACAATGTGAAATTTGAAAGCTACCGGCTCTCAGTCCCAACTGTTATCCACACCATGGAATTTAGGTTATATAATATTGAAGGATATGTGGTTTTAAGGTGTTCTAACATCTAAACACTTTCTATTGGTTAGAAAAACTGTGAAAATGTATGAAGCACCCTTACTTTCATTTCCTTTATCAATAATTGCAAATTTGCAATGATTATCTTGTTTATTGCTTTTACATCTTTAATACCACAACTTTAAGGCCAATACTATCTATCTTAAGAGTATGGTAACTTGATTAACGAGTTATTGGTTACATTGTGGAGGTGAAAATAAAGACAAGTATATAAAATGATTGTAGTGTAAAGTTATAAACTTCCATGAAGCTTTACAATGGATTTGTTGGTGTAATAATAGATAACTTCAATATAATGCATGTACCTTTTTGGTATGTAGTCTGTCTCAGATTGCAACAGAGGTGTTATATTCTTAGATTTGAAAACAACCTTGGATAGTATCGATTTTATATAAAACCGAACATGACAATACGCATGTTAGTTTTAAACTTGGAATATGAATTCAGATTGCAACAGAGGTGTTATATTCTTAGTTTTAAACTTGGAATATGAAAACAATAACGTAGTAAAACTTAATTTCTTGCTCTATTGTGAATGGTTTTGTAGCAAAATCCTACATCTCTGAGCTTTCAATGTTGCTGCAGTAAAGAAGAGATCTTTGTAGAGACTGTAACTGGTATGCATCTCTGTTTTTCTTTTCATTCTTACTGAAGTATAATTACCCGATCTGTTTTAGCTAAAAATTTCAAGTATTACTCCGTATCATAACTATAATAACTAAAGTTGAAAATTAAGATCAAATATGTGTAGAGACTGGACTTGATTTACATGCTAGACTGCTAGAGTATCACTCAAATGTATATGCCTATCATGTCATATTCTTTTAGGATCATAATATACATTTCTTCAATCTTTTATAGTTCACAATTGGTTCTTTTGTTTGTCTACTCCATATACAGGAAGTGATACAGGAGCATGGAAACAATTTGTTCCCAATCTGCAGACTCAGTTTATCTGGATGCTTTTCTTTCGACCAATAATGGGTGCCTTATCTGCAATTTCAAAACTTATCCCCACGTGTATCTATGTTTCTTTTATATTATATGTGGATAAGCTTAAACTATGTTACGGATCAAAAAAGAAGGAACCAATGAACATTTCATTTGCTGATCTAGTGGGTGTCGATGCTACCATACGTAAATTTCGATATGTAAATTTTCTCTATCAAGATCCTTATGCATGACTTTAATTATATCATGTTGTGGCCTTTTCTTAACTACGCTTTTAAAATTTGTAGATGATTACTATATTAAAAGGAAAGAGGGTAGACAACAGACTTTTACCCGCCGGGATTATTTTTTATGGTCCTCCAGGAGCAGGAAAACACACATTTGTTCATGCTTTGGCTCGAGAAACCAACGTGTCATTTTTCCCCGTTTATGGTTCGGATATTAATAGGGGAGATGTTAGGATTGAAAAACTTTTTGATGAGGCAAGAGCATGTTCACCATCCATCGTCTACATCAGATTTGTAGATGCTATTGCAAGACGACAAGATTGTGAATCAAACCCAGCTTTAGTCCAGGTATGCATGATTTGAAATTTAGATTTGATGATTCATGATGTAAACTTGTTGGTATAAGTATTTGAAAATACATGAAGCTTCTTGGAATTCTTAAGCTTCATCGGGTGTAGCCATGTAGGGTGTTTTTAGTATCCTTTTTTGTGGTAGGTTTATTTAAAGTTGTTTTGGTATAAAGTATTTTTGTCCAAACTCTAGTTTGCTTTGGTTCTTGTGTTGTTAAAAAACAATTTCTCACACAAATTTATACTATATATTCACATTCTTTTCTTGATGTTGTAGCTTCTCACCGAGATGGAGAAGTGTAAAGATAATGGAAGCGTAGTGATAGTTATGGTTGCGCCTGATTATCCCGAGAATTTGGATCCAATTTTGTTGGATTCTTGCATGTTCTTAGATGAAGCGCATTTGAGTTACCCAGACGAAGATGGTAGGCGAAAGATTATGGGTTTACATCTTAAAAGAGTTGTGAGGGAGGAAGACAAAGAAGCCATTTGCGATATTGTTGCTTCACAAACCCCCGGCTTGAATTGGCGAACTTAGAAATTTTGCTGTAATATGTTATATGTATGCTGCAAGCAGAGGTTTGTTTTGTATACCTAGAAAAAGTAACTTCTTTTACGTATGTATGTATTGATACATCCTGATGTCTTTGATAATATTTTTATATATTCCCAGGTGATGCTTATGTGACGATGGACGATGTTTTTCAAGCTCTTGAAAAGATCAATAACAATGCGTTTAGTAACTTAGATAAACGAATGGCACAAGAAAACATGCGGCGGAGGGTTGAATCAATTGCATTTGGATCTCAGAAGTAGTCCAACATGGACGCTTATATGTTGTTCCTATGGGTGCTCCATCGGTGCTTTTAAGAATCATAGGACACTATAGTACTATACTGATTATTATTACAACATGTTTAAACACCGCTAATATAGTATGTTGATTATTTTTTAGGAGTCTTTGTTGAGTTATGGAGAGACGTTGACAAAACTAGTATTGATATATATATATCACTTAATTTTTTTATTTGTTTGATTTATTACTTTATCGTGTATTTTAATTATTTTAATAGTACATTTGGTGCCAATATATATAAAGATTTTTTTTTCACCTTGGCGCTATGTGGGACAAGCTGAACACACCATAGAAATTCAAAATGATGATTATTTATATATATGAAAAACATTACTCACAATTATACATACAACTGTGTCTGATAAATTTCAAAACATAGTTTATAAATCACTTAATCATTACAATATAGAGGAAACAATCATATTTCACTCAAATGCAAATCCTACAGACCTTTCGTTTGAAGACGAAATCAAATTGTTTAACGTCAGTATCACATCAAGATTGAGAGCGGAGCAATTCTTTCTTCAAATAAAAGCCCTCAAGGTGCGAAACAGCACCAAAACTGTAGTATTTTGGCTTCAATATGTGGAACTATTTGTTTCGGCTCACTTCGTTGGCCCTTGTTACTTGAGATTGTTGGTTTGTGGGAGTTGATACACACGAAACGATTAGAAGTGTGAGAGCCTATGGGGGCACACACATTAAACACGAGAGTACGTTAATGTACGTTTATACTTGAACTAATATACTCGACCCGTTTTGCATGCATGAGACCCGATTGTACTAAACGACCCATTGGACATGTTCTTTCAACATGGGTCGTTTTTGTTATGCCTTGGGCCTAGACATATGGTAATCGGTTGGTGTTTGGATTTGTAGCTTGGAGCTCAAGTTTGAGTCCAAGTTGGATTAGGTTTCTAGTCCTATAAATACAAACCAACCATGCATCTAAAACTCACGACTTATACTATCCCTAAACTCTCAACAAAGTAATCGATCCATCCTATTTGATCTACTATACCCGATCGGTTTATAATAAACCGATTAGGGTTGTTTGGTTTTTGTCGAACCCTAAACTTGCATGTTTTTTATCCAAGTTGGTTTTAGGTTTTCGAATTTGATAGTTCTTGCTGGCTCTTGTGATCGTGAAAGCAAGAAAGAAGTTGCTTTTGTTTGGTGGGTTCTCGGACAATAAAGGACATCACTTGTCCGATGTCGGGTGGCTGAAAAGATCTCGGCAGATTGTAGTTCTCGGACGGAGGGTAAAAGACAAGTTCTTAGTTTTCTTTGTTTGTGATAATTCAAGTATTCAAGGGTTGATTTGGGTAAACGTTCTCGACTAGCTTTATCGAACGTATTCGTGGTTAAGTGTTTGTGTGTGGACTCGTAGAGGTGTTTGTTTTAAACACTTAGTTTCTTGTTCGTTTGATTTCTTGCGGGTGACTACGAGGGTTAGTTTTCTTTATCCCTGTGTGTGGACTCGTGAGGTGCGTACTCATTATGCTACTTGGTTAACTAGATCTAAAATCCCAACAGAGATTGGGTGACTAGTCATGTCAATGAAAACCAAACTAATTAATGAGTCTCCCGAGTTGGATTACTAGAATGAATTTCAGCAGCCAAGATGCAACCTTTTCTTTTAAGCGGTTTTAGACTCACTAAAAGATCAAACCAAAGTAGCTATCAAACTGGATTATGTGATATTTTTATTTTCGGAAACTAAAAAATGGTACGCGAAATAGGAGATTAAGAATATACCAAGTCCACCTACATGAGGTACAAATCATGTCAAGCACAAGCCAATAAAGGTGCTACATAACAACCTTATAATGGTTCTTGTATTACAACATACAACTTTTGATATTTGACCTTACTACTTTGTGACTTGCCAACCACTAACAAAAGTTCCAACAACTTATCCCATGGTTGTGTGTTGGTCGTAGAAAACGCCGAACACTTTCTCGTAATGTTGTAACATCAACTATTTTGGCAATATTTAAGGTAATTTTTTTCGTCATCTCGAAGGTTAGTAATTTTGTTTTATTTTGTTTTCTTTGTTAGGTATGAATAATAATACCATACATTGCAATCATGAATTAAGTTTTTCTTTACCTTTTAACCATTTGTGTTGCAGATTTGATAGTTGTAATGTGGTCGTGCTAGAAGGCTAGATTGTAAAGGGTGGTTTGAGGTCAGCTAGTGCCTAGTAGTCACATGGCCGTGTTGGAAGGCCAGTTTGTAAACTGTGGTTTGAGGTCGGTTAGTGGTCATGTGGTCGTGTTTGAAGGCTGGTTTGTAAAACGTGGTCTGAGGTAGTGTTGGTCAGGTGGCCGTGTTGAGAGGCTCGTTTGTAAAAGGTAGTCCGGGGTAGTGTATTGTTCAGGTGGTTTGTAATTTGTGTAGGATGGTTCGATGTCACGAAATGGTCATGTTTGTGGTCGTATTGGAAAGTTGTTTGTAAAGGATGGGTTAAGGCTGGTGAGCCGGTGGTCAAGTGGTCATGTTAGATTAGAAGGTTGTTTGTAAAGGGGTGATTCGAGTTCGTGGAGTAGATGATGTAGTTTTCAAGTGGTCGTGCTGGAAAGTTGGTTTGTAAATGGTATTTTGAGGTCATTAGAATAAAAAATAGAGTGCGTGAATTACATAGCAACAACGCGATTACAACACGAAAGCGGCAGTAGAATAACAAGAAGCATACAACATCTACATATGTTATCAATAGTATAACGAGTACATGTGTCATGTTTTTTATTTGTGTGTATCCACTATTCAAACTTGCATCTCCTACTAAGACCTTCATGCACACGTTAATACCAACTCCATATTCAAGCATTTATATCTTTAGATATTTGTACTTACTGCTTTGTGAGTTACCGTGCTCCAACAAAAGTTAAAACAACTTATCCCACATAGGTAGTGAGGAAAGTTTTGATGTGTTTATATACAAGAATATCAATCATTTTCACAAGTTCCTTTAGTTGTTACAAAGGGTCCGCATATTTTCTATGGAAAACGTCTAACACTTTCATATGCAAATATGTGACATTTAAGGCTATTTTTTGCTATTTTTTTTATTATCTTCATGGATGGAAAACGTCCGAACACTTTCATAGGAAAATATCGAAACCATATGGAAAACGTCTAACACTTTCATAGGAAAATATCGACACCATATGTGCGACATTTGAACCTATTTTTTATTCTATTTTATAGATAATGTATATGGAGACCACCCAATTTCAACTTTTATCATATTATTTAACCTATTATTTAAATAAAATTATAGGTCGTCCGTTCAACTATATGTTTGTTTTCGTTTACACCAATTCTAGACACCATATGGAAAACGTCTAACACTTTCAAATAGTATTTAGAATGGGTATCTTGGGTGTTTAGAAAATGTTGACCACTTTCTATATGACCTCAATTTACTAACACAAGCATCAATATAAGAAATAGAGAAGAAGAGATCGGATGAACAAATACAAACACACACGATAGAAGATAAAGAAAAGTTATGCGAAAGGGTGAATAAGTAAAGTGAACAACTAACCTTCAATGAGGTTTACAAGAGGTATTTATAGGTCAAGGAGCTAGGGCAACACATCTAGTTCCCTTCCTTTTCTTATGGGCTTGGCCAAGGCTTATGGGCCTTCTACATAAGCCTTAGCTTAATAACAAACATAAAGGCCATATTAAGCTAACTATTACATATGAATCACTAACACTTGAAATATAGTTTAGGAGTGATTCCAACAATCTCCCCAAGTGTTGGTGATGAATGAAAGAGTGATAAGCGATGTAGGTCTTGATGTAATAGTAGCTTTGACGTCTTCGACATTCTTCTTTCTTGTGAGAAGAAGTGTCTTGATTCGAACAATCTCCCGTGTAGAGAAATTGTTTCCTTTGAAAAGTTACGCTTTGGCGTCATCATTTTCTTTGTTCTTTGATCTTTGTTCTTTGTGATGGTAGTGATAGTATGTTGTTGTTGTCGCATCAGTGCGCCGTTGCTCGGTGTCTCCACGTCTTTCTTCAACATGCTCACACGCTCTTTAACGTTGGATTCGATCTTGATGTAGTTCTCTTAGTCTTTAAACTTTGTAGATTCTTTGACTTGACGAAGAATCATTCGACTTTGTGTTGCCTTTTGAGAGAACTTCCATTAGTGATGATGTTGGTATGAGCATGTGAAGAATCTGCACGATCGATCCGCTCGAGCTTCCATAAGAGGAAAACATACACACGGTTAGTAATAAGCGGATTCAAGCACTTACAAGTTTGAATTTCGAGGGTGTTAACGACATAGTGTGAAAACACATCTCTAATTCTCACAAAGGCCGTTCTGATGGAGTCCCACAAGTGAGATAACACGATGTACCGAAGTACACCTATAGTTCGGATGAGTCATTGAGGTACACGAAGCATCACCTCATGACGTAGACCGTTTGAGACACACTAAGCGTAATCCACGGGAGTTACAAGTGACTGCTTTGTCGGGGTGTTTGATGTTGACCCGGCGGGAGTTTCCATTCAATCACCGAGGATCACATATGTGAACCTCTCATAAATGTTCTCGACAGTTGCTAAGATCCATGAAGGACACGATAAAGTATCACTTGTGTTCTTATTGTTGAGCGACAAGCGATGAAATGTCAAGTGTACCTAAGAGATCTTTTGATGAATCTCGTGGCTCTAGACTCAATAGTGCACTTTGGTTTTCCCGAGCGGAGACTAGGGAGAGGTCTCCTTCTTCAATACCGGCAATCTCTAAGAGAAAGCCGATAGTTTACGTAGGGTTCCCTGTGAGAATGAAACAAGCACATTGGGAGAAACTTGAGTGGCTAAGAAGGTTTAGTGCATGCGTCCTTTGGGTCCATGACGACTTTTAATCTTCAATACCGGTGTCATCAAGTGATGACCAAGTAGTATATGAATTGAACCGATTATGCGCCCTAAGTTGAATAATCTGGAGGCTATTTCTTTTCACCCTTTTCTTTGCTTTTCTTTTAATTCTTCAACTCCTTCTTTCTCCGATTCTCATTTTCTCCTTTTATAATCATACCTAAGGACTTCTAAGTACTAACTATTTGTGATGTCCTTGGGTAGATCCCTCCGACTCTGGCGGATCATAGGACGGTTATTCCTAACCTTAGTCACCTTATAACTCCATGACTAACCTATGTTGCCATAAAACCATTTTCTTGAAAATCTCTCAAAGTGGTTATGAATGAAAACATTTTGTACCACTTGTGAGAGTTTGAGATTTTGCAAAAACTCCCCTCCACACGTGCTTAAGTGTTTAGACGTAAATCTGCGGTGAGAGAAGAGCGCACTTTTGAATTGATCGACTCAAGATAGACAATTCCCAGAGACACGGTTACGTTGCATAGTTAAAGAGTTACATTGTCGACTTTTAGGTGACAACTAGCTCTAATAACTACCTTGAAGGTGTGGACAAACCTCGAAGGTTGTCAAACCCGTCAAAGTTCATGTCTATCAAGAGCTTCTCGAATAGGTACAATTTACTTGGATAAGTCTTTGGAAGACAAATCTTTTCAATGTATGACTGTTCAGATTCTGTCAATTCATGGGTTAAGTCTTTTCACACGACGATTCAATAGCAAATCAACATATTTCTTATCACAATAATTTTCTCCCCCTCAAAAATGGCATATTTAAATGTTATTTTTGATAACGTATTGAGAATAAATATGACCATTTCGAGTTTTGTGGGAAGATTATCACGAAGAACAATTTTGTGAACAAAGTTTTAGCAAATACTCCCCTCAACAAGTAATACTAACTTTTGAGGTTTTGAAAACGTAAGGGGAAGTACTTGTTCTTTTGAGCAAAACCTTTAAAAATGAAAGGTTTGATAAGTTTTACTCAAAAGTAAGAAGCTTTCGCTCCTTTTATAAGGATTGTGGCACTGAAGCGTACCACATGGTCCTTTCATTACAAGAACGGGTTGTACACTGTTATGTGTGCACAAGCCATTGTCATTAAATAATCACACATCCAAATTAATATGAAATTGAAACAGTTTAAGGGGTACCAGGTAGTCCAGCAATATCTCCAGGAATGCGAACAGGGCGTTGATAGCCTGTGAGAGTAATCTGGGACGACCACCTACAAAGCTCTCGAGTTACGGCGGTCCTTCATACAACCTTTCATCGATCCGAGTGATGATCCTCTTAACATCCCGTCTTTCACGAGAATTCCATCGCTTTGGAGACCCGATGCCTTCATGTATCTCCTTTAACCGATAAGCTAACCCATCCCCGACCTTCTTGGTGTGTGATCCCCAAACTTATGAAGATCTCTACACGCCATCAAGCGGTTGCGTTGTAGTTCACTACGGTAAACTACTCGAATGGTTTCTTGATGAGAGTGTATTGTGGAAGATGGTTGATGTCGGGAAGTTCTAGGCGAGGTGCGGTGAAGTTGACACGAGTCGATATGATTCAACGACAAGTTGTAAATCTTCTACACGTTCTGGATCACTATGCTTCGATGAAGATGAGCAAGGACTTGATGTATTCACGTTGAATTTCGATCGAGAATTGTCTCATTCTTCCCTGTACCTTGGCAAGATCTGGATCTTCAATGTCGTTGAGAGACAAGTTCGAAAGTCCGCTTCACGTAATTCATAGTCCCTTTCGTCTTGTCTTTTGACCACGATGTTCTTGAGGAAGGTGTAATCCCATTTAGGCGAAAGAGTGACATGCTTAACAACAACGATCCCTTTATCACATTGTACACTTCATGTTGAGACTTTCGAACTGGCGCTTTTGTAGTAGATTCATCGGCGTTCCGGCCAATGGTGAATCCATACATTGCATCAATGTCATCTTGTTCCACGTTGTTGGAAAACATGTGGGTAGCCTTTTCTTCGATGGCTATGCGGTTGGAGTATATGGTGCAGGGAGCGGAAGTGTAAGTGATGTAGCGTATTTCTTTGAACCATCGCTACCGTGTAGAAGAAATTCCAAGTCATTGTTGAAGAAGTAGCGGAATGGAATCTTAGGTTGATCCGGTTGACCAATCGTTGGTAGAGGTTTAGACCAATCGGTGTAGTATGGAGCCTTGTCTCTTACGGTGAAGTCGATGTTTGCTTGAGGTTGAGCCAATCAATGTTGTTAGACATGGCTCGTGCTATGTTTTCAAGGTGATATTCAACTTCAATAGCACTTTCCGAGCTGTCTTTGAGTAGTTGAAAGGCTTCATTCTTGATTCGTCTCAACTCTGATTTCGTCATCTTCTTCACTCGGAACTTTTCTTGCAGTAACTTAGCATGCTCCAACGTACGACCTTCTACCATATCTGGATCATCAGTTAAGGCGGGAGTAGCATCAACTAGTGTAGAGAACCATTCATACTCTGTGTCATCTTCGTCTAGCCATGAGACGACATCAGCCTTAGGCGTCTTCTTCTTCTTCTTTGGCCTAGATGAGGATGTTGGTTTCTTTGATGAAGCGGGAGAGGTGGGTTGTTGTTGGGGCTCAGGGACTTCCTCATCGTCACCACCAGTATACTCGAAGTGATCACCGGTTTTCTCGTCTGGGGTGGTAACTCGAGTCCCGAGGTTTGTCGATGAGAAGAGCGTGGAGGAGATCGTTGTTGAGATGGAGTCCTTGGGGTGGAGGTGGCATGGAGGATGATTCACGAGACTTCTTTGGGCGTTTAGGTTCGTTATCTTTATCTTTATCCTTATCTTCATCGTCTCTTGGGCGTTTAGGCCTTTGAGCTTCTTCTGCATCTTGATTTGAGTTGGTATTCTAGCAATGCTTCAAACAATTTACCTTCATTAGAAGTAAATGTTGCGGATCGTTTAGACATTTGAGTTACCAGCACGAAACCAATTCGACATCGAGAACACTATAGGATCCATTGGGTTGATTATTACGGTCATAGGTGTTGATCTTATAGTTTGCTTGGCCAAATGCATCGATTTGGATAGAGTTGTCTGTTGAACATCTCTCTTGTCACGCCTAGGAACTTTGTCGAGTAGGAACCGATGAGTATAGCCCTTAATCATCTCGTTCGGTTCCCCTTGGACATCACGTTGCATGAAACTTCGAATATACTCCTTTCATTAGACATCTTGTCTATCTCGTCATGAAGATGTTTGATGTTGTCGTGAGTATATCTAACTTTTGTTGGTCACATCTTTCTTCGACCGCTTGATAGCTTTAACAATCCTTGTCTTTGCCCGAGATATCCAAGAGTCGGTTGGTTTCTTCACGATTTGGATGTGGATCGGTTGTTCCTTTGGATGGTGGAGGTGAAGAGTGAGAAGACGAATCGATGATGAAGAGTCGTGAGGTGATTCGGGGTCCTTAGGAGGTTCGAAGTTTCCTCCTTAGAGCGAGTAGGACTGTCAAGAAGATAATCATCATAATTCACTTGGTCATCTTGTCCAGATTTAGCCTTTACTTGACTGAATCCGGGCCTCTTCATCTGCTTTGGCTTGAGTGCGACCTCTTCATCGCCTTTTCTTTCTCGGACTTTTCCTTTTCGGTTCCTCAAAGTCATAATCAATAGAATCCTCCAGCGCTTTTGTTGTTGCTCAAGAGTGGTGGCACCAGTTCCTTATCGGGTTGATTAACCGCATCGAATTGGTGTAGATTGACACCACCACTTGACCCTCCGGGGCCACGCATTTGTTCTTTTCAAACTCTTTTGCTTTGTGTTGGAGTCTAATGATTTTGAACTTCTTCCGTAGTCGTATCCGGTGGCTCTTCATCCGAGCTTTCTTCTTCATGCTCAATCTTCGGAGTTTTCCCTTTGCCTTGGTCGCCTTTTGGTGGGAGGTTTAGCTCTTGTTGGAGTGACATCGGTTGCGGTTTGAGTAGGTGACCTCTTCGTCGATTCGGTTTCATCGAGCTTTCATCCACTAGCTTTCTTTGCGGTTCGAGACTTGGGAATGGGAATAGGAACAACTTCCTTAGAGAACTTTCCTTTTGAGTGGAGGTTTCCTCTTGGGAACTTTCTTTGACTCTCGTGCTTGTAACACTTCTGCACCGCCTCTCTACGGTTTTCCTTGTAGGTGTACCAGCGGACTTTTCATCGAGAAAACCTACTTTGCCTTCTTCAACCGCTACGGATATCGTTTGTATGAATACAGTTGTTTGATATCATCGGTTATAAGGTGATCTGGCAAACCTTGCACCTTGTTTCTTTGTTGTAGAGTCCTTAAATCGACCGAGTGTGGGCTCATACAACATGGAGTGTTGTTTGGGGTCATCGAGTCTTAATGGAATATCGGATTATACCACAGAGCTCGTTGGATCAACGATTTGGTATATCGATACGGGATTTTGGTGCCAAGCTTTTAAGGAATGACATCATGTCGTCCCATATCGAGCTTCAACTTCAATGTGTTTATTGTTGACCAAAGCCCAAAAGATGTAGTTCCATGAGCTTGGGATGCTCATAACCACTATCACGTCCGAAGCGGATTTGGTGATGATGATGTAGAGAGTTCTCCATGGTTGAGGAATATTCTTAAGATCCACGTATGAATGCTTTGTGATTACTCCCGTAGCTTCGTCATAACCAATGTCGATCATGAATTGTAGAAAGTCTCTTGATTGGTGTGGCATTGTATTCGGTTGGTTCGATGACGGGGATGAGAAGAATAGCCCTTAAGTCTGCTGGTGTGATGGTGACTTGTTTGTCATTGAGCGTCACCGTCACAACATTTTGACCTTTGATCTTTTGCATTGTATTCCGAGGCGGTGAATGTAGATCTCGGCAGATGAAGCGTAATTGGTGAGCATGTTCGATAAGGATGATTCTTAGAATATCCACAACAATTAAACAAGAAGATTACGAGCGGTGAGTGTATCAAAATCAACACGAAGGTTGTTCTTTCCTATCTTCATCGGATAGCCATTAGGAAGATATCAACAACGGTGAGAACATTTGGTGCTTCCACATTACGCATTTGGCGTCCATGTCGTGATCTGAAAGATATTTAGCCAAAAGAACCAACATATCGAAAGACATTATGTTAGTCAACAGATGGTTTTATTGTCTAATTATTGAATGTGATATGTCGATGATTGTTACGAGTCCAATGTCACTTGTTTGTCCAATAGTCCAAAGACGTCGTGATAAGTTTCGTGAGTTGATTAACTTTAAGTTTTAAAGTCCATGTTTTCACTTATTTTTCACAACTTATTAAACGTTTAAGCTTATTAGTGACATTATTGGTTTCGTGGCGTTATGATTTATTTATTTACAAGTTTGCACGCGTAACAATTCATAATTAAGGTTAAACTAGGCTTAGGCGTAGAAATGGCAAGCTTATGCGTAAGCAGGAGTGATTATATGCGTAAACGTAAGCTTATGCGTAGGTTCTTGTCTTACGCGTAGGAAAAGAGGGCCTTATGCGTAAAGCTTACGCGTAAGCGTATATGGAACCTTACGCGTAAGGCTTACTCGTAAGAGTCAACCTTATGCGTAGAGGTCACTGTTTACGCATATCCTTCACAGGATACGCGTAGTCCCTTATGTAGAACCTTACGCGTAAACGTTACGCGTAAGATTTCTCTTACGCATAACATGCTACGCGTAAGGTGATCCTTATGCGTAGATGGCAAGTAACCTTGATTCTGAATTTTCACGCGTAATAAACACGAAATAATTTCATCATAGCACCAATATTAACACATACATTCATTTATTTTCGGATCAAATCATGAATACTCATTAAGCGGTTATGCGAAGAAGACTTATCGTAGACCTAAACCCTAAGGCTCAATTTTTACGAGTAAGTAATCTAGCCATAGAAATTTGCACCAAAATGATTACGGGATGTCTAGGAAGCCTATTGAGTTGTTCTATCCAAGTTTTAACATCAAACTCTAAGCGAATCAAAAATACCCAAATATTAAGAACATAAACCCTAAATTCAATTAACTTCAATTAGTGTTTCGGGTTGATTCTAAACATGGATATGATCAATTCAACATAAACAACACCACTCAACAATCTTTTAACCGAAACATTCACATTTGAAAATACCCAATTCACGCATAAACCCTAATTTTCAAAATCAATCAATTCGTGTTTCGGGTGGATTTTAATGATAAAAATGGTTTCAAAGATGTTAATAAACATTTTGACACTATCATATTAACCACAAACACACAAACTTGATTTGTGTTCATACGCTTATCGTAGAACACAAATCACTCATAAACAAAAATTTAACCGTTGATTTTAGAAATGATTTAAAACCATTGTTTGTAATCATTATAAAGAACACAAAACCACTTACAAAATGATGATCAAGAACACGGATTTGAAGAATGATTATTAGGCGTAGGATTTAGTTGGTTGGATAATAAATGTGATGAATAAATGAGTTAGGTGAAAGTTTTGTTAAAAATAACTTTGAGCTTTTGACACTTTTAGTCCCTCCACCTTTACCATTTACATCCAATGCCCATAACTTCCATTTTGGTTACCAAGCGACGGATATTTTGGAAAGAAATTTGACGACACTCCCCTCGACTTAAGAAATAATGAAGTTTTATAAATTTTAGTCCGAGGAGTGTCGATAAACCGAAATGTGACCACCATTTTAAAGAAACAACCGGGATAAAGTAACATGCAAGTACAAGGTTTTATGAAACCGAAAATATTTGCTTTCTCCCCTCAACACTTGATCGAAAAAATCTTGAATTTTGAAAGATTTGAGTGTTGATGGAAGATTTGTACTTGCCATGTTAAAAGAAATATAGATAGAAGAATATTTTTGTTGTTTTATACGATTTTATAATTTTGTATTTTGTTTTGAAAATATTTACAAAAGAGATTTTGGTGTTTGATTTTGGTTTTAAGAATGTTTTAAGAGTTCATCCAGTTGTGTTCTTCCTCTTGAGTCAAACACTACATATGCCAATCCGGTGGACCAACTCATTAAACCTAGCGTCTGAAAAAGCTATTAGAGCTAAGGCTTTGGTGAGGAGATCTTTTAGCCCAATTGGTATTCAATAGATACACCACAAAGTATAATTCATTGTACCTGTATAAGAGTCCACGTGGTCCTTACACCTTGACACGTTAAACAATGAGCAAAGAGTTTTCCATTTGTTGTTGAGTAAGTTGGGGCTTAGTTCGGTGATGATGGGGTTTGAGGAAGTTTAAGCGGTTGTGACCGGGTTCCAAGCTGCTTATGCTCGAAGCCATTTCAATAAGTTCATCAAAATTAGCATGAATCGTTTCCATAACTTTGCTTTGTATGACGATTCGGATCCGAAACCTTTAGAATTTTCACAGTATCCAATAAAGACTCCAATGTCAGCTTTGGCTTTGAGCTTTCCAAAGTCATCACGATCATTATTTGGGTAGCAAAGGGATCCAAATACATGAAAGTGTTTGAGATTCGGTTTATGGTTGTGGATAAGCTCAAAAGGTGTTTTGTTGTGGCGTTTTGTAATCATTGAACGATTTTGAGTATAGCATGCAGTTGATACAACTTCTGCCCACAAGTAATCTGGAAGTTTAGCATTGATTAACATTGTTCTTGCAGCTTCCACTAACGTCCGGTTTCGTCTTTCAACAACTCCGTTTTGTTACGGTGTGCGTGCAATAGATGTCGATGCTCAATTCCCACTTTCTCATAAAATTCTCGAAGAGTTTGGTTCACAAATTCGGTTCCTTTGTGCTGCTCGATTTGGCGGACGGTGTTCGGAGTCGAACTTGAATTTTTGTGAGAAAGGTGATGATCATCTGTGGAGCTTGATCTTTACTTGAAGAAAGTAGACCCAAGTCCATCGTGAGTAGTCATCGACAATTACCAAGATGTAGCGTTTGCCATTAATCGTTTGCACGCGCATCGGGCCACACAAATCCATGTGAAGAAGATGAAGCACATACTGAGAGCTGTGTTCCACCTTTAAAGGAAAATGAGCACGAGTGCTTTTCCCTTGTTCACAAGTAGAGCAAAGGTGATCTTTAGAATACCGGAATCTCGGGAGACCTTCAACAAGTTTGTGTCGAGCAAGGTTGGTGATGGTTTGAAAGTTTAAATGTGAGAGACAGCGGTGCCATAGCCAAGATTTTGTTGATGTTGCCTTTGAAAGTAGCGGATGGGAGATGAAGCAACCATGTCTTGCATTGAGATTGTGTATAGACTAGAATTGCGAGAGCCGGACATAAGATCGTTTCCTTGTAGATCACGAATGAAACAAGTTTTCTCCCGAAAAGCAACTTCCAAATCTCCATCACGAATTGACCGATGAAAAAGATTGTGACCGAGGCCTTCCACATAATAAACCCCGCTAATTTCGATATTGCCATTGATATAATCTCCGTAGCCCATGATAGTCGCAAGTGATCATTCCGAATCGACGGTGCCAATGAACTTTGCAATAAAGTTTGATAACAGTTTAAGATTGCTGTCATGTGTCGGGAACATCCGCTATCAACAATCAAAGGATGATCATATCACTGCATTACACACAGACGACACGGATGGAATAGAAGTAGATGTGGAACCCGATGTGTTAGAGGTTCAAGCGATTATAGTAGAAATACACACATCAATGACTTTAGGCATCCATTTAAATCCTAGTGTATTATGTATCCATTTCGCCATCTCCAACTAGTCTTAGCTTTAGTCTTAGTGAATGCACTAGGTGGTACTACATTCCTTGGAGGTGATCTTGGAACTCTGAGGACATCAATGCGTTTCTTAGAATCTAAAGAGGCGGTTTACCAAGCACGGACTTAGAAGCATTAGTGGGCCTAGAGGTATTCCGATTCTTAGGATTCCTTAAGCGAGACAAGATAGCTCTAGCAACACATTTGTCATGACAATCGAAAGCATACTTTTACGACAAATAACACAAGAAGCATCGATGAATATCAAAAGTACTTAAAGGTTTAGCATTCGTTACAACACTTTTTCCATTACATTTGTCGAGACGCAATATCTAAAGTGGGTGCAACTTGAGTCTTATTCAAAGTCCTAGGGTGTTCTTCTACTTGACATTCTTTATTGATCTTTTCTTAGGTCGCAACTTCCTATTCTTCCTTGTATTGCTCTAGGTGTGAAGTGCGGACGTTTGGAAAAGAGGCAACTATTCTGTTTGATGAGGGAAGCACATTAGTATCTTGTGTTTTGTCGGTAGGCAATTCGGGTTCACGTTTGCTAAGTGTTACGGTGCAATTCTCTTAATGATGCTAGGTGAACTTGTTCATACTTTCCTAACATCTCCTTAACTTAATGATAGTGTGCACCAAATCTTGATTTTCGAGCGAAGATTTCTAAGAAAATTCATGACTTCTTTAGTGTGTGCAAGATAATGATCAAGTTCGTTTGATGCTTCATTACGAGTCTGTTTGAGTAAATCAAATATGACACCATATTCCTTTTAACTTTTGCAAGTTCTTGTTCATATTTTGAGATTTGACATTTCAAAGACACGTTTTGATCATCCAGTTGCTCAATTTTAGGATTAAAAGTTTTTGATTGCAAGCGGTGGATTTTGTTTTGCAAAGCAAGTTCACGATTTTGACAATCTTTTGACACCATTGAAGGCGACGTTTTGAATTTGAAAGTTCGTTTAACAATCGTTCATTTTCAACTTTTAAAGACTCGATCGATGCACATTATCAATATTCTCAACAATATCAACATAATCAAAAGAATCGGCAGAGATATGATCGGATGCATATGCAGCAGTTGTAATAAAACAAGATTATTGATATCGGACGGATAACATCTTCCAAGAGTCGATCAACATCTTTTCTCAACAATTTCTTTTTACGTTTAGTATTTGAAATCGATGTTTCGTTTTCTCAAAACTGTTTTCATGAGACCAAGTTCCTTGTGAAAATCCCTTTCCCAATATAGTGCACAAGTTTTCAAATTTTTGACATGGGGTAAAATTCTTTTCTGAAGAATATCTCTTTGTTCTCGCGCCATTGGCGATTGAAAATGTTCAACTTTTATTTCGAGAATGAAATTCAATCTCACGTTCCAAAATTTTGAGGTCGATAAGAAAGTGTCAAAATATTTGATAACGCGACAACTTTCGCTTTTGTTTTAACTTCACTAAGTGAAGGTAAAGGACCATTAATTTGTGCACCATTGTGTTTGGGACTAACTTGAGCGGTGTGATAACCAAAGGTTTGTTAGAAGTATCTTGTTGTGTGACAAAAGTTACGACTTTTGAATAGTTAAATGGTTTGTTATAAACGACATTTTCCATTTTGACCGACTCGTCATCGCATCTAATTCCTCCATGCGATTATATTCAACAACAATCATAATTGAATCATCAATTCTATGTTCTGCTTTGTAAACTTGAGATTTGGTTTGAATGCTTTGTTTGAAAACTTAGGTTTGTGTCGGCAAGAATTGGTCCATATCCATTTGGATTTGGTTTAAAAGTAAACTTTTGAATAGTTGTGATTGACTCACCATGTTTATAAACAACATTTGAAACTCTTTGATTTTGTGTTGTAAGTCGACAATTTCTTCAAGATAGTTATCTATTCGTTTCGTGGAATGCTTTTTGTACTCGAGAACTGTTTTGACAAGTTAACAACTCGACCTTGGCTTTTGAGTTTCAAAGTAAGGCGTTAATTTGTTGTTTATGTTCATGTTTGAGTTGTTCTATTTGAGACAACAAAGCATTCTTGGATGCGGCTAGATCACGTATCTGTCGTTCTAATGATTTTTCGTTTTGATGAGATTTAGCAAAGCGACTTCAAAACCTTGTTCACGTTTTCTTGAGTTTTAAAACGTTGATTTGTCTAATTAAGCATTCATTATCCCTAATTAACAGTGCATTTTTATCTTTTAATTGCTTGCAAATTTCCAAACGAGATTCTTGGTCTTTAATTAAGGTCAGGAGCTCAATTTCTCTATTAGACAAAAGCTCATCTTGTTCAACGTGAGTCTCAACATGATCATTATTTAGATCCTCAAATATAACCACGGAGTCAACTTGATTATCAATATTAACCATAAGGTTATCTTGATCGTCAAATATAACTACGGGATCTATTTGATAATCATCGGAATGAGATGTGGATGGCTCATGTTGAACATTCTGATCCTTGTCGGATGGAGAAATTGGCGGAGATATCGATCGATGATGAGTATATTTTGTTCGGTACACGAGACAAGCCATCGGTGTCATACATTGGGCTGTGTCACTCATGTGTAGAGCTTGCATTTGTGCCATCAACATCACTGCTTGCATTAGCCTGCAAGTCCTCCATATCATCATCGAATCGCATCCGCCATAAAGCTCATTCCTTGTTGGTAAGAGTTCCACCACTTCATCCTTGAGAGCCAAGAGCAAAGCCTCTTTGTGATAAGCACCGCCTCTTGTCCTCGGCTTAGGACATGCATTAGCGGTGACCCTTCTCATTGCGGTTATAACAACGAAGACCATTAACCCCATTTCGAGCATTCCCTGTTCAACCACTTGAGCCCTTTGTTGTTGCGGAGCACCCATGTTATTCCTTCCAATAGCATTAAACCCTTGACCACCTCCCATCGGCGACCATAACCACGATTACGAACTTCAACGCGTCCATTGTTCACAATGACTTGATTCCTTGTGTTTGATGAGGAGCGAATGCGATTGTTGGATTTGTTTGTATACCGGCCGAAGGCTTTGGCAATCATGACAAATCCTTGCTGCAATTCATCGAAAGCATCGGAGTCCTCATCAGCTTCACTGTAAAGTGCTTGAGTATTGTTGTTGTTGTATGGAACCAATTGAGTTTGTTGTTGTGACGGATCATATGGTGTGACGGTTGCAGTTGGTTGAGGAGCAGTTTGAGGAGCTGTTTGAGGAGGAAAACTAGTTTGAGCCCATAAAGCAAGTTGTTGATTGTCCGGAATTGACCGTGAAGCCGGAGTCCACGGATAGTCCTTTCCTTGTCAACTTCTTTTTGGTGAGGCTTGGATAGTCGTACAACAATCCGTATGTAGCATGATGAAGATTCTTAGCTTGACGGAGAAAATGACATACTTCTCCCATTCGGACCAAGACTACTTAGGAACTTAGTGTTGACAACAATTCTTGGCATGATGATGTTGTGTTTGTCCAAATCATTAATGATGTCGAAAAGCGATGATGATATGACTCTAATGTCTCTCTGGTTCAATCATGAAGTGTTCATAAGCCAAATAGATTTTGGATTCCATGTCTTCTTGATTGAGTGTTGTGCCTTCCATAAGAAGATGAATATGTTCCGCATTGCTTTTGCGATCTTTTGAGCATCAACACTTGAAGGATTGGATTTGGTAATCCTAAAAGGATGTATTGCATTGCTAGTTCATCGGCTTCAAAGTGTAGAAGTTCATCTCTAGTGAGTTGCGAGATAGTTGCAATGTTGGTGAGACATCTCTTGGTGGATTGGCATCTGGATCTGCGGGTGTGACAATAGTAGGCATCTGAAATGGACCTTCCATAATGACCTTCTTTAAGAACTTTCCATGTGGCTTCTTTAGATCACAAAACCTAAAGAACCTTATCACCCATTGATCATAATTTCCGGGAGTGAGCATTGGAGGTCTATCAAGTGAGCCAGCTTCATGAATTGATTGTTGGCTACTTAAGGCTTCACACATCTTGCCAAACCATGTTGGTTCCTTCATAGTACTCCTGGATGGATGTTGATTGTAGAAGTTTGTGTAAGGTTGTACTTGAAGACTAGGTGGTGGTTGAACCATTTGTGGTTGTGGAATTGCTCCAAGTTGTGGAGTATGTTGTTGATTAAATTGTTGTTGATAAATTTGTTGCATTTGATTAAATTGTTGATGTTGTGGACTTAGTTGTTGTTGTTGTTGATTATAAGTGTAAGGAAAATAGCTAGAGTATGGTGGTTGTGACATGTTGAAAACTTGTGTTGTTAAATGGATCTTTGTAGTCGAATGAACCGTTGTTGATGAAGTATCCTTAGGCGTAGAAATCACGTAAAGGCAAAGTAACACTTATGCGTAAAACACCAAACTTACGGCGTAATGACAATAGTTCTGGCGTGGGATTAGCTTCTGCGTAAGAAATGAGAAAACACTAAAGTTATGCGTAAATAGAAAGTTAGGCGTAGAAAACTTAGGCGTAGGATTAGCTTATCGTAAGGCGAGCTTAGGCGTAAGATAAATCTTATGCGTAATGAGTTTTCGCGTAAGTTTAAGCTTATGCGTAAGATTAGGGTTTTGCCCAAAGATCTTTTACACTATCACGGTGCAAAGGATATCCAAAGTCGAAGTGTTTTCGGGCTTATCCAAGCAAGAAAAACCTTGAGTAAATCCTGAAAACTAAAGATCGAACCAAGGAAAAGTTAAGCGTAAGATTAGGGTTTTCTTACGCGTGAAACTTAACCAAAATGATTTACGCTTGTGATGTTTCTAAACCAGTTTTTGTGATGAAATAGCTTCAATATCACAAAATAACACAAAAGTGTGAAACTTGATGATCAAAGCTTCTAAACACCTTATGCGTAGAAATAAACCACTTAAAACCAAGCTTAAAACAATGATCCACACGTAAAGTTTGAAACTTTTGCCAAAAGCAGATATTTTAACACTTAAAAGCGTTGAAAGTACAAGAATCTTGGATTGAAAAGTGTAAAAATAATTTTTAAGCGTGACAAAGTTTGAACCGTTTCTGGCGTAAGACCAAAAAACTTCAAAACAAAACCGATTCACCCAACTATTTGGCGAATGATACCATTGTTAGGTCACCATATTAGTAACACAAGCATCAATATAAGAAAGAGATAAGAAGAGATCGGATGAACAATACACACTTATACATGTATGAGTATAAGAAATGTTATGCGTAATAGTAAAGAGTAAATTGAACAACCAACCCTCAAGTGAGGGTATTACAAAGGTATTTATAGGAGAGGAGCTAGGGCAACACTCCTAGTCACCTTCCTTTCCTTATTGGACTTGGGCCAAGGCTTATGGGCCTTTACATAAGCCTTAGCTTAATAACAAACATAAAGGCCATATTAAGCTAACTATTACATATGAATCACTAACACTTGAATTATAGTTTAGGAGTGATTCCAACGGGCTCTTTGTAAAGGGGTGATTCGAGTTCGTGGAGTAGATGAGGTAGTTTTCAAGTGGTGCGTCTTTGGAAAGTTGGTTTGTAAATGGAATTTGAGGTCATTAGAATAAAAAATAGAGTGCGTGAATTACATAGCAGCAACGCGATTACCACAGTCTGTGCGGTGGAATAACAAGAAGACAAGAAGCACACAACATCTATATATGTGATCAATAGTATAGTGAGTACATGTGTCATGTTTTTATTTGTGTGTATCCTTTGTTGAAACTTGCATCTCCTATTAAGATCTTCGTAGTGAAGGATCATGCAGCGTTATCTGATCTCACTTCGGTTATTGAGATGGTGGAGTTAGATTTTTTATAGAAACTAATATACCAACTCCATATACCATACAAAATATTCAAGAATTTATATCTTTAGATATTTGTACTTACTGCCATGTGAGTTACCAAGCTCTAACAAAAATTCCAACAACTTATCCTACATAGGTAGGTGAGGAAAGTTTTGATGTGTTTATATACAAGAAAATCAATTATTTTGACCAACTGTTACAAATATTGTGTCCATCTTTTCTACGGAAAACGTCTAACACTTTAAATGCGTGAATATAGACACCATATCGCAACATTTAAGGCTATTTTTTATTATCTTTATGGATGGAAAACGTCTAACACTTTCATAGGAAAATATCGACACCATATGCGCGACATTTAAAGCTATTTTTTATTCTATTTTATAGATAACTAGCTAAAAGACCCGTGAAATTCACGGGTATTTTAAAGAAAAAAAAAGTAGAAAATGAATTATATAATATGAAATGAGCCGTTAGAAAGACACATACATATAAGACACTTAGAACAAACGAAACATAAATGTAATTAAACAAATAGTCAAATAAGGAAAAAATAACTTAAATATATGTAATCAAACAAATAGTCGGATAAGGAAAAAATAACTTAAAGCGCATTAGCAATTATTGGTGTTTTCTTGTGTTTTTTGAACTTCTATTTGTCGCGAAAATGTGAAGGAATGTTGATTCACTTGCGATGACTTGAGCAGATCTTTGATAACAATATGTACATGATGTTCTTTAACAAATGTATGTTGAATTTAGAAAACCTATGAATAAAGTCATGTTTAACAATTTATGAGAAGCAAATTGATCACATCACCAATGATTTTATCAAACTAAGACATATGGTTCTTGGATGTATAGTAGATTACTATACTCCGTTTTATCATATATTTGATCCATGGCAGATCAGAATGATTTTATTTCTGTTGGTGTTTTCATCAAACTAATAAGTCCTTGTAAGATGTAAATCTTATAACAAACACAATATATAAAGTTATAATTTATATACATATATGATTAATCAGTTTAATGAACTTTCTTAAGTTGTACTAGCTAATCTTGTTTGCTTCATTTCATAAAATCAGTTTATTAAACTTTCTTTGATTCTTTTGTAAAATAGAGTATCATTTTTTCCTGAGAAGGTACAAGTTCATAAATTATGAGGTAGCTAGAACTCGGCCTATGGATCTACATCAATCACAAGCCAATAAAGGAGCTACATAACAACCTTGTACTCCTTTTTTGTATGACAAATTTAAGCATTTACAACTTTAGATATTTGACCTTACTGCTATGTGGCTTGCCAACCGTTCCAATAGCTTATCCTACATGGGTAAGGGAGCAAACATGGAATGTGTTTATAACTAAAAATGTGACAGCATATGAAAATTTGCTTTCAAATGTTACAAAAGTGGGTGTGTCTTGGTTGCCTCAAAAACGTTGAACACTTTCGATTAATTACAGCAGACTCATGGCGACATTTAAAGTATTTTTTAAATGTGCTATCAAATTGGTTTATGTTATATTTTATCTTTGGGCTGAAAATGGTAAGCGAAATTAGAGATTAAGAATATATCATAGTCGCGTATATCCGTCTGAATCGGGTCAAGCACAAACCAATAAAGGAACTACATAACAACCTTTTACTCTTTTTGTATGGACATATTTAAGCATTAACAACTTTAGATATTGACCTTCTTGATATGGTGGCCAACCTATAGTGTATCCCACATGGGTAGTGGAGCTAACTTATTATGTGTTTATAAGTAAGAATGTGAAGGCTTATAACAATTTACTTTTGTGTCTTTATTGTATTGTGTTAGCCTCGCTTTTTCTAAAGATAACGTCACTTACGTGAATTGGACTAGACGCGTAGTATACTTTGCCCTTAGGGACTAGTATCGTTTAAGTGGCAAAGATAGGGCCTATATATACCCCTCATGACTCTCCATGAGGGGTGAGGTGAATCATTAGGTTATTTGTATTGTGTATGTTTTTTAATAATACCTTGTGTTTTCTCCTCCCTCTCTCTACTTTCTCTCACTAAAAAGGATGAAGATCTTCATCTTCTTCCACCAACCTAGACCTCCCAAACCACATAAATCTTATAGTTTTTCGGTCCTAACAATTGGTATAATGAGCCAAGGTTACTTTTGATGATTTATGTTGGTTTTAGATACATGTTTCAAGCTGTTTTGTGCTATTTTTGTGGGTCGGAAATTTTTTTTCTTCGTATATATGGGTCACCAGCTTAAACAAATATTTGAGTATCCTTGTTTTGGTCAAAAAGTCCTTGTCTTTCATGTTTTACAATATCTATTTTGTGTCTTTATTGGTCCAAGATGTTTTGGTATCATCTTTTACGTGACTTTTTATACCAGCTGTGAAAAAAGTGGTCAAATTGATTCTTTATGGTCTTATAATTGACGGAGTTCAAGAACACCTTTTTATCTTTGTTTACGGGTTTTCATGAAGCGGACAGTTATTGGTCGGAAAACTCGCGGAAAAAAGTCGAAGGGTGAAACCACAAACTTACATAAGAAGAATCTACGGTGGAGTTCTGGCGTGGCTATGAAGTTCTGGCGTGAAAGCGTTCTGCGTATCGTTCACGCTTAAGCCTTGGCTTACGCCTGTAGCCTCACGCATATGTTTGCAGCGTATCTTCACGCATAAGCATAACGTTACAGCGTAAAGGCTACGCATAATGACCAAAGCTGTTTTCACGCTTAAGGATTTGAAAAGAAAAAAGGTTACGCGTAAACATGACCACGACCACAAACATACCGTATACCATTTACCAAAACTCATTTCGACCTCAGCCATAACATCATCAATCCGAAAAACCAAAACCAACTTATCCTACATCTAGACTCACTTCAAAGTACCCTCACTATCACTCCCCATCTCTCATTCATATCCAAGACTCAATCGAAATAACAAGAAAGATCTCAAATTAGTTTCATTTTTTGCAATCTTTTATAGATTGTTTTAATTGAAACAATCATCATCACTGATCCGTGTTGAAGCTTTGCTTCGTTACTATACGAATAAAGGATAAGAGATAATAACAATCTTGTTATTCCCCACCTTGTTTAGTTCATGACATCAACGAAAATACAAAGCGTGAACCTACGAGATTCTCCAAAGAATCATCTTGATTCGAATTGAATAAATATGTCATCAAGTTCTTGTGTTTGTTGATTCGGTTTGGTATGTGGGATGTGTTTGATGATGAGATAAATCTAATATGAATGGGTATGTGAAGAGTGATTGTTGATATCAATTTGTTGGTGAGATGTGATTTGGATGTGTTGACTGTTTTGGTGAGAGGAAAAGATAAGTGGTAGGCGTATGTTTATCTGTGAAGTGTGTTAGGTTTAGGTCAAATGAGAATATTTGCCTTATATCTTAACCGGTTATAAAAACGTGAGTATTGGACGTGGCCTTCACAATTCATATTTTGGGCTGATGGATTGATATTACTAGTGTGGGCTTTGTGTTCATATCATGGACTGGGCTAATGGTAGGAGTTCGTTGAGCTACTGATTTCACACATGAATATCTTCAATTTAGTCATCCAGATTTTTTTTGTGGTATAAAAACTTTGGATACAAATTGTTGATATAAATTGATTGGTATTTTGGTATGGTATATTTTTCACGGAGGGATACATTATTCACGGCTTGCGCGAAATTTGAAAAATGACTAGGGATTTTGTACGGTATTATTGATGCGGAATTGAAGTGACGTTTCACGGTTGGACTTCTTTATCTTTGAGACGATGGTTGGTTGGATGCATGTCTCAAGATAACTTGTTGGAGCACATTATGAAATTTGAAAATCTGGTTATAAGCTGGTAAGGAGTTACGTTGTAGTGCTCGCGGTGTGTAACCATCACTTTAAGGAGTTACGTTGTTGTGCTCGATTGTCGCGCATGATTGTGGATTGTTCAAAAATTTAGAACAAGCGATGTAAGTCGCAAAGTTGGAATGGTTACTTCTTTTTCAAGTTAGTCGTATCGGGTTATCTCCATATGTGGTCATTACTATTAATGGGGTGAATTCAAAGGAGGTTCGATAAAAGGTTGGTTTGAGAGGCGTATATTGAGGTATTTTGCGACATATTCTCCGCGAATTTGATCAAGCTATGATGTTTGAAAATTGCATCAAGAAGGTGTCGACATGTATGTAACATTATGATGATTAGATGGCTCGCAACCATCGGGAGGAGAAGTTGGTATTTCATCTTAGTGTTTGGATTACGAAGGGATTTTGCTTAAGGCGAAGAAGGAGAAGTAGTGTGGTGTACATCGGGGTTTTACCAACTTGGATGCAATACCAAGTGAGTTATGTTGTTATGATGTTCCCGAGCGACAACCATTGTGCTTCAGAGTTTACTTTCTCCATTGCGTGTTGGAAGAGTGTTGTCGGTTGGGAGGGAGCATAGAAAGAAAAAGGCTCACTAGTTAGGAGGGGTAATAACCTAACTAGACCGTTCTGATTGAGTTCGAGCTACAAGAAGATCATTTGCCAAGGTCATCGAAGGGAGAACTTCAAGTTTGCCTCGATATCTAGACTACTGAGACTCGCACTTCAAGAAAGTCAACATTGTTCATTACTATTGTAATTTACTTTGTTTTGTATTTATAGGTCTCATTGTAACCATTCACGTGTGGCGCTATCTTGGAGAGAGATTGTTAGCCTCGCTTTTCTAAAGATAACGTCACTTACGTGAATGGACTAACGCGTAGTATACTTTGCCCTTATGGACTAGTATCGTTTAAGTGGCAAAGATAGGGCCTATATATACCCCTCATGACTCTCCATGAGGGGTGAGGTGAATCATTAGGTTATTTGTATTGTGTGTGTTTCTTAATAATACCTTGTGTTTTCTCCTCCCTCTCTCTACTTTCTCTCACTAAAAAGGATGAAGATCTTCATCTTCTTCCACCAACCTAGACCTCCCAAACCACATAAATCTTATAGTTTTTCGGTCCTAACATATTGTATACATCAAACACCCTCGATACATTCAAGCATCCTTTTGGGCAACATTAAGGCAATTTATTTTTTCATCTTGATGGTTAATTATTTATTTTATTTTGTTTTCTTTGTAAATTATGTGAGTATGACTAATGATATATCATACATAGCAATCATGAATAAAGTTTTCTTTAACTTTTAGCATCTTTGTTGCGATTTGGTGGTTGTAATGTAGCCGTGTTGGAAGGCTAGTTTGTAAAGGGTGGTTCAGTTGGGTGAGTGGTCACGTGGTCGTGTTGGGCATACATTTGTAAATGTTGGTTCAAGGTCGGGTAGTGGTCATGTGGCCGTGTTTGAAGGTTGGTTTGTAAAGGTGGTCCGAGGTAGTGTAGTGGTCGGTGGTTTGTAAAGGATGGTTCGGTCACGCAGATAGTCGCGTTTGTGGTCCTGTTGGAAAGTTGTTTGTAAAGGATGGGTTAATGCTAGTGAGCCAGTGGTCGTGGAGATGAAAGAGTGAATTGATCGAATCACCCGAGATAAGTTCAAAAATTCGCATTCGGCAATTGGTACAATGCCCAAATAACATCTGATTGTTGGTGTGTAAAGATAAGACGATATCAATTGATTTTCTTCCATTGATAAGTCATAACTTCTGCTTGTTTTATCTAACCAGACATGCGCCATGCCATGGACGCATAGTTCATTTCATTTCTCAGTAGAAGTATAAAAATGTGCTATCAAATTGAATTCCATTATACACCTTGTACGATTTGTTGTATGCATGTCATATATAAGCATTTACAATTTTAGATACATGTAAGTAGTTTCTGCTTTGTGAGTTACCAACCTCTAAAAAACGTCCCAACAGGTTATCCCACATGGGTAGGGGATTAAACTTGTGAAATGTTTATAACTAATAATTTAAAGGCTTATGACACTTTACTTTCAAATATTATCAGAACGGGTTTGTCTTGGCTCAAATACAAACCCATTTGGGCGACATTTAAGGTAACTTTTTTGTTATCTTAATGGTCGATTATTTATTTTATTTTGTTTTCTTTGTATATGTTATGTGGGTATGAATAATAATATCATACATTGCCATCATGAATCAAATTTTTCTTTAACTTTTAACCATCTGTGTTGCATGTAGCCGTGTTAAAAGGCTAGTTTGTGAAGGGTGGTTCGAGGTCGGGTAGTGGTCACGTTGTCGTGTTTGAAGGCTGGTTTGTAAATAGTGGTTCGAGGTAGGGTAGTGGCCATGTGGTCTTGTTTGAAAGTTGGTTTGTAAAAGGTGGTCTTAGCTAGTGTAGTGTTCAGGTGGTTTGTAAAGGATGGTTCGAGGTCACAAAATGGTCATGTTTGTGGTCGTGTTGGAAATTTAGTTATAAAGGACGGTTTAAGGCCGATGGTCATGTGTTCATGTTAGTAGGTTGTTTGAAAGGATGGTTCAAGGTAACGCGATGTTCATGTGGTCTTGTTGGAAGGCTCTTTGTAAAGGTAGAGCATTAAGTATTGAAGTATGTAAAAAAAATTAATTTGTGTATCATGTTGGTACAACATTTTTTTATAAATATACCTCACTTATTGTCTCACTCTAGTGTGTATTAATTAAACACTAGAGGAAATATACCTCACTTATTATCTTGGACCCCATAAAGACAAAGTAAACAGAACCTAGGAACAACAAACCGAACTAAAAAATGTGAAACACAAAACAACAAGAAGTATCATCACCATGACCATCTTGCGTCTTCGAATATGTCAAACATGTAACAAACAAAACCGTACGGGATGTCAAATCCCTATCCATTAAAGTACTTTCAGGTTTCTGGCACTCCGTAAGTTGCTCGAGTAGCAACAACGCAATTACAACATGAATGCGGCGGTAGAATAACAAGAAGCATACAACTATATATGTTATCAATAGTGTAGCGAGTACATGTGTCATGTTTTTTCTATGTGTGTATCCACAGTTGGAACTTGCATATCCTAGTGAAGGATCAAGTACACGGTAATTTCTTTATAGAAACTAACACACCAACTCCACCTGTAGTACGTAACAATCATGTACTCTTCTTTGTATGAGATACCAAGCTATAACATAAGTTCCAATAGCTTATCCCACATAGGTAGGTCAATAAACTTTTGATATGTTTATAAATAAGAATAGGAATAGGATTTGCGTAGGAAAATGTTGAAAATTTTCTCTCTAATAAAATGAACTCTAGAAGTGCGATATTTAAAGGCAATTTTTTGAGCCATTTGAAAAACCTTGAGGTAAACAAGACAAGTATTTAAAAGTTTTATTTTGGACTTGAGATAGAAAACCATATTTTCCTTCAAAGACGACTAGTTAAAGATTGGAAACATAACTTCATAGAAGGGATGATTGAGAGAGCGAATCGATCACATCATTAAAGAGAACTTCAAAGGTTGGGGACTGAAAATCGGCGCAAGTCCGAAAAATATATTTTACATGTAAAGATGATGGAATGAAGTTATTATATTTAACTAAGACATGCTATCATAACTGATTTTCTTCTATTATTTGATCCATGGCAGATCGAACTAGTTTTATAGGTCCATATGAATTTATAACTTTTTGATGTTCTCATCTAAGTAAAATCAGTTTATTAAACTTTTCTTGATTCTTTTGTAAAATAGAGTATCATTTTTCCTGAGAAGGTACAAGTTCATAAATGATGATCAGGTACTAGAGCTCGGCCTATGGCTCTACATCAATCACAAGCCAATAAAGGAGCTACATAACAACCTTGTACTCCTTTTTTGTATGACATATTTAAGCATTTACAACTTAGATATTTGACCTTACTGCTATGTGGCTTGCCAACCGTTCCAATAGCTTATCCTACATGGGTAGGGGAGCAAACATGGAATGTGTTTATAACTAAAAATGTGACGGCATATGACAATTTGCTTTCAAATATTACAAAAGTGGGTGTCTCTTGGTTGCCTGGAAAACGTTGAACACTTTCTGGTTAATTCTAACAGACTCACTTGAGCGACATTTAAAGTATTTTTTAAATGTGCTATCAAATTGGATTATGTTATATTTTTATCTTTGGAAACTGAAAATGGTAAGCAAAATTAGAGATTAAGAATATACCATAGTCGCGTATATCCGTCTGTCGGATTGAGCACAAGCCGATAAAGGAACTACATAACAACCTTGTACTCCTTTTTTGTATGACATATTTAAGCATTAACAACTTTAGATATTTGACCTTACTGCTATATGGCTTGCCAACCTATAGTTTATCCCACATAGGTAGTGGAGCAAACTTATTATGTGTTTATAAGTAAGAATGTGAAGTCTTATAACAGTTTACTTTTGTGTTTTTATGGTATTGAATACATCAAACACCCTCGATACATTCAAGCATCCATTTGGGCGACATTGAGGCAATTTATTTTTCATCTCGATGGTTAATTGTTAATTTTATTTTGTTTTCTTTGTAAATTATGTGAATATGAATAATGATATCATATATAGTAATCATGAATCAAGTTTTTCTTTAAATTTTAGCTTCTTTGTGGCAGATTTGGTAGTTGTAATGCAGCCGTGTTGGAAGGCTAGTTTGTAAAGGGTGGTTCGAGGTCGGGTAGTGGTCACGTGGTCGTGTTGGAAAGCCAGTTTGTACGTAGTGGTTCGAGGTCGGGTAGTGGTCACGTGGTTTGTAATGGATGGTTCAAGGTCACGCAATGGTCACGTTTGTGGTCCTGTTGGAAAGTTGTTTGTAAAGGATTGGTTAAGGCTGGTGAGCCAGTGGTCGTGTTGGATAGTTGGAGGAGGTCATGGGTGTCCCAATTTTAGTTGCGGAAGAATACAACAATGTGGTGAAAAGATTGTTAAGTGTTTTAGTGTTGTGCTTTTGAAAGATTTGGAGGTTAACAAGACCGGCCTTCAGATGTTTGGCTTTAAAGTTGAGTTAGAGAACCGTCATTTCTTTCGTAAGGGTGAAGTTGGAGATTGGTAAAATCACTTGATCGAGGAGATGAAAGAGTGAATTGACCAAATCACCCAAGATAAGTTCAAAAACTCACGTTCGGCAATCCATTGATAAGTCATAACTTCTGCCTGTTGTATCTAACCAGACATGTGCCATGGGCCATGGACGCATAGTCCATTTCATTTTGTTAGTAACATGATCCTAGTAGAAGTATAAAATTGTGCTATCAAATTGAATTATGTTATATTTTTATCCTTGGAAACTAAAAATTGTACGCGAAGTTGGAGATTAAGTATATACCAAGTACACGTTGTACTATTTGTTGTATACTTGTATAACATATACAAGCATTTACAATTGATTTTCCTCTAACAAAACTCCCAACAGGTGAAATGTTTATAACTAAGAATGTGAAGGGTTATGAGAATTTACTTTCATATAGTATTAGAATGGGTATCTTGGGTGTTTAGAAAATGTTGACCACTTTCTATATGGCCTCAATTTACCCGTTTGGGTAACATGTAAAGGTATTTTTTTTTTTATCAAAATGGGTATCTTTGTATATGTTATGTAGGTATGAATTGAATAATAATATCATACATTGCAACCATGAATAAAGTTTGTCTTTAACCTTTAACCATCTGTTGTGCAGATTTGGTAGTTGTAATGTGGTCATGTTGGAAGGCTAGTTTTTAAAGCTTGGTTTGAGGTCGGGTAGTGGTCATGTGGTCGTGTTGGAAAGCCGGTCTGTAAATAGTGGTTCGAGGTCGAGTAGTGGTCATGTGGTCGTGTTTGAAGGCTGGTTTGTAAAAGGTAATCTGTGGTAGTGTAGTGTTCAGGTGGTTTGTAATTTTGTATAGGATGGTTCGATGTCACTAAATGGTCATGTTTGTGGTCGTGTTGGAAAGTTGTTTGTAAAGGATGGGTTAAGGCCAGTGAGTCGGTGGTCATGTTAGAAGGTTGTTTGTAAAGGATGGTTCAAGGCAAGGCGATGTTCATGTGGTCGTGTTGGAAGGCTCTTTGTAAATGGGTGATTCGAGTCCGTGGAGTAGATGAGGTAGTTTTCAAGTGGTCGTGCTGGAAAGTTGGTTTGTAAATGGTATTTTGAGGTCATTAGAATAAAGAGTAGAATGCGTGAATTACATAGACGATCCGTGTAGAGCATAAAGTATTGAAGTGTGCAAAAACATTTGATTTGTGTATCTTGTTGGTACAATATTTTTCTAAATTGTTACTAAAGGGATATTTTTCATAAATTTTGAAAACATGTAAGCACAAACTTATGTGCTTTGTATTAACGACGTATCATTCAATAACTACTGAATAACAAGAGCTTTATAAGTGTTCATCGAGTGTTTTGAATTAAGCTTCATCAAAGAAAAATAAGTTATGTTGAACTAGTAGTTGTCTCAGTTATTGTCTTGGACCCCATAAAGACAAGTAAGCAGAACCGAGGAGCAAAAAACCGAACTAAAAAATGTGAACAACAAAACGGAAACAAGTATCATCACCATGATCATCTTGCATTTTTGAATATGTTAAACACATAAAAAACATATCTGTACAAGATGTCAAATCCTTGTCTTTTAAAGTACTTTCGGCACTCTGTGTCATGTTTTTTATTTGTGTGTATCCACTATTGAAACTTGCATCTCCTACTAAGACCTTCATGCATATGTTAATACCAACTCCTCCATATACCATGCAACATATTCAAGCATTTATATCTTTTGATATTTGTACGTACTGCTTTGTGAGTTACCAAGCTCCAACAAAAGTTTTAACAACTTATCCCACATAGGTAGGTGAGGAAAGTTTTGATGTGTTTATATACAAGAATATCAATTCTTTTGACAAGTTTCTTTAACTGTTACAAATATGGTGTCCATCTTTTCTACGGAAGACGTCTAACACTTTCGTAAGTGAAAATGGAGACCATTTGTGCGACATTTAAGGCTATTTTTGTGAAAATTGACACCATATACTTTATTATCTTCATGGATAGCTATTCCATTTTATAGATAATGTATATGAAGGCCATTCAATTTTTTTTTAACTTTTATCATATTATTTAACCCATTTATTGAAATGAAATTATAGGTCGTTCAACTATATGTTTTTTTTCGTTTACACCAATTCCGGACAAATTTATGTCCGAAAACTATAAAATTAAACACCAAACTAACTCTAACTTATACAAGCAAGTCGAATGATAAGTTTGATGTGAAATACCGATTAACCATTATTTTAAATATGAATTTATATTATTGAAAGTAGTTACATATTGGTTTTCACAACACATAATCAAACACACATATATGGGTCGAATGAAATGAGTTTTAGAGAGAAAGTGGAAGAGAGTTGGGAACTTTAGTGAGACAAAGAAAAATGTATTATGAAAGCTCCAACCCTTTGCCTTGCTAGGCAAAGGGTATTTATAGTTCATACATGACACGCCTCCTACGGGTGTGGATCGGGCATACTGATGGGTAAAGACCGTCCGTCCTCCACGGTGTTACTTAATAAATTACTTACTAACACTAAATGACTACGACTACGAGCTTTCAAACGAATACATATACTTGAGGTGACCGACTCTTTAACTACCGGATTTTCTAAATCCTAACAATCTCCCCCTAAGGGAGGTCACCTCAATTACATCAATTACAAACAGATATTACATTTTGGTGTTCTTGGATTCTTGATTAAATTCTTTGCTCTGTAGCCCGTAGTCTTTGATTCTTCATGTTTCGCATGTTTTGTTATTTCAAGTGGAGGTCTTTAACTGATCCACGTGATGGTGAGATTCTTTGAGCCAGCTTTGAGATCATCAGCCACAACAAATCTCTGACTCATCCTTTGTTGTATCGCCATTATGTGAAGTTGTGACTTTTGGACCGACATGCTCACATTTTGGATCATGATATCTTCTCATCAGAGTAGCGGAAGCTTTGTTGATTCATGATATTTGCAGCAGCGTAGCAGAAGCATGGATTGAAAATATCAGAGCCAGTTGATGAAGATATGCACTTATCATGATTTCTTTAGAAGTGAATGTGATGTGTGAGCATGCGGTTATGGATTGACTCCTCAATTCTGATCAGCTGCAACCGTCGGGTGTCCCTGCAAACAACAGTTAGCAATAAAGCGCACGAAGGTGTCTTTGATCACTTTCGTTGAATGGGGTTACAAGAACCACGGTTCCCGTTGATCGATACAAGTCTTGCTGTGATCGGTAGAATTCGAAGAACCTCCTTGACGGGGTTTCGCGACTAATCAAGCCGTTCTCAAACGGAACGTCTCAAAGAAGACAACACGGAGTGAGTGAACCAATAATTGAGATTCACCGATTGATGAAAATGATTTGAAAAACAATCGTGTATTGCTTAATAGAAAGTGTTTTGCAATACAACGAAGGTTTTATGGAAAATCAATTATCAATCATAAATACCCTTTAATTTTGAAAACTTAATACACGATCGATGTGCTAGAAAAGAGTTGTTGAGCACAACGACCGGTTTTTCAAAGGTATCCGTCAATCCATTTCCTGGACCAAGGTTGATTCAAGAGTGAATCGCCCCATCGTTTCTATCCAGTTGTCACAAGTTTGATCTTTCGAGAAGATCTCACATGTCACCCACCAAGAGCTTGTTTGATGTTGGCTCTAGAAGGATTTCCATCTTCATCGTGAATATTTGACATATCACTCGGATGTTCTGGCAATACCACAAGGATAATGCGTAGGACTCTCAAAATATATTCTTACATTCCACATTGTGTGAAACTGTAAGTCTTCATTAATTGTGTCCTAATGAGATTTATTGATGATCTCTTGGCTCTAGACTCAATAGTGCATATTTGGTTTCCTATCGGAGACTAGGAGAGGGTCTCCTTCTTCAATATCAACAATCTCTAAGAGAAAGTCGATAGATTATGTAGGTTCCCGTGAGAATGAAACAAGTCCTTTTAAGAGGAACTTGAGTAGCTTGGGAAGTTTAGTGCGGTGCGTCCTTTGGGTCCATGACGTCTTGTCTTCAATACCGGTGTTACCTTGGTAACCACCAAGTAGCATATGAATTGAACCGGTTTACGCCCTAAGGTTGAATTAATGGAGGGCTATTTCTTTTCACCCTTTTCACATTCAATTCTTTTCATTCTTCAACCCTTGATGCTTACCGAGACTTCATTACTAGAACCTTGTTGGGTTTATTCAGTTCTAGCTCAATCTCGATCCGCACTCTTCCCATATTCTCATTTTCTCCCTTTTTTCATCATACCTAAGGACTTCTACACTATCTAGTGGATTGTCCCTAGGTAGATCCCTCCGGCTCTGGCGGGATCGTGGGAACGAATACCTAACCTAACCATCCTTATATCTCCATGCATAAAATAAATTGGTCGGTCTTTTGGTATTGTTCATTCCGCCTCGAAACCAATTGAAAACCATTTGAAAATCAATCAAGGTACTTGTGATATAAAATCAAAGCATTTTGTACCTTAATTGTTTTTGATATTTTAGAAATGCTCCCCCTCAACATGTGCTTCAAGTATTAGAAATTATTTTAGCACATGGAGGCAAGAGGACTTTTGAAATCTTAGATTGAGAATGAAAGATCCAATCTTTGATTAACATTTTCTAAAATGATCATCATCACTCCCGATCAAATCTAGTATTTTAAGTACTTTGGATAAAATATTTTGGGAAGGATGAGGTTTTCTTTTGATTGCTCCCCCACAATATGTGCATTGAGATTCGAAAGAGTTTTGCACATATTAGAGGGAACCTGCACTTTGAGATAAGTCAATCACGTTTTAATCCTTTTTGGTTTAAGATAATTTCTCCCCCTTAACATGTGCATGGAAAATTTAAAATCGTTTGGCACATGTAGGGAGGAGTGCTTGTTGTTATATTTCTAAAACCACTTATCGAATTATCAGTTTATATCCAATTTAAATCATAAATTCTCCCCCGATCGCAATTTTCAAACCCTTTGAGATTTGTGATCTCAATTGATTTAAATTATTTTTGAAAGCTTTTTAAGGAGAAGTGTGACCTGATTTTGAAAAACATTTAACTGATAAGGATCCGATTATGAAACTTTAAACTCCAATGATCAAACATGCTTAGGTATCTTATGAAAACACAGCATTAGCCTTGGTCTGGATCCAATTGTTTGAAAAACATTGTTCTTTTGATTATCCAAAAATAGACCTTGCTCGTTTACGTGCCAATTGTTTGAAAACTAACCTTTTTTTTTATTGAAATCATTCTCCCCCTCAATCAATGACCAAAGTTGTTGATTGAGTGATAGAGATTTTGACAAATGATACGTCCAGATGATTTTCAAAATTAAGGCCGAGCTATTTTCAAAGCAATTTAGTTTTCATTAGATGACAAATATTTTCAGAAGAATATTTAGAAGGAAAAATATTTGTGAGGAAACATTTGTCTTTTGGCGACAAATTTTCCTTATGAACTTTTGTTTTTAGAATCAGAGCATGAGGTTTCAAAATTAGATTAAGCATGGCTCTGTTCTTTCTTTTAAAAGCGGGTTCTTGCTGAAATGACAATAAACCTACATTTTCTCCATCTCAATTTTTTTAATGAAAATAAAATGTTTATTATTTCTATTCGAACTTCATCTAAAGACCCGTGCCATTTTTGAATGACGGATCAAAGTCCGTAGATGTTATCGAAACAGATAACATGATATGAAAAACAATATTTTGGACTTTTTCAAAATTTTTCGATTTTTATGGGTTTTGAAATTTTATATTTTCTATTTTCTTTTGTTGGTTTTATAATTTTGTATTTTGCTTTTGATAAAATATGTACAAAGAATAGATGAAGAAACACCTTTACTCCTCTTCTTCCTCACGAAGACGTTTGAGTGTCTCGGGTTGTAGGCTCTTCAAGCCAAGTCGTGGAAGGATAAACTCAAACCGTTCTCTAGGAAGAGCTTTAGTGAAGATGTCCGCCGGTGATATTCGGTCCTTACAAAGTATAGTTCAACCACACCTTTCTCCACTTGTTCCCTGATGAAGTGATGTCGAATGTCAATGTGCTTTGCTCTTGAGTGTTGAACATTGTTTTAGCAGAGAGCAATGGCACTTTTATTATCACAATACAGAGGAACTTTGTTGGATACAAAGCCATAGTCGATAATTGGGATCTCATCCATAAGATTTGAGCACAACAAGATGACATGGCTATGTATTCACCCTCTGTAGAGGATATAGATGTACTCATTTGTTTCTTTGAAGACCGACTTACTAACTTATCTCCCAAAACCGAGCACCTCTCGACGTACTTGACGTGTATCTTGACACCCGCATGGTCGCATCGCATATCTTTGTTAGTGACATATCGGTGTCCTTCGGATACCAAAGTCCCATGTTAATGGTTCCTTGGAGATACCGAAAGACCCGTTTAACCGCTTCAAGGTGCTTTTGGTAGGCTTAGCACGGTATCTAGCACACATGCATACAACGAACAGAATATCGGTCTCTTGGTGTGAGGTACATCGGGATCCAATCATACTTGATATTTCGTTTGATCAACCATGATCCCGAGTGGTCCTCATCCGGTTTTGTGCGCTCCACCATGGGAGTGTCACAGGTCACAAGAATCAAATCCAAATTTCTTTAAAATTTCATTTGCATATTTAGATTGATTAATAAAAATGCCTCCGGGACTTTGTGAAATTTGTAATCCCAAGAAAAATGACATTTGTCCCATCATAGACATTTGAAATTTGGAGCCCATCTCCTTTGAAAATCGGTCACATTCATTAGGGTCGGTCGAGGCAAAAATAATATCATCAACATAAATTTGAACGTGAATTAAGTGTTTGCCTGACTTTCTGGTGAACAATGTGGGATCAACTGCTCCTTTGTTGAATCCATTTGTCAAGAGAAACTTTGACAATGTATCATACCATGCCCTTGGAGCTTGCTTCAAACCGTAAAGGGCCTTCTTCAAGCGGTAGACATGGGTAGGATGCTCTGGATTCACAAAACCTTCGGGTTGACTGACGTAAACCACTTCTTTGAGATCTCCATTAAGAAAAGCAGTCTTTACATCCATCTGATAAACCACCATGTTCTTGCTAGCAGCATTAGCCAGGAAGATTCTGATAGCCTCAATTCGTGCAACCGGAGCAAATGATTCCTCAAAGTCAATACCCTCCTCTTGTCGGTATCCTTTAGCCACTAGCCTTGCCTTATTCTTCAGAACATCACCGTGCTCATCAAGCTTTACTTTGAAGATCCACTTGAGAGCAATAATCATAGCACAATCTGGAGCAGGTACTAATTCCCATACATCAAGACGATCAAACTCATGGATTTCTTCTTGCATAGCACTAAACCAGTTGTCCTCAGACATTGTTGTTTTGACATCTTTAGGTTCGATCTTTGATAATACAGAATTGAAGAAGCATAATAAGGCATCAGTAGCAATTTGTTTTCGAGTGGATACTGGGCGAGAAGGGTTCCCAATGATGTTGTTCGATGGATGATCATGTATCCATTTTTTGAGATGTTCATGTGGTTGATGATGAGGACCGATGTAGCGAGTTTGGATCCCCGATGAAGATGGTTCGGTGTTGGTTCGGGGCAAATATGTTTTCAAGCGGAGCATCTTTGGGGTAGCAAAGGGTTATCTCCATCATAATTAGCGACTACATTTCCATGATGTACATCGAAGATTGAGGATTTGAAGATGATGATGAGTGATCGGCAACTGGCGCTTCTTGAGATAAGGACATTGAAACGGATGGACCATTCGTATTGATTGGATTAGAAGCAGCTACAGTTGGTGATACAGAATTGTCATTAGTCTGAGGTTCATAATATTCATCAAACATCGGATCAAACAATTTCTTCAAATCTTCTTCTGATGGAGGTACATATGGATCTGCAGGGAGTGATTCTGTACAAGAGAAGAACGATGGGACTACTTGATAAAGGTTGAGGTGCGGGTCGAGCTGGATTGTCTGGAGCCGTATGCTCGAACGACTCATCGAACGTGACGTGAATAGATTCCATGATGTCTCGGGTTCTTTTATTGTAGATTCGGTAACCCTTCCGATTTGGTGCATAACCAACGAAAACTCCAATGTCCGCCTTAGCTTTCAATTTACCCAAATCTTGACCTTCATTAGTAGGATAGCATAAGGCACCGAACACACGTAGAAAAGAAAGATCCGGTTTTCGGTTGTGGACAAGTTCGTAAGGAGTTTTTCCATGAGTGGTATGAATTAGGGAGCGGTTTTGGGTGTAGCATGCAGTGGCAATGGCTTCCGCCCAGAGAAACATTGGAACCTTTGAATAGATCAGCATAGTCCTTGCAGCTTCTACAAGAGTTCGATTTCGTCTTTCAACTACACCGTTCTGTTGAGGAGTACGTGGAACACTTCTTTGATGGCTGATTCCAATGCTTTCGTAAAACTGACTTAGTTCTTTGTTTACAAACTCAGTTCCATTGTCTCATTCGGATAATTACATTGTTTTATTAAGTCGAACTGCATTGTTTAATAAGTTTGATGATGACGTCGAGTTTCATCCTTTGACCTCAAAAACTTAACCCAAGTAAACCGAGAGTAGTCATCAACCACGACTAGCACATATTTCTTCCGTTTATAGTTTGCACTCTCATGGGTCCGCACAAATCCATATGAAGAGTATGAAGAACTTCCATAATTGAGTTTGCGGGTTTGGGTTTATGGGCATATTTCTTGCTTTTTCCCAATTGGCATGCTGAAAAAAGATGATCTTTTCATACTTTAATCTGGGCAAGCCTCTTACGAGGTCCTTTCTAGAAAGATCATTTATGGTTCCAAGTTCAAGTGATTGAGACGACGATGCCATAACCATGACTTTGTTTTAGAAGCCTTTGACAACAAGCAGATTGGAGAAGACTTCATCATATCTTCGATAGAGATGGTGTACAGATTAGTGCCACGTGTTCCCTTTAAAAGTTCAACACCATCTAGTTCTCTAACGAAGCAAGTATGTTTTCTAAAGGCCACTTCAAGATCAGAGTCACAGAATTGACCAACAGAGAACAAATTATGACCGAGTCCTTCAACATAATATACCCGGGAGATTACACTGTCACCAAATACATAATCTCCGTAACCCATAATTGCCCCAAAGTGGTCGTTCCCAAATCTAACAGTCCCGATGAATTTATTCACAAAGTTCTTGAGCCGTGAGCGATCTCCAGTCATATGCTTTGAACAGCCTGAGTCCAAATACCACAGAACGATTTGTACGACCTGCAGTTGAACACAGACAAGTATGGATGACTGGATAATTTGGATCCCCATGCGAGAATGGGTTCCACTTGGTTAGTAAATGAGATTGGAACACCCACATCAGAAATAGAAGCTATGACATCATTAGAGGTGGATGCAAGACTAGTAGAAGCACTTGGCCTATGTGTAGTATGACTACTTCTTAAGGGATGATCCTACCAAGAGGTTTCCATTCCTTAGTGGGCATAGATCTATTCCTATTAGGACAAAATTCATTAACTTTGAATGTGCGGCGGTGGGTTTCCATTGATAACCCACATTATTGAACTTTCTCCTGTGGGTTTCCAATAATTACTAACCTTTTTCCAAATTGGCTTTTTGGCATCCTTAACATGTTTAGCATTTCTTACATTTTTGATTGGGATTTAACAACATTTTTCAACTCATTCACAGCACATTCATGATAAATACCAGAAACCAAACATTCATTACATGTTTTGCAAATAGTAGCGAAATTGAATTAATTACGAGACGCTTATAGCTAATACTAGAATCAACACGATTCGTCTTATTCAACTCAAACTTATTGTTCCTAAGGTGGTCTTCTACTTTCTTCCCTTGATCACTCTTGGCTCATGAGGTCCTATTTTGCTTTGTATTGCCTAAAGGCTTTGGCCCGTTTACCTTAGTGTCAGTGATTACTCCTGTAGAATGAATGATGGGAACATTAGTTGGTTTCACTACTTTTTGCATTCCTGTTCTAGAAGTTCTGGGATCTGAGATTCTAGGAGGCACATCAAAGGTCACATGTTTGACTTTTGGCATAGAACAAGGCATAACGACACTATCTTTCCTAGTACCAGATTTAGGACATATTTAAGTTAAGCATTCTAAAAGTTCCTGAGATCGTTTGGCATATAAGCATGCATCCCTAATCGCATTATCAAGTGGTTTCTCTATCTTATCCTCTTCAACAATCTCACGGAGACATTCTAGACTATCCTTAAGGTACGAAAAATATGTTTGACATGCAAGTTCATTGTTTCTAAGATGAGGGGGAATATACTTCACAGACATAGCATATTTAGTACAAGCAGGCACCTTTGGTGCAATATTCTCACCACTGGTGATTGGCATTTTCCCTTTTACCTGACTCTTCAGATTCTCAATTTCATTTTGCAAAGAAGTTATCTTTTCATTGTTCTTGTCACGAGTGACCTTAATTGATTCATATAACTCTTTGAAATGCAGTTTAACCTTTTCATTTTCTGCTAGAAAACACTCATTTTCATGTTGTAGTACATTAATGATGTTTTGAAGATGAAAATTTTGAGAATTCTGAGAATCTAAAGGAGGAGGCATATGGGAGCCAGTCACTTCATTCTTTTCTCCCTTCAATTGGGAAATTTGGGCTTTCAACCTTTTGATCGTGTTGCACTGAGCTCGAATTTGTTCATCTCGTTTGTTTAATTCAAAAACTGCATCAAACTCAGGAGCATCCGAGGATGTCTTGGCATTCGAGGTTTTAACATTTTCTTTGAGATGTTGATATTTTAATTGCAAAGCAAGATATTCAACTTCCAATTTAGAAAATTGTCTGACCATGTTATCATGATCATCCCTTTCGATTTTATCATGCAATTTTGAATTTGTGGTCTCAAGCTCAATGACACGATCGTGGGAGACTTTCAAAGCAACAGATAATTCATGAAATTGAGAAGCAGTAATAGAATAATTTGTGACAGTGTAAAACACATCTTGAGCAATACATCTAGAAATCAAATTATCATTTAGGATGTGAAGATTCTTCCTCTCAATCTCATTACTTTTGAGCTCACATTCATAATCTTTGACCTCGTTTTCCATTTCATTAAACATTCTTTTCATATCTTTAACCTCAGTATCTATGGCCTTTTGAAGAGATTCAAATTGTTCTTTTAGTTGTTTAAAGAAAGGCATGACCTCAGTTAAGTAACATTCTTTTGTTTGCTCAAAACCCTTTCCCTTGATAATTCCGTTGGAGTGATTCTCTTCTTACATGTTTTCTCAAAGTCAACAAATAGTTGGTAAACTACATATAGGTGACTAAGGTTTTGCTTTGAGTGGGAAGAGTTCTAGGCACTAAATGCATAGGTGTATTTGGAGGATACACGATGGTGGAGGCAATTTCCTACAAGGGGATTCTTTTCAACAAGATCATCGACTTTTGCTTATCCATATCTTTCTTCCAAAACACTTGTTCTGGGGTCAACTAAGTCTGAGGTCTAAACTTATTGAATGCAATCCAGTTTTCCTTGGCATAATTCGGTGTTTTAAATGTGATATTATACGCTATGCACCAAGGATCTTTTAGTTTCTTATCCATTTTCTCTCTAGAGGCATCTTCTAATTCTCTATCCTCTTGATGCTTCTACACATGTAGGCTTTTGTCTAGGCTTAAGGATCTCATTGCCATCATAGATTACCTTTTGAGCAGCTTTTGCTTTCTTACCAACCTCAGGATTGGGTTCCTCTACAAGACTAGTACTATGCTCATCGCTTAACACTCTATGCTTATTGATCAAGTGAGCAGTCTGAATGGTGTTCCCTTGTACGTACAACTTGTTTTCAAGTTTGTTTTTCAAAGTTTTTAGGTTGGAAAAATCATTTAAAAGTTTTGATTCCTTAGCATTGAATTCCTGTTTAAGCACTTTTACATTTTCTTGAAGTTCTTGCTTTTGCTTAACAGTTTTATTAAGCTTTTCTTGTAAGGAATTTAACTCTTGTTTTAATATTTCTTCCCTAAAATTACTTTTTCTGATAAGTGTACGCATTTGGTTATCCATCTCCTGCTCACGGGTAGTCAATTCAAACTTAGCACGTTGTTCATATATGGCAACTTGTTCCTTATAGGCATTTAGTTCAGAGGTTATGGAATCATCAGGTGCACATTCAGTGTATTCATCAAAAATATAGTCATCATTGATAGCAGAAGATGCATCACTTGGTACAATTTCACTTTCATCTTGCTTCACATATTGATCATATGGGACAACATTGCTATTACCCATATTTTCAATATCTGATTCAATTGTTTCAGTTGATTGTACTTTGTTGTGAATCTTTTGCACATCAACCACATCGTATAGTTTTAATACCTCTGATATGATGGATTCCTTGGAGGGACTGGCTTGTTGAGGTGGAGAGACCATTGGTGTGATGTTAGCCATAAAGATGGTTTGTGCCGTTGGTTCATCATCAACATCAGAGTCAAATGCATCACAATCTGCAACTTGAAAGACATTGGGATTGTTCTCGGCCACACCATGCACTGGTTGTTCATCCACATCTGCATCATAAGTTTTGGCATTTCCTCGAAGAAACAACAACTCTTCCTCATCCAACACTGCTCCATTGTCTTGAGCTTGCACTAGTAGCATCTTATCCCTGAAGTACTCAGCATTCTGTGGACGTTTTGGTTGAGTGCAGTTCCTAGCAATGTGTCCTTCCCCTCCACAGTTGTAGCACTTGATTGGCTTCCCTTGACCTTGAGCCGCAATCCTTCCTCGATTTTGATTTCCCACATAACCTGCACCGGCTCCTGCATTCCCATAACCAGTTCCAACCCCAACATTTCCTTGCTCATTATGTGGTAGATAAGCATTCTGCCTTCCTTGCACGTTTTGCACTACTACCCTTCCATCTTTAACCGTAGCATGATTGTGTAGGTTAGATGCAGTTCTGAGATGATTGTTGGTGTGTGGAGTAAGGTTCAGGTTTTGCTTAACCATTAGAGCCAGTTGATTGACAAGGTGTTCCATGAATGAGTCTGAAGGCTTATATCCTGGATCCGGAATGAGTTTGTGATTACCATCCCCAGTTGGTATGACTTGTGATGCTTTGGTAGTTATTCCCACATTTGTGTAGAATGCAGTTGAATCATTTGAAGAACTTGCATCTCCAGCATTGGTATTGAACTTTTCCATGATCATTCGTTCAAATGCAGCATGCTTCTCATGTTGGAGCAAATAAGCATACAATTGCTCATAATTGGTGTTCCTCAATCCTTTGTTTAGTTTGACTGCAGTGACAAATTTGTGCCATTCGGGATTCATGTTGTTCACAAACTTTGAATTGAGCTGGATATTTGGCATTGTCATCTTGATATTCCTCATATCATTCACAAGCTTGTGGAATCTCACATAATATTCAGTAACACTTTCTCCTGGATTCATTTTAAAGTTCTCAAAGTCATCATACAATTGAGATTCTCTATCTTCCTTAGTTAGTTCCGAACCAGAGAGAAGCATCTTGACATTATCCCAGACAGCCTTGGCTTCAGTGTTGTGATTGATCAGCTTGTAAATGTCCTTTGGTAAACCTTGAAGTATGATGTTTGAGGCTCTAATGTCGACATCATATCTCTTCTTTTCCTTATCATCAAGCTCATCATACATTCTTGGTCTATCCAACCCTAATGTAACATTTCCATCGGTTCAGTTTCGAGAATGTCCCTAGTCGTTCCAATTTGAAATGGTCCTTCATCAATTGACTTAAGGATGTTAACCCCATTCTCTTTCCTAAGCAATACAATCGATTCTTTGAGCCCAAGAGTCATAATCGGTTCTATCAAGCATGGGAGGACGAGTATCGGATCCTGCTGCTTGAACGTCATCAGCAACGGAAGAAGTGATTGTAGACATGATTACTAATTCCACGGGATTTTACTACTCTTTGATTAAACCGGAAATAGATTCTTTCACGGATTTTACTAAATCAAGAGAAAACCGTAAAACGTATCACGAAGAAATGACAAGTCTCAAAAGACAAATCGCACAACTGACAAACCGCTTGATTCAAATCGCACAGTTGACAAATCGCTTACTTCAAATCGACGCTTGACAAATCGCTTGTCAAATCGCTTAAAACACAAATCGCTTAAGTGACAAATCGCTTAAGTGTCAAACGCTTAAGTGTCAAACCGCTTAAGTGACAAATCGCTTAAGCTTTATGACAAACCGCTTAACACACAAACCGCTTAATTGACAAACCGCTTAACACACAAACCGCTTAAAGTGACAAACCGCTTAACTACACAAACCGCAGGGAACACAAGTACGTCCACTACTTCCACTACTTTGTCCTTTCTTGTCTCTTTGTCTCAACACACAAACCGCTTAGTTGACAAACCGCTTCACAAAATAGGACAAACCGCTTAAAAATGAGACAAACCGCTTCAAGAAACTAAATCCGAGAGACAAACCGCTTAAAATTTTGATCAAACCGCTTCAAAGAAATGCAATCCGAGGACAAACCGCTTCCTAGAAACTTTCAAAACTAAACTTTTCAATCCAAAACACTCCAACCAAGATGATTGAAGCCTTCCAAACCAAAACCTAAACACTTATGATGATTCTAAACACAAAAGTACTATCAAAGTTCAAACTTTAACACTAAAAATGATCCAAATGATGAAAACTACTCAAAACTCATTCAAACCTAAAAACCTATGAAAACCACTAGAAATCCAAAAACATGAAAGATAGATGATCAAACCATGGCTCTTGATACCAATTGTTACAATTGGTTTTCACAAGCACATAAACACACAATAATATGGGTCGAATGGAATGAGTTTTAGAGAGAGAAAGTGGAAGAGAGTTGGGAACTTTAGTGAGACAAAGAAAAATGTATTATGAAAGCTCCAACCCTTTGCCTTGGAAGGCAAAGGGTATTTATAGTTAGTTACATGACATGCCTCCTACGGGTGTGGATCAGCATACAGTGGGTAAAGACCCGTCCGTCCTCCACGGTGTTACTTAACAAACTACTTACTAACACTAAATGACTACGACTACGAGCTTTCTAACGAATACATATACTTGAGGTGACCGACTCTTTAACTACCGGATTTTCTAAATCCTAACAGACAGTAGATTCATAAACTCAGAGACGACACTGATCTTTACTAATGATATTATTTATTTCGTAAAATACTAGAACTACACGTTTGAACAGAAAATGGTTAAAAAAATGAAGACTTACGTGGCAGAATCATATAAGATATTTCTAGAAATGTAAGATATATTATATGATATCATTACTATAACGTTTTTATTTCACGATTCTTAGGTGGTCACAAGAAAAAATTTGACATCTAGTCATGAGTTACTTACGTACACTATTGTAGTTAGCTAATCATTCAAAATTAAGCAATATACAAAGGCCGATAGGTTCCGATCTAAGAGTTCGTATCAATAATCTATCCCAACTTGATCATAATCATGTCAATTGAAAGCGATGATCATTTTTTTTATAAAAAACATGCCCAACATATAAAAGGTAAATTTAGCTATCAAAGCTAGCCTTTACGGCGTGAGCATCAAGATGCATAAACCGTTATCTATTCATGTGCTCTACGGCGTAAGGAGAAACATGTCTTTACGCGGTAGAGAAACTATGACAAACATAAGTAAAAGACCTAGCTTTGTATGAGTCCTAGAGAGTGTTGGGTCACATATTCTTGATTCGAACTCTCTTGCCAAATTTTAAGTAGTGCTCCATGTATTCCTCAACCAACTCATCGATCTTGTCCATCACAACCCTTTAGATGCTTTTATTCAATGTTTACGTTTAGTGATAGTGCCTTGATGGGTTCGAGGATGAGGCCTGTATTTTAGTATGTTAGATCTTCACCGTTTGTTTTATCCATGTTTGGTCTTATTATAGTAGTAGCTTGTAATGTCGCTTTGTCGGTCGGTATAATCTTGTCGATGTAATTTAGCATCTTGCTAGTATATCTATACAAGCCTTTCCAAAAAAAAAACTTGGTCAAAGAAAAATAGGTTGAGTTTATCCCACGTAGGATATGAGTTTGGTTTAAGAAAGATAGGAAAAAAATTCAAAAATCAAATGAGATAATTCTAGCCACTCATTTGTAATAAACATTAAAAAAAAATAATAAATAAAATAAAATTCTAACATCCTTTTTTTTTCTTTGGTAAACATGATTTCCGATCTTATGGCCTTTTCAGAAGGTTGGTGTGGTCGTTGTTTGCACCTAACAGGAATTGAACTTGAGGCCTCATACATTTTAAAGTGATAGTCACAAGCACTTTTGACACTAGACCACCATTAAGGTGTTGTTTGGTTGACCGAGTTTGGTGGAGTTTGGGAGCATTTGAATTTGAATATGCATAAAAATCGTGTTTGGTACTTAAAAATAAGTGGTTTAATATTTAGTGGGTCCCATAAAATAGAGGTATTTTAAAGACATCACCATATCGGATGCATTTAAATATTTGTGGGACATGATTCAAAAAGACATTAATACCCTTAATATATGTGTGTGGGACACTTGATTAACATGGTTCAAGGGGTATTATTGTCATATCTTATTAAACACGTGACTTTTTTCCTCTTTTTTGCAGAAACCAAACACATAAATGTGTTTCTAATATCAAGTTTTAAAACACTCTCTAATTTAAAAGCTCACCCAATTAAGAAACTCATGATTTAAAAATTTGAACCAAACGCACCCTAAGTGGTTTACTTTTTAAAATTTAAATATCTTATCACCGTTGATTGTAAAGTAAAACTAATGACACCATTATTGTCGATCATAAAATCATCTTTCACTAGAAGGACACTTTTATATATTTTCGACGAATTTTTTCTTTGGTATTGAAGTTTACGTCCTTAAGAATCACATGTCATTTGTAATATAAAAAGTCACATGTGATTTGTGAATTGAAATTTAAAACTTGCATTACAAATCATATATGATTTCGTACAGTCTAATATTTAATACCCATAAAAAATGAATAAAAAAGTTTGTCAAAAGTATATCGATGTGCCTGTTTACTTAAAGATAAAAAAAACTCGTCGCGATGGTATATTTTTTGTAAGTTAACAATTAACGTTTGTAAGATATTTGATTTTTAAAAACGAAAATAGAAAGTGTGTTTTTTTTTATAAAAATATACCTCTGGTGTATATATATTGGAGAACATTTTATTTAGTACACGCATATTCTAGTTTAATTTTTATTTTACATTATTTTAGTGTAAAGTTATAGTGTTAGCATCATGGTTTAAAAAGGCGCGCCATGACGCTTCTAAAGAGTAAGACATGACTTTCACGTTACAAAATAGATCAAGGTTTCGGATATAGGCGTGGCGTGAGAAAATGTGTGAAAATGCATGATAAGACACGCTAAGGCAAGAGGCGTGCCACCTTTTTTGAATTTAACTTTGATGAAGAATTTTATTTATTTATTTAATTTTAACTTTATTCTTTATGTATAACATTTTTATCTACTCGATATATATAAAATATTATATAAATAAATTAATATTTTTATATTTTGTCTTGTACATTTTAAGCCGACGTTTTGAAATATGTCATGACTTCTCCACAACTCCTAAATCATAAAGCTTAGCCATGTAGGTATCTCATTGTTATTTATAAGGTGTAATTGGTAGGAGGAATCGAATAAAAGAATGGAATGTCTATTGTTGATGTTTGGGTATAAATTTGATGCCAATGTATGATATCAACAATCATAAATTCATAGTAGGCTAGATGAGTGACTTTTATTAAGTGGAGTCCTTGTACTTTTACATTTACTATTAATTTTTAACATTTTACAAGTTATATTAATGATACAGTATTATTTTTAGCAATTGACCCACTAAAAGTGATATATTTTTTTTAAGGACCGTTTGGTTTGGGACTTTTGAATTAAAGGAATGATTTTTAAAATTATGTTGTTTAGTATACCAATCGGGATTGGTCAGCGTTAAGAACACAAAAGGGGCTGGCAAATGGCGGGTCGCAGCAGATCGCAGGTATCATACATATATATATATATTTCAATTCAATTCATTCATTATTACTAATTTTCTTGAATGTATTGATTATTCATACATACAGATAATACAAAGGAAGAAACGGATAGAAGAGCTTATCAAATCTGCTTATTCTTCTTCTTCCAACAAAGATGATTATCTTTCTCAATTTCCCACCTTCCAACATTACAATAATAATGGTAATTGCTTTTAAGCTTATCTTTGGCTTATCTGTTTTCGGCTTATGTTTCATGGGCCCTATTTTTCTGCCTTATATTTTAAACTTGCTGGCTTATTTATGATATGGGGTTGTTTGGCTAAGCTTATATGATGGGCTTATTAATAGCTTATATGTGTTAAATAAGCCTAAACTAAGTGGAAGTTGTTCGTTATGTTATCTCATACTCTCTTTCATGAAATTAGGGATTTGGTCATTTAGGCATTGCCAGATTAACTCAACTTCAGGTAGCCATATCAAGGTCCATTACAGCTAATTTTAGCTTCTGGTAGTATGCCTTCGGTAAGGCAATCGGTCACATGGTGTTATTCCTATATGTTACAACTATTTATGATTACCTATTCTACCCAAAGTATGTTTATATGGTGAATGCCACAACTTTATGATCATCAATATATGTGCTAATTCTCAACGCTTTTTCAAATTAAAACCTTACACCGGGAAATAGTAATAATGTATAAGAGTTTGATAATAATGTACTTGCTACTGCACACCAGGGACTAGAAAAAGCCCTGCCTTAAAACTAATACCTATACTTTAAAAAGATTATTGCTTTTTAGTAATACAGTACTTTTATTTGTTTTTCTTGCTGATACCCTCATTAATAGGTCTTCGGTACTCCTTGAGTCTGGACGTGGTGATAAACTCTCATCTAGTTTGAAGCAGTATATCCAAAATCTTCTTAAGGTAATAAAAGTCAATATCTTTATTAGCCTTTGTTTTATATTTTTTTTGGCCTTTTTAAACATGTTTATTGTATCTTGTCTCGCCAATATAAAAAGGATTATATCATAGCCGTGGCATTTAAAACCCCTTCACATATGATCCGGCGGATTTCAATCTTGTCTCATCACAAATATGCAACTCAAAATATGTGCTAAGAGGAGAATGGGCTAAAAACCCAAGGTCTATTTTTAATGTATACAACCTCCTCGTTTCATCCAACGATTTAGAATCATTATTGTTACAGTCTTGTTTTCTTGATCATATTTGTATTTTGGAACAGTTTTCTCAATCAAAATTAGTGCATTCACTTGGATAAAGAAAATACTAAAAATATGGAGAAAGAGTGTTTGCATGTCAACTCACCTAGCCCTGTTATATTAAGAATGACTGGTTTCCACCTATAACTATATTTTTCTCTTTTGAGCAGGTGAATATGGAAGGGCCGTTTGGAGCAGAGTGGCCAGAAGAGGAAAAAGAGAAACGTAGAGAAATGTCATCTCCCGAGGCACTATACATTTTTGTATACATTGCTCCAAGCACACCAGATGATGCGAAGGCATCCTTAATTGGATTTGTACATTATAGATTCACCATTGAGGAGGAAATACCTGTACTTTATGTGTATGAGTTACAGCTTGAACCTGCTTATCAGGGGAAGGGGCTTGGAAAGTTCCTAATGCAACTAGTTGAACAAATTGCATGCAAGGTAACTGATTATCATTAGAAAGCCTGCATGCTATGATTAGCATATATGGAGAAATGGGTGGGTTGGTGGACTACAAAAATGGGTGGGTTGGTGGACTACAAAAATGGGTTACTTTTGGTACGTGTCGGGTTGGTTGACACGCAACAATTTTGGCCACAATTAATAATTTTATAAAGCTTATTGTTCAAATATAATTTGTTTTCTTTTAAAGACCGTATTATCTCAATAATAATTTAATTCTTTGGAATAAAATATTTAGGAGGTTTTATGCAAAAGTAAATTCTTTTTAATATAAACAGATTGACCTGCAAGAGATAAAACATAATATGCATCGACCCATTCACCTAAGTTGCAGGCTTCACTGAACCAGAGAAACTCTTGTTTTGTTGAACTATTTCCATCCGGAGTTCTTAAATGACTTTTCAAAATCATCATGTATCTGCTATTGGTTAATCTTCCATTTTGCTACTTTTCACAGAACAGCATGGGTGCTGTGGTGCTCACTGTACAAAAACGGAACACTTCAGCAATCAAATTTTACTTGAATAAGCTAAGGTAATATATGGGATTGCATTGAGTTAACTTATGAATTACTAATGGATCTGATTCTTTATTCCAGCACCAAAATTCTTTAGATTAGATACAGAAACTCATATCTTCTACTTATACGAAACTAAAACAATAATGTATTGGAGGTCCCTTTATCTGGTCTTCCATTCATTACAGTTTTAGTGTCATTATGACCATGATACTAAAGTCAACATTAACCCAATCCCGTCTTCCACGAGGTATGGAGGAGGTGAGATGTAGATCAGAACACCTAACCCGACACGGTCGAATGCCACATTATGGTGTCATACAAAGCATACAGTAACGCAAGCGGAAGTCTTATCATACAAATAAAATAAAGTCATGAACATCATAACTCCAAAATGATAAATACAACCACAAATCCAAAATAAAAATACTCAAAGAAATACAAATATGAAACATAAATCCAAAATTAAGTGAAACATCAAAATAGGGTAGGACATCTAAGTTCCAACTCTCGCTCTTGCCCATAGCCCTGCTAGAACCTGCCGCCACAGAAAAAGAATAGGCGGTTGAGCTTACAAAGCTCAGTGAACATATATGACAAAATCAAAAGCTAAATATAACAAAGGTATGAAACAAATCCAAATGAAATACGTAACGAATGAACGGAAAGGAATGAGTCAATGAGAAACCTGCAGAAAACATCATAACATATATCCACCAAGAACATAATCAAATAAACCCCATAGCAAATAGCACATCCGCGAATACATACAAGCACATACAAATATTCAAGCATTCAAATAATCACATAAAAGATGAAAGGCAGCAGCATAATTAAACATGTAACAAAATATTGTAAGAGCATATCAAGCAGCGGAACGAATAGCAACATGTTATGGCAAAACAAGCAAAGCAGCAAATCAATACATAACTAAACTATACTCTATAGGCACGCAGGAAACAACATAATATAGCTCAAGTATGGCAATTACTCCAGATAGATAAATAACAACGACAAGTTGTACGGTCATCATACCAAGTAGCATCATGAGTAGTAATACTAAGCAAGATTATAACATGGCAACTAAACAGTTCAATAGGTACACACATAAGTCAAATCAATTTCTGTCAGCAAGGAATCATGTACGTAAATGTAATCATGACTGATCAATAGTTAGCAGATAGTACATTAAATGATAATTATAACTTAAGAAGTAATTATATAAGGATATCACCAAAAGCCGCTAAGTCACATATTTACATACAAGCATGGCATCTAGGCAAATCACATAAGCACATCTTAACATGGTAATCGGATAATTTCATACTAGCATGGCAACAGGTAATTCAGGTAATCACATATCAGCATGGAGAATAGGCAAATCATGTAGTCCTACATCAACATAATAAACAAGAGAATCACATACTCATGTCATAGCATTATAAACATATGAAGTAAAAGTCGATAACAAGAGTTTGGTATTCACAATGTATGGAATGAAAGCATCATAAAATCAAACAACAATAACACCACATAGTTGTTGGATGGACTAGATAAGGATTACGAGTGAACAAAAGGTCAAACGAGTAACTAAATGAAGGCATACGTATCAAATGAGCAAAGATAACAAATCAAAATGAATGAGAGATCATAAACAATAAAGGATCAGTCATGAAGAGAACATAATGAAGTACAAGCAAAAGGTGTTCAACATGCCACATGGAGAACACAACGAGCATCTGAATATATAATCCAATGAAGTATAATGACTCACAAATGAAAGATGCCCACGAGCAAATAATCCATCGTCAAGATGCCACATGAAGGACACTACTTACAAAAGTGGTCGAGGAGGAGACCTCACAAGTACCAAAGTGCGAGAGGGGCAAGGCACGCACAACGCAATGATCCAAACGCCAAATCCATACCAATCATGTCAAATCATATCAAATCATATCGTATCAAATCATAAGCCTAGGATGCATCCATCGCCCCCCAATTGGCGAATTAGGGTAGGGGCCATGTTTTGTGACATAAGGCAATATGTACCCGTTAGCTAGACGGTATACATATGCAAATAAGCTTAAAGCGCCACAAATCACAAATCATATCAAATCATAATGGGACGCCGGGGACTAATCACACCGCGCCCAGATAGTGTCATGCCATTGGTGCCATCGATGACATGGTCATGGTACCTCCACAAATTATATGACTAGTTGGCTCGTAACAAAAGTGGGCATAACGCATATGAATCATCTCCATGACTAGTTGGCTCGTAACAAAGGGCATAACGTACAAATCATAATCATATCCAAATCATACCGAATCATAAGCGTCTAAATCATAAGAATCGAATCATATCATAACACATCATACCAAGTCAAAATGGAGCGAATCATATCAAGAATCATATCATACGAATCAATTCATAAAGCAAACAAAGGATCATCATGGGGAATCATAGCAAAGGATCATAGCAAAGGATCGAGCGCATAAAGATATCCCTACCGAAAGGAAAGAATATCGTACCTCAAACCGTAAGCAATCACTAAGATGTATAAGTAACAAAGGCTACTTCTTCTTTTCACGATCTACGAATAATGATCGTTCGAGTTTTAGAAACCATTTCATATTCATAGTTGCTCATATTAGGATTTCATTCTATTTTTTGAAACTTTCCATTTTTAGTAACTTCCTGAATTAAGTAACTTTCCTTATTTAGTAAGTTTCCCAAATTAGTAGCTTTAGGGTTCATATCCTTAATTAGACAATTTAGAGTTAAATATAATAACTTATTATAATTAAGGGTTTAAAGTGTAACTTATCAAAGTTTAGGGTTTATTGCGACAAGTAACTAAATATTAAAAACTCAATAATATTATTATGATAGTCTAAGGTGTGAAACGTCAATTCATAATAGTTCAAGGTTTGCATGTAACCAATTCTTATAGATGAGGGTTGAAAGTGAAAATATTAAATATTTAACATGTAACCATATTAAACCATGCGTGATGATTCCATTTCACTTTTCTTTTATAGCTCGACATGCCAACTTCAAGCTTGATCGTGGTTCAAACGACTAATCGACACAAATAAGTAAACACCGTAACTACTAACCCCGACTCGACTTCCCGACACACGTTAAACACCTCATACAACTTACCCATTAAACCCGCGACGCCTCAAACTTACCCATTTTCAGAATTGATTACACCATTTTATAAGACTAAACTCCACGTTAAAATCCTTGATGTTAGTAAGCAAGCGGATCATTTATATACGTTTTCAAATATAATCTTACAAAACTAATCATTATGTTAGGATTTAATAAGTGTTACTTATCATATTTCTCAATTTAAAGTGTGCATTATTTCGTATCAAAATGATGGTTCAAGAGTTACCTCGATCAAGGCTAGACAAGTACGATCACAACCGAAACATGAACACGAACACAATATTCAACGAGATACAACCGGACCCAAAACCCAACTTACACGATCACCTAAACGTACCAACGACGATATAAACCTCGGCTATAAACCCAACGTTCACCACTCACTAATGAAACCAAATTTAGATGCAAACACCAACCCGAAACCGAATCGCACTAGAATGAACAAGCGATGTGTTTGATACGAACATGAATACAACCCATAACACATGAAATGCCACGTGATTCTAAACTTGGGTTATGCTTGTCTCCACCCCATTATTTGCACGGATAAATATTATTGTATGAAAGTTGTGTGTTTTCTTTTCAAAGATATAAAGGAGGATAGGTTATAATATGTGATTTTGGGTGGGCGTGAAACTAACTACTCAACAATTTGAGGATGTGTATCTTGACCGAGTATTATGGGATGAAACGTGGGTTTCAGTTTGACTTCATATCTTATTTTATTTATCAATCATTTCATGTACTATGTTATATGTATCATAAGTATTCATATTGTAACATATTTATTATTATGTAAATTAGGGTGTTATATAGACAGCCTTACCCCTACCCAAAGGTAGAGAGGCTGCTTCCAGAGAACCTCCGTCCTTTTACTGGTTTTGTTTATTATAGTTGCGCTTGTTGTTATCGTTACTTAATCTAACTGCACAAGAGTTCCTTTTTGACCTGAGGACTAGTTGGAGCTCATTCCAACTTCAAAATCGATGAGTTCATTTAACTGCATTATTTATACTAGAGTAATGTGATGGAGTTTAAGGTTAAAATCTGGGATACACTAAGTTTGATTTTGTAAGATCAAGTTTAAGGTTGTAAAACTGTAAATGAATTGGATGTGATCATGTCCATACCTGGATCCACTTGTATCAGATGTGGATACAAACATATATATAATTTAGTCAAGATCCATATGCATTAGTATTAGTGATAAAAATAGAGTTTGTTAATCATTTAAAGTATTCTGTACCTATATGTAGGCTTCTTTAGAACCTTTTGCAGATTAATCTATAAACTATATAGAATTTTGTGACTGCATAATTTTGCTGCCAAATTTGTTTTTGAAACTTTGATGTGCAGGTACAATATATCAGCCATTTCTCCATCCAAAGTTTATCAGTTGGTATGTAAAGTTTTCTCAGTTACAAAGATATCATTTGGTACCAATGTTTGTTTGCGTTTCTTTGTTCTCTTTTTTTACTTATTTTACGCTAATTAAGTGCAATATGTGTTATTTTTAAGCTGCTTCATATTACTTGACATATGCCATAATCTTGCAGATGGGAGTTGTTGGAGAGGAGAAGAGCTATGAGATTCTTTGTAAAACATTTGACCATGAAGCTAAAGCTGTGTTAGAGGTAATTTGCTTCATAATTGATATGCAGTTATGCACTTTGTAGTTTCAATAAGAACTCGACTACCATAGAACCATCTTTTGAACAGAGACTTGGTGTAAAAATATGGAAGTTTGTGTTATTTTTCAAAATTTTAAAACAATAGGATCTAGTCGTAAGACAAATGGCCATCAAACAGGAGTAACATACTAGGGAACCTCACATCAATCGATAAATACCTAGAGTTTTAGATGGTCATCATTACTTAAGTCTGGCGAATAAAGAGCGGTTCGACCTGATGTGGCAAAATGGTTTGGGTTGGATAACTAGTTAGAATGGATCAGGTTGAGTTAAACAGAAACATCATTTTTCATTTAAAAAAAAATGAAAGTAATTTGTTAAGTATTAAAAGCTACACTCCTACTATAATCTGATTTTGTGAATAACTCGGTTTGAGAAGTATTCAATAAATGTATACCTGGAACAACTTTTAACTAGTTCCACCATATGTCTAGTGGTAAGGTCCTTGGCTTTCAAAAAAGAGGTCAAGGGTTCAAACCTCACTAGGTGTGTACATTTAGGGGTGTCTAGGAAGGGTCGGAAGCGGTCCGGGATTAACCCGTGAGGCCGCTTACATCGAGTCAAAAGGCTCGCCTCTCCGGGTAACATGAGCAGGAAAACAACATCCGTCAACCATATTCCTAGTTTTCTTAGAAGTTGTATTATTAATATTATACCCGTTTCACCCATTAGTAAATTAACATAACCCAAATCAACTCATTTGTTAGTATATGGCTTGAAATTGCCACCTATAAGTTGCACCTTCTCCTACATTTTTTTTTTTTTATTTTTTATTTTTTATTTTTTGTAGTTCTGTAAAGATAGAGTTTGTAGTTTGCATTGAAGCTATCAGCAAGGCATAAGATAAATAAACTTATTGACTCATTATATTGTCTCGTCTTCAGGAATCAGGAAGTACATAGGAGCTGCTGTCTTGCTTAAGAAGAGAGAACTTCCCATTTGATTGTATGCAAACGGATTAGAAGGTCCGTTAGTTTGAGTTGTGGCTACATTCTTTTTGCTGAAATGAAAAGGCAAAATATGGCACTCGCAACTTTCCATTTGTGCAGCTGAGAAGTCAGGGTGCACTTTTATCATATGGCACTGTGTTCTTGGTTCTTCTTGTTGTCTAAGGTTTATCTATATGTTTTCAAGATGGAAATCAAGCTTGCATGTACCATCCCCTCACTCTTGTAACATGGTGCCTGCTATAATGAACTTTGACTCTTAACTTAAAGTAAACGGGTACAGAGATGTGACCTTTGATCCTCCTAAAACAGTTTTATCTTTATCATTGTTCATGTTACAATATCTAGAAACCTGGTAATACCTGAGACAGGAAGACAATCGTTTGAACCAACGCATGAAGTTTGTTTTGAAAGTTAGTGATGATTGGTTCTGAATATTACTTAGAGCATTCATTGTGTGAGTAATGTTGAGAGGATATTAGGAACATGTATAGTGTTGCTGCTAAGTATAAACAAAATGGCGAACATTGATAGATTTTAGAGTTAAATCAAGATTTGAATTTCTATTTTATAAAATATTTACCTAAGAGATTTGTAAAAACATCATGGTGTTTGTAATATACCATCATAAAATGGTC